>CM022947.1:101957389-102540080 GCA_012931725.1 Litsea cubeba
AAGAAATTATGAACACTTGTTTCTGCTTAACTGGATTGATAAATCTTAATTTTATGGTGCTTTAACTGGTGATATCTTATTTTTAAGCATTTCTTTGGTTGATGAGCTTCTTTCCAGTGGCTGCTGAAAGATGGTATCTTTAAATCTTATGCTGTCTGCAGGTCATCTTCTTCACTGATCCAGTGGATGAATACCTAATGCAATACTTGATGGACTATGAAGACAAGAAATTCCAGAATGTGTCCAAGGAGGGCCTGAAACTTGGAAAGGAATCAAAGTTCAAGGACCTCAAGGAGTCCTACAAGGAGCTAACGAACTGGTGGAAAGATGTGCTTGCAAGCGAAAATGTGGATTCTGTGAAAATAAGCAACCGTCTGGATAATACACCCTGTGTGGTTGTGACATCAAAATATGGATGGAGTGCAAACATGGAGAGGATTATGCAGTCCCAAACTCTTTCAGATGCCAACAAGCAGGCATACATGCGTGGCAAGAGGGTGCTTGAGATAAACCCGAGGCATCCAATCATCAAGGAGCTCCGTGAAAGAGTAGTTAAAGACCCACAGGTATGTGTCTCGTTCTTTGTATACCCACCAAAATGCTTGAACTAATTGAATTTCTATTGGTAGAGTTTAGCTTTGATTCTTGAAATTTTGGTTTTTCTTTACAAGCATTGTCCCTTCCAAATATATAATGTCGATCATTCTGCTATGTTGGATCATAGTAATCCTTGTATTGCTAGTTGACACACTACCTATGGATTCAAAACAGAATGACCTGTTCATCTCTTACGTGAATGCATGCTTTGCATATGATGAACTTCAATAGTTTGTTAATTTAGGTGATATGCGTCTTTTTTCTTCTTAGGGTTGTCATTTTCTTCTATTCAATAACTGCTAATTTCTGGACTGCAGGAGGAGTCTGTGAAGCAGACAGCCAGACTAATTTACCAAACAGCCCTGATGGAGAGCGGTTTTATGCTCAACGACCCTAAAGATTTTGCTTCAGGCATTTATAACACAGTGAAGGCGAGTTTGAACATCAACCCAGATGCAGTGGTGGAAGACGAGGATGATGTAGAGGAAGAGGCAGAGGTTGATTCCAAAGGAGATGCTGCCGATGACATTAAAGAGGACATAGTTTCAGAATCTGACGTTAAGGACGAGTTGTAGTTACAATCTCAATTTTGATAGTTTCCCCTTATCAGGAGATCCAAAAGGATGCTGTTCTTCATGCTTTTTTATCTTACTCTGAACAGATCTTGTAACTCTAATCTAGTCTACGGGAATTTTCCCCTGATAATATGTAGGTTAAATTATATCTTTTTTAGTGCATGCAAACCAATATGTTAACATCTCTCTCATTTTCTTTTCACTTTTTTACAAAATGTGAATTATAATCACTGTCTGAGCTGGGGCTAATGAAATCATTAAATTTCAATAGTCAGAATAAATCCGCGCTGGTCCTAACATGCCTAAAATGGCGATGGACTGATTGATGGGAAGCAATATTCATCAATATGCGCTCCAGTCCTCGAGAAGATTAGTAACAATTTCGGAGGATGAAGAGTAATTATTGTCAATATGGGATGGTCTCTTTGACACGATCTGCACAGTTTTTTTTTTCCTTCTAATTTCACCAGGTACTACTGAGCTGATGACACCAATCGCAGGAATGCAGTTGAGTATCGTCCACTTGAGTAAAAACGTCTGGTGTCTGGTGGTAGTAGTATGCAATCTTAAAAACTAAAGAATGGTGTTTGATTCATAGTTTTTTTTTTTTTTTTTGATATTCAATCCAACATTGAGTAGGTGCCATAAAATTAATCTAACAATAGGTTAAGAAATCCCTTAGTTCAATCCTCAAATTTTAATAGCTATACAGCAGGCAAAATATATGATATACTAATGTCTCGAACAGTGTGAAATTAGGATCATTGTAAATTCCAAGGAGCCAATGCAAGACACCTGCTCTCTCATTAGGCTTTTTTTTTTTAATTGTCCTTTATGGCATTCTTTCAAAATCTTTCGAGAATATGCAGAGATGGATCAGAAGCACCTATTTATCTCTTTTGAGCCATTTGATAAGGTAAGGCCCTTCACACACGTTGTTTTGTTTTGCTTTGTTTTTTTGAATGTAATGCGCTTGAGGAAACATTTCTGGCTCCATGGTTGGAAAGATGTTGTAGAAAACAAATTAAATCTTAAATAGTTCATTTTCATAATCATCATCAAAACTTTGCCCCAAATAAAATTAAATAAAATTTAAATAATAACAAATAACAGATAAATATAAATACTGCTAAAACATATTTGTTATATTGTCACCATGTTTTCCTTTTTCAAACCAACATTTTCACAATTTTCTACCGTAAGTTGCAATTGTCTTGTCCAACCAACTGCATTATTAGGTTAGAATGGATATGGACTAGCATTTTTCAGCCAAAATATGACCATGCCATCTGGTTTCCTTTCCCTTTTCATCTTCTCCCTCAATTTCTTTGCGTTGGGAGTAGGACAATTCTTTTTTTTTTTTTTTTTTTGTAACTGGGCCTGCTTCTAGCTTACAACGGCGTTCTAACTCACTTGAGTCGACCCTCCTCGGTAGCTCACTGAGTTGGGAAAGTTGAATTAGCCTAACCTAGTACTTTGCCAGAGTTACTCAGCTCAGTGACCTGGCTCCAAGTCAATTTTTCGTGTTTTTAAACGGCTCCTGTTCAGCTTGGTTTAAATCTCTAGTTGACCTACCCCGACCCTTCCTAATAGGGATGAGTTTGGTAATGATTATTTTTCAGTTCTGAGTGAACAGTAATTTATAGATTTTGACCTAAGTTGGGTTGAGGCAGGTTTAGCGAATTTGCCCCATTCAATCTATAACTACCTTATATATATATTTTTTAATAACCTCATGTGTAAAGAACTAAAGCCACAGGTTGAAAATATAATTTAATTTTTGTTATAATATTTTGAAGCGTTTTTTTTCTTTCTTTCTTTCTTTCTTTCTTTCTTTCTTTTTTCTTGCACAATAAACCACCAATGCTATCACAATGCTTCATTAATCCAGTAATTTATGTGCAACACTAATTAGATGACAATACATACTTACATATGCCACTTTAATACAAATTGCTAATGCTAAAACTCAAGTGCCCATCAAAGTGAAAGGCATTAGAATTCTCCTCAAGCCAGTCATTCTCCTTCCCTTGGAATGAATTGAAAGAGAGAGACTACAATAAAAGCAATGCCATCAAGATGATACCAACAGTAAATGCTATTTTATAACAGAGGGAGACCCTCCCTGCATCTGCTGCGGCCAAGTCCTCCAAGTATAAGTCATCTGCCAACATCACACCTGAAGGTCCTGTTCTTGGAGAACCTTTTGATGACTTCTGACTGTAAAAAAAGAGAAGAAAATTGATGTGAGAACATGGAATAAAGAACTTTTCTCTTTTATACTCCTTTCTGTTGCAATAGATTCACAGGAAAATATATATCAAAAGGAAAGACCACCCACTTTCATTTAGATAAAAGAGACATGCATCTTTGCGTATAGAGCTGATAGAAAATACACCACTTTGCTAATTGATCCACTTTGGAAATCAGAGGAAAGTATCAGATTAAGGAATTCTCCAATTTGAGACTTCCTCCATTAAGAAAGCTGAATATGGATGGTCTACTCAATTGAAATGATGTATTTCAACAAGAGATAAACAAACGGCAATTACTTCTAAGTGGAGGATTATTCCCCTGATTGCAAAAAATTCACCTTCCTAGTCAGATTTGAATGTAAGGAACTGCAGATTTAAGGTTGACTTGCCCACTATCAATACTAGAAACCACTTTTAGAATTTTGATATCAGTACTCATCAACTCTATATTCAGTTCTGAGGCCAAACACTTCATGATCAAAAGAGATTATTAATACTCCAAATAATGCTTTAGAAAATGAACAAAGAGAGATTAGAAGGAAAAACTAAAGGAAGAAAATAGGAAAATGCATTTCCGTTCATGAATAATAATCAAGACAAGCACCAACCAGTTGAAAGAAAATCACCTAAAAATACAATAATAGAAATTCTTGTCGCCTACAAAAGAAAAACCTATAAACATGATAACTTTTATAACAGAAATCAATCTTAGATACATAAATAAACAAACAAAGCAGTAGACATAAAATCAGTTGAATGATCTAATATCAACAAACAAAGCATCAAAAATTTACTTCAGTAAAGATCCCTATTAGGTACATAAATAAACATAAACATAAACCAGAAAATTCAAATGTAAAAAAGTCCCAAGGCATGCCAATGTTTCTTCCAGTATTGAAATCCCATTCCTACTATGAGCATAAATAAACAAAAACATAAACCAGAAAATTTTAAATATACAAAGTTCATGAACATATCATACTCTCCTTCTTAAGCTCTTACCTTGCTAATGTAGGGCAGAAGGTAATCTCATAATCTGCCCCTGTACATGTAAATGTACTGGTTGCATCATCATATGCATAGCTATAGGACCTGGGACACGCGGTCTTGAACATCTCTGAATACTCAGATGGCCGGCAAGTATTGGGGGTGGAATAGTCCCCACTGCAGCAGAATTCTGGCTTCCCAAAGGCCTCGCATGCGCTCCTGCACGCATCGCCATTTTCAGCTCTCAATTCTGTTGGGCACCGCAGATTAATATCAACAATGCAGCCGGTTGCAGGGCATTTGCCTGAACCACTTTGCCTGGCGATCACCACCATAGGGAGATTGTAGCCGTCGACGAGGCTAACATCATAAAAATCCTGGGTAGTACTGTCTGAGCCGAGGGTGAATTCTGCGAGTGTTGCTGGTGGGGTGGCTCCGGCGCCATTGCACTCGACTTGGCCTGAGCCACAGTCGCCAGTGGTGCAGCTACCTTGGCCATTGGCGTCGAAGTTGCACCCAGTTCGGCCCCAAAACCGGCCGGACCAGCCTTGGGGGGCCTCGAAAGATCGAGATGATGATTTGGGGAGTTCAAATCCAGTAGAATCTAGATTTGGGTGGCCTGCACTTGAGAGAATTCCTGGCCAGACCGTGTACTGGCAGTTGTTTTTGAAGGTGAATGTAGCCCCTGAAACGCCTAAAAAGATATGTAGACAATGCCTGAGAAAGTTTATTTAGGACAAAGGATGTATTTGCAGGTATCCCAAATACAAATCAGCTTCAAAATATCAAAAATTAAAACCAGCTTTAGATGCAGACACAAGAACACCCACACTGAGAGAGAGAGAGAGAGAGAGAGTCAATTGCTTGCAGTTGCACCATATGGGGAATTTACAATTAACCACCTGCCTTTTGTGATCTTCACCAACAGCCACCTCTATTTCTAATTTTTTACACCCAACCACCGATGCTCCCCTAGCAATATTGATCAAGTGCCTTCCTTGGCCAGCGGCCAAATCTACTTTTGTCTTGCAGATCAAACCCAGATAATATTTTTTCAAAAGAAAAAAAAAAAAACATAGTGTGTGGTAATCTTTTAACTAAGGGTAGAGTAACTCAACCAAAACCGAGTTACCAACATATCGCTAAAACTAACTAGAGTTTTCATGCCATTCTCACCATAGTTTAAACTATTCAAGGATAAAGTTAGCCAAAAAGTAATTATCTGTTGAGGCTCACTACAGTTAAAATGGCATTCTTATCCTCCATGTTTCTCGATTAAATCCGATCAGCCTTTGACCAGTAATCAAGGTAGTTGACCAATATTATCAGGGGAGTATATGTGTCACAAACCAAAAACAGAGGTAAGGTAATTGTTTGCATTGCAATTATTAGACAAAGAATAACTTTTCCTTTGTAGATAGTTAAAAACTTATGGTCATAGCTTATGTTCACAGAAGTGGTAGAATGTTTAAGCTGATCCAGATCGATGGAATAAGGTTTCCACGACGATGATGATGACAGTGTTTCCTTAGTACTTTTAAGCTTCAATTCAATTTGGAGGATAATGAGTAATGGCAATGGATGCAAAGCAGTACAAGTCACCAAAAAATAAAAACAGTAGCTCATGTAATGTGATTTGGGGTACATAAAAAACACACCACAACAAGCTGGAAGCGAAGAATGAATGAATAAATGAATCATCAATGAATAGGAATGAGGACAGTTTCTCTTACCTCGAACTATGAAAAGGGAAACCATGATAAACATTTGTGGAGACAAGTGAAGACTCATGGCCTTGTTAGCTTCTGTTCTTTCTTTGAGTGGAAGAGATTTTTTTTTCCTCTTTTGGGGGGTAATTAGTAATATGTGTGGAGAGTGGTTTTTTGCTATTTCTGTCACAGGAAACTGTTTAACTGATTGGAATGGAGAAGAGTAGTGTTTTTCAGACTGATGATAGATGGCAGAGAGAGGGGGGAAATCTAATCTGCTCTGCATAGCCATTTATAAAGACCAAAGAGGGGTGTAAAGTGGATTGTATTTTTCTAAAGAAAAAGGTAGATTGTATTTGTATATGTATTGATTCTATTGTGCTTTACAAGTGTATATGTGCTGGTGTTTGTGTTTGATTTGGATACTCCCATCTAGTGGGCCTTGCTGCCCAAGATACACTTCACTGAAACCACTACTATAGAAACTACATTTTTTTCTAATTATCCACACTTGAGAGCCTTGGTCACTAAGGCGCTCCCAAATAGGCCAGAATCTGCCATGTACGGGTCTGTTTAGGCAGGCTTGGGGATGTGTTCGGGTCATATTCAAGGAAATAACCCTCAACAGGCCGGATCAGTAACTGCTGGACTATTATTAGACATCATTATTATGAATTCTGGCTTGGTTGTCAAGCTTGAATCCGGGTTCAAATTCTAAGAGGCTTTGAGTGGGTGGACTTGAACCATGAAGTTTTGCAATATGGACTCCTGCACAAGGAGGATGTGGGATTTTCAATCACACTGTCCACAAAAGTGGTACCCTTTGTTAAAGCTTCTGCCTTCATGCTTATGGCAGCATAAAATCTTATCACTCTGCCTTCATGCTTATGGCAGCATAAGATCTTATCTTCCTTCTTCTTTTTTTTCTGCCCTTTCTTTTTCTCCACTAAGTAAGAAAAAAACTCAGACTCAAGGTCTCCACTGCAAAATGCAAGGACAAAGAAACTTCTTTGGGACAAATCCCAAATCCAAGAGTGAATGATGCCAAGCATTTCAGCTTTTAACACATGAAATCAACATTGGAGACTTATCAACTCCATCACTGTAAAGTTATGGTACATGATCCTTCAGTTTCTCACTGTTGGGCATTTGGGGTAGCACCTTATTAATAACTGTGGTTTTGAACCCAGCCCAAGGCCAAATTCTAAATATCCCAGTCCACAATAATTAGTAAATCTCTACATCCAGCGCTTGTCGTGGGCTGACTCGGCTGAGTGGGCCAGGCTGTAGCTTTAACGAGCCTCATCGCGCTTAGTGGATGGGTCCATCATGCAAGTATTAAAGTCGTGGATGGGTCCTGCTGGCAACATTTGATGATTTGATCTCCTTTTTTTGCCAATAATAGAGGGTGGACCCATGGCTGCAGTAAGACTTTTAAGCTTACTTATCAACAGATCTTAAAACATGAATACAACCCAACATGGGGCAGGGATAGGGTTATCAGATGGTAACCCGGCCAATGTTGGTGCTTATCATTGGCAACCAACAACCCCTAGCAATAAGCCGAGCCCTAAGGTTGCTCATTGTTGCAACTTAAAAATTGCAGGTTCGAGTCAAACTTACCTTACAAGAAACAACAACAACAACAACAACAACGTCGCTGTATTTTTCAGATTGGGTCCGATGGTCTAATTGATCTGAGTCAATCCAAACTAAAAAGAGTTGGCCTCAACTGACCCAATTTGGGTCAAGCTTTTGATGCCTGATACTTTTCAAAGAAATTGCTTCATCGTACAATAGGTAGGAATCTTCCATGTCATGAGCTGCAATAAACTAAGATAATCTTGCTAACTATATTTCATTGCCGTGTAAAGTTGTATGGATAACATCTTTCCCTTGCCTTTGAACGCAATCCTTTTTCCTTTTGTCTCCTTTTAACTTTGATAGCAAGTCACGTTGATTTGTTTGTAGAGTCACCTGAACACCTCATGCAAAACTCCACAGCAAAAGATGAGTCTTTTCATTTCATTTATTCATTTCTAATCAACCCCACTTATAGTCTCTTAACTTCCTCTTTGTTGAAAAAGGGTCAAAAGAGATTCCAAAGGTGATCAAACACCATCTCAAGAGAAGGTCTCAGGCTTCAGGAGGAAAAAGAAAAGGCTCTAACCAAAACTTCACATGGGCATGCAACAAATGACTTGGAAAGAGGTCATCTGGGCACATGTGGTTTTCACCTGAGATTAGGAGTGAAAAATGGATCCCTAGAAACCCTTTAGACCCAACCCAAAAAAAAATTGATGGGTCACTTGTTTTAGATTCCGGTCCAGGTTGTATTCCACAGATAAAATTCAAGTTCAGGTTGGGCCGTTGGTGTATATGGAGTTCAAACCCATGGACTCGAGTACCTGAATAAGTTGTTACATTAAATGAGATATCAGATGCACATTTTGTATGCTTATAACATACATCATAGGATTATTCCTTCACTACAAAGATATGGTATGAATATGGGCATAGGTTTGGATATACGTACAAAAGTGTTTGTTCGTCTCTATAAAATGGAGTCTATTTAGCTTAAAATTGATCCAAACAGATATTATAAGGAGAAGACCGTTTGAAAAAGATTTATTTCCATCTTCAAATAAATCAACATTAAGATCACTCATCTCTTCTGAAAGAAAAGAGAGAGAGAGAGAACTAAGAGCATCAGTTACACTTAAACATCAATATCTACAGCAACTTTTAGATTATTATTATTATTTTTTAACAAGTTTGCATGTACTTTTTTTTACTGTATGGCAATGCCCATGTAACTTTTTACAAGATAGCAAGTTTGCATTTTCAATTGACTTCGGTGTACTATACATCTTATCAACCACTTTATTTGCAAAATATTCTAACTGAAAGAGCTTTACTTCAAACATATCTAATTGAATCAACTCTATTTCAAGTGTACGAAACTTTCCAACCGGACAATAAGTTTTGTTACGAACACAGGTCTTATTAAAGTATTTGATACCAGTATTGGTGGTAATTTCGCTTTAACTTTTCTACTTAAACATAAAGAAACACACAAAAGCCTGTTTCAGTCCGAAACAGAGCTGGCCCATTCTTATCCTTTCTTGAGGTGGAGAGGCAGCAACATGGATTTGAATAATATTTTGTGCTAACCTTTGTCGGGGCTTTGATTTTGGCCTCGCAACGTAGCCTTTCCTTCCACATGATTTCAAAGTACTGTTATTATTTGTGTGTGTGGTGATTATTTTTTAGGGATAGGATGCATATCCTTTTTTTTCCTCTCTGAAAGGTAAGTAAGATGCATTTCTTTTGAGTGACGATCCAGCAAAGTCACATGGGTTGATAAAGATTGAACTGAATAATGACTGTGATAGATTCTCCTATGGGGTCCACCACCTTCTATGGTTTGTGGGGCCCTCATTTAGTAGAGAACATTTCAATTAGGGCTGTACAGTTTAGTTAGTTATAGGCTGAAATTCCCACTGCATTGCAATTGTATCTGTAGACATTGAGTAGATAAGTAGTTGCTAAATGCTAACCAACAGAGCAATCCCTATTCTTGTATATGTAGGCAATGGATATATTTACTAATCTCTTTAGTGAGTTTGGATGAGAAGAAATCAGATGGACAAAAAAAAAAAGGGTGCATACATCTCTCTATACTACAAATTTGCAATACTAACAATTTTCTTTAAATATAGTAGAAAATAACTAGTAGAGAAAAACTTTGATGATTTCCATGTCAAGTGCACAATTTGATGTATTTTTCAGAGCCAAAACTAAAAACCCCCGTTTGAATTGAAAAAATCAAGAACTTACTATTTTTTCAGATGACATCTTTGTTGGGAAGCTTGCGAAATTTTTCCCCTCTATGTGAATCACTTAAAATTTTTAACATAGACAAAGGATGCACAATCCAATCCAAGCATCTACAACGAGTAAAAATGGAAGAAAAGTAATAGAGAGAGATAGTAGAAGGAACACAACAGTACTTGAAAAACCCTCTAAAATAAGAGGGAAAAACCACATAACTTGAGGAACACCTTATCATGTACAAATCCCCCTTCACTATCTTGTTGGAAAAGAAAAGAAAAAAAGAAAAAAAACACTCTCTTTCTCACTCTCAGTAAAAGGAAACTCACCTTAACAAACAATGAATTCTCTTCTTCTTTCAACACAACTCTCTCTCTCTCTCTCTGACTATCTTTACACTCACACATGTAGACTAAAGTAGGAACCCAACATGCCTTCACATGAGGAACTTGAAAGTCTCGCTCAGCGAATGCTCACTGTAAGTGCAAAAAATATAACTCACAAGATTAGTGGGTGCCTGGTAGGACTTATCCAAAGGGACCGGATTAGCTGCCTTAAAGCCTGAAAGGAGAAGAAAATCAAACGGTCAGAGGACCCTGGCTATGGGCAGCACAGGGCTCTCCGATGCCAAAGTTAGCACAAAGGCTGGAAGAGAAAAGAGACAGAGTAACGACTCAAGAGAGGATGTGTGTGCATACATTGGTCTTGGAACGTCCTCATATTTATAGAGGATTTTACCTGACATCTTGGAGTGGGCCCATATATTTGATAGGAGATTTGATGGGAATGATCTCATTAGCCCACAAAATAATAAATGAGGATCCATCATAGCCTATAATGCATTTATTGCCGGTCCGATCAGCCCACATCGCATTAAATGCATATCATGTTGGGCATGATCCTGTCCCAAGTCATTGGCGGTTGAGGTCCCATTGGATCCATCTTCGGGCTCTGCCATGATCTAGCTACAGCCGCTGGATGCCGCCTTGTCAGTGATCTGGTGAAAATTGTAGTCGGCTGGGATGGACCATCTGTCTCATTTGCGCATGCCCATACTCAGCCACGTGTTTGATGAAGCAGCAGAAGTAGGGAAGCGATCACAGTATTTCTCAACTGGCAACCTGACTCCCTTGGCCAGGGTTAGAAGGCGTAGCCGGGGTCAGAGTGTGTAGCCGAGGCAAATCTGGTCTCGGCCAACGCTCTGACTTCATCGCCGAGGTGCGCTTGGACGACAAGTGGGCACGCTTAGCCGGCATCTTATCGCCGAGGTTAACGTAATTTAGGTACCTTAAGAATCACCCCACACACTCACCAAGTTCTTGTGCCTAAGTGTGGAACCGAGTTGACTCAGCCAAGCTTGGAGAAAGTTTTTCAACCATTCTGTAAACAGGCCAGTTGCCAGGGTTTTGAACAAATCAGGTAAAAAGAATGAAAACAAGCACCGAGCCGAGAAATTCCGAAATGGGTCCAACCTTTTGACCTGTTTTCAATTCAGGTCCAGGCTCATCTGTTTGGGCCCTGGGAAAAGTATAATTAAGTGCTTTAAGCGTTAATTAGGTCCTGGTCCAAGTCCCTTTATTTGGAGCTACAATGGGGTTCGTGAATTTCATTTGAACTCAGGTATATATGTGGTACAGTTCCCTTTTAACGTGGACCCAAATCAATTCATGTTCATGGAAGGTTCTCCACTACAAAAATGGATTCAGGCCTAGGTGCATAAGGACCCGAGCCAATCTTTAACAGTCTTCAACCCTATTAGGCCTATTTATTCAATTCATAATACAGGTTTTCAGAGGGCTCATGAAACGCCCATTGACCATATCATATCATCTGGACGGACCACTGCTTTTAGATTTCAAATCAGTCCGGGCATTTTGTTATTTGTAGTATAATTGTGAAATTCATTACGTCTTGGATTGAATTTCCGAAAAAACTCTTTTCAGTCTAAGTACCGAAACAAACAATCCTACACAACTTTTCGGTCAAAAATTCAGTTAATTTCCGTGGATTCTAGAGATTTCGACTAAAATGATAAAAAAGGGGACTTCCTGGAAATCTTCTTTTCTTAAAAGCCCCAAACCCTACTCTAAGCCAAATAAATAAGGAGCATAAGAAGAAGAAGAACAATAATTCCACTTAAAATAAATTTTCTAATCAAATTCCACTTAAAATAAATCCCTAATCAAATATCTATATGTATATATCATCATCATCAACATCAAAGCCTTGTCCTAACTATGATGGTGTCGGTTACACGAATTCTATTTCTCCATTCCGTTCTATTTTTAGTTAAATCCTCATATAAGTTACACTTGTTCAAATCTATTTTTACTACTTTCACGTCCTTGTTTGGCCTACCTTTTTATAGCCAGATTTTTTCTTACCAAACGGATTTTTCTAATTTTATCCCCTATTATTGCTACCCCTAAATACTCTCAAAGCATTCATTTCTAATTTTATCCTTCCCTGTTTTACCATACACCAACCTTAACATTCTCATCTCTACTACATCTATTTTATGCATATGTTGCTTCTTTGATTCACCAATATTCTCCATAAGTCATAGTTGTTCTAACCGTTGTCCTATAAAATATTCCCTTCAATCTTGTTAACATTCGTTGGTCACAAAGTCCTAATAAAAGCAAGTCTCCATTTCAACAATCTCGCTGTTATCCTATGTTTAACATCTTCAGCAATCTCCCAATCCTTACTAATTATAGAGCCAAAGTAAATTACGGGAAGTAATATTGGCACTCCTTTTTTTTATGGAGGCACTCCCTTTCCTTCACAAAATTTTGGAGTGCCTCCATCAAAAAAGGGGAAAAAGGGAGTGCCAATATCAATTACCAATATTAATTTTAGAGTCAAGATATCAGAAAGAATCACGTTGTAGTATCTCACTATCTTCAATTCTCACTCTAGTTTCAACACTTTTTATATGTCCACTAAAATTACAATCCATATATCCCACCTTTGTACGACTTATTTTAAAGCGTTCGAGTTCAATTTCTAAAGCCTCCTGTCATACTTGATGTGTGTGTGTCTAAAGCCTCTCATTTAGAGGCCAAACCGAAACGGTGTCTAGTTCGACGGTTTTGTACAAATTGCAGGTACCAGCCATTAAACTGGTGAAGGCTAGCGTTTTATTTAAGTAAAATTATATAATTAAAAAATAGAGTAATGGTCCTGTAAGGGACCGCGGAGTAGGCCCCACTAATGACCTGATGATCCAGCAAAGTCGCATGGGTTGATAAGGATTGAACTGAATTGACTGAAAGATTGTCATATGGGATCCACCACTATCAATGGTTTGTGGGGCCCCCCTCATTTAGTAGGGAACATTTCAACTAGGGCTGTACAGTTTAGTTAGTCACAGGCTGAAATCGCCACTGCATTTAGGCAATGTCATATCATACCATAGGAAATATATGTAGGCAATGTCATATCATACCATAGGAAATATATCTAGCTGCAGTTGCACTTGTATATGTAGGCAATGTCATATCATACCATAGGAAATATATGTTAACTCTCTTTTTCGAGCAAACGTGGCCACACAGAATACCTTTTTTTTTTTTTTTTTTTAAGCTCTCACACGAGTGAAAAAAAAAAAAAAACGTAGGAATCAATCCTGGAGCAGTTGGGTAAAACTGATCACAATTTTTAAGAATTGTTTATCATTCAAATGAAGCTTCAAAATTTTCTATGGCATGGGTTTTCCCTTGAATAACTACCAGACAAAATTTTTAATGATTTCCATTTGCAAGCCAACAATTTGATGCATTTTTTTTATAGCAAATAGAAAAAGGACCATATTTCCAAAAATCAGAAACTTGACTCCACTTATTTAGTAGTAACCAGCTGAACCGAGTTGAAATAGCCAAGTAAATCCAGAATTCACAGTTGACAGAACCAGATAGCCAAGTCAAGAAAGAGGTTAGCAAAAATGTGTCACAAAAGGTATCATGAAAAACAGGCGAACTGTTGCTCAAATCCAATCCAATCCAAATGCTCTCATCATGTAATATAAGGACTCACAGTGGGACTTAAACTCAGATGGCAGACTAGCCTGGATTAGGATCCATTTTGATGGGCATGGACATGCATGCATTTGGGTCGGTCAGGCCACAACAGTATCTATGTTATGTATGCCACATCGAGCTTCGCATATTCTGCATTCAGAAATCGACGCTTAGACCATTAACCCAACATAGCTAGCAACACCGGAGGAAGTCATGAGGAAACCTTTAAAAACATGTGCATGCTCAGAACTTTGTTCATTGGGCTGAAAATATTAAATGGGACCTATCCCAAAATTTAAAACCAAAACCAAAACCAAGCCCCTATTTATTACCAGGTAAAGTTTAGGCGGCAATTTGTGAGGTTGGGATTCAATTCAGATGCATGAAAAACTAAGAATGCAACTCTAACCTGAAAATGAGAAGGCCTGCCTGACATATCTCTACAATAGATTATGATGAGGAGCAGCACCAACAGAAAGAGAGTTTCCGAAAATGATCAAAACAATATTGCTTCTGAATCCTAAGAATAAATTAGATCAATGTCCAACCTAGGCCTCAGGTAACTAAATTAGGAACAAGAATCTGAGTTACGTATGTAATGTTGAAAGTACTATAAATACAATACAAGGCATCACTATTTATTTAACGAAACATTAAATACTTGTTAAAAAAAACAACATAAAGATGCAATTTTAAGTCTGGGTTTGCAAAAGATCAAAACCTAAAAGATCTGGAAGAGTCCACTCCAAAAGTTTTCATGAGAAGCGGTGGAAAGGGGAAAGAATCAACAACATAACTAATATATTAGGTCTCTTAGTCTTTTTTTTTTTTTTTTTTTTTTTTTATGAAGTCCATATTTCCTTCTCTACTAAAACTTTTACATGGTTAAACAAATGCCCAGCATGCCAATGTCTGGATACAGGGTCGCGATCTTCATGGTTTTTGGTGGTTACTAGCGTACACCAACATTGCTAGAGGATACAGAATTCATCTCAAAATGCCCTCATTTGATTATGAACAAATTGTATAAAACAGAAGGATGCAAGGGGAGTTTCGGCATTACAATTAAAAAAAAAAAGGTATAAATTTTTTGAAAATACCAAGAGGATAATGGTTTGGGTGCTGGGGCACATATGATTACTGAAGGTGTGTGGGTGTGCTGACATCAAAATCGGTGGAATCACCTGGCCAGACAGATATTGAGGCCACCCTCGTTCCCCCCAATGGAGAATACTACCTCGATTGGAACTGTTGACACAACACAACTATGTTGGGGTCAACACATGAATCCAATTTTTTTCATACCAGTCCATCCTGAGCAGTTTTTCAGATCTTAGTGGAATTTGACGGAAGAAACGTAGTGCCTTGAATTGGGGATGTGGGGTTTGGCAACGAGCATATTTATATAGAACGGGTTACTTGGTCACCCAAAACTCAAGGGAACAAAGACCATCAAGGCTCTGCAGGTTAGAAACCATCCATCCATACTGTCAACTCCAGACCAAAGAGAGAATTTTCAAAAACATGATGCAAATACAAGGGGGTTTGTAAAGACATTCCTATTTATCCTCTTAAAACCTAATTAAAAAGAGGATTCACAAAGAAAAATGAAAGAGGACTTCCCCACTCTTCCATATAGAAGACACCAAATTACTAACCTACACTAGAAGTGGGCAATTGGGATATACATTCTACAGTGCTTGTTGGATGTAGTATATATATACATATTATTTTTTTTTTTTTGAAAAAAAGTGACTTTTCATTGCACAAAGACTGTACAGTAAAAGAAGGCTATACCGACCAAAAAATGCTCCTACAAAAGCATGAGGAAGGGCTATAGAAAAAGATTTGAGACCCAAAACAATGGGCACCAATAAAAACAAAACGAAATTAAATAGGGTCAGAAATTAGCAAAGAGAATAATGGTGTGAATACTATTGAGAAGAGAATAGGATATTACTATTGAGAATAGAATAATAGTGTGTTGATGCGTGTGACAACAAAGCTAGGGGCTGAAAGGCCAATATTTAGGTGTAATCTATTGAGATCAGACAAAGTCATACTTCACTAAGGAGAAATCAAATCAGACAGATACAATTGTCTGGTGGAGAAAAATTGAATGGTAACATCCATCTGCATGCCTCCTCACAAGTCCAACTATTTTTATTGAGACTTAAAAGGGGATTTCCGAATTCAGTAAATCCGGCATGTGGATCAACTTCCATCTACCACACAAACGAAACCCTCAATATAGCATCCCCCCCCCCCCCCCCCCCCCCCCCCCCCCCTCTTTTTTTTTTTTTTTCCTAAACTCACTACAATTTTTTTTTTTATAGAATTCTCCAGTGCTCTTCAAGGTCTCTACATACTGCTTATGACTTCTTTCAGGGGTTTAGAATTGCCACTAAGACTCGGCTAAATAACACGTTGACAATCAAATATAACATCAGCTGAACTTCGAATGATCAGTTACTTGGGGAGAAGTACAATTTGATGAAAATTAGAAGATAGATGCAGGATAATAAATTTCTTTTTAGTAGGCATCATGATTAAATAGAAATCAACCTACAAGCAACAAATACCCATTCGCCTTCTATGCTTCTCTTCGTATCAAGTTGGGCAAGTTAGAATGATCAAATTGCCCAAAAGTCATGAATTCGAAAGAAGAAAATTGGTTTTTGATGTTGGTGGAAAGCTTCACCCAAACAATGGAGTTTGATGTTAGTGGAAAATTTAGTGATAGCAACATTATCAGAAGGGTTTGAAACTTCTCCATTAAAAGAGATATTCAAGATTTCAATCTAAGATTTAATTTGATAAAGCGGACAACTGAAACACTGTGACAAGTTAAAACTAACGAAGGGTAAAGGAACAAAGTTAGGCTACCAAGTTGGATGACCAAATAATCCTTCCCAGTATAATCCCTCATGGACATTGATCCGACACTACATTTCAAACAATGGCAACTAGAAGAATTCCACCATTTCCTCCTTATCAATACACCTTATAAGACCCACCAAAACCATCCACTCACTATTTTCAGCACTCCCACTCTGGTACAAATGCACGCATAGGGATAATTTTCAACCATCATTAAGGCACACTAGATATAGGATCCAAGGAAGGAAATAGCACCATGGTTAATTTGAAGTCAACTGAAAAAAATTCTGCTGCAACAACAAGAGGTAAGAAACAGTCACATGAAACCCACAAAGATAGGTTAAACAATTTCTTCCACTTAATTTGCAGGTCTTACATTCATTGGACAAGAGACCACATTCAACAATCTCATTAAACACCATCCCACTTGAAAAGTACCAAACAGAGAAAAGTAATGAACGATAGTATGAAAAATCAGAGTATAAAGCCAATACAAAGTGCTAAAAGACCAGCTAAAAACAGTGTTGATGGGATTGAATAAAAAAATAACAACTCTAAAAAAGATCACAAACCCTGCTCAAGAACTCCAATGGAGAAAGGATTTCTACCCCACAAAGGATAAAAACAAACAAGGCTGAATGTAGGAATCAGAACAAAACACAAAATCACAGATCAATATCATGAGATCATTTAGATAGAGAGACAGAGGCATATACCTTTATAACAATATTAAGTGTGCATTTGGACACCCAGATCTCCATTCCAATACAAATCTGGTAAAAAAATATCTACCAAATCTCACCAACACCACATCTTAAACCACAATAACCAGATCTACAAAAACAACATGTTCAAAACTAAAAATCCATCTGCAAAAATCATTAGTAGCAATCCATCATCATGAAATCATAACCCAAAAAACCATATATAATGATAAAAAATCATCATGTAATATATCCTAAAACATTAAAAACAGAACAAACCCTAAAAAAATCCATTTACCACAAACCAAACATATTCAGATTAAAAACATAAACATATAAAATCTCCAACCGTAGAA
Organism: Litsea cubeba; assembly: GCA_012931725.1. Classification (NCBI taxonomy): domain Eukaryota; kingdom Viridiplantae; phylum Streptophyta; class Magnoliopsida; order Laurales; family Lauraceae; genus Litsea; species Litsea cubeba. The sequence continues at coordinate 101,975,309 of CM022947.1, forward strand.
ACCCCAAAAACAAAGAACTAAGCACCAACGTGAGAAAATGCATATCCGAATAGACCCATCGAAACCTGATCCAAAACACCAGATGGGCCACAAAGAAACCTACGTACCCTTTCACTTCATCGAAGGGCATTCCCTAGCAAAATGCCCCTGCTCTCCGCAGCTGTAGCAATTACCTCCTCCTCCTCCTCCTCCACCACCACCACCATTCCTTCCGCCACCTCCACCTCCGCCCTGGTAACAGTCCCTCGCCATATGCCCCGGCTCGCCGCAACTATAACAAGACCCGCCGCCGCCGCCACCTCCGCCTCCGTAGCCGCCACCGCCACCGCTGTAGCCACCACCACCATAGCCTCCGCCGCCGCCTCCATTCCGGCCTCCCCTTCCACCTCTGCCACCGCCACCTCTGCCGCCTTCGTTAAACCCGTATCCGCCACCACCATAGCTGCTGCGGCCTCCACCACCGCGACCACCGCCGCCACCGTAGCCTCCTCCACCACCGCCGCCGCCGCGGCGATCGCCCTGGACGGAAGATCCGTCGGGGCCGGTAACGTCGACGGCCTTGGTGCGACCATCTCCTCCTTGCTCGATGACGTACTCGACGGCTTCGCCTTCGGCGAGGCTGCGGTAGCCGTCGGTTCTGATGGAGGATTGATGGACAAACAGATCTTCAGATCCGTCGTCTGGAGTGATGAATCCGAAGCCCTTCTGGCCGTTGAACCACTTCACGATACCGGTTGATCTTATCTGCGCCATGGAGGCCGTGTTGTTGAAACCCTAAAACCCTAATCAAAGAGAGAAAGAGGAAACCCAAAACCCTATATTCCCTCTCTCCCTCTCTCTCACGCGCACTTATTCTACCCAGTGTTGGGACTTTTATACGTGTTGTTATGTAGGTTAAGGAGGGGAGAGTGGATCTCAGCCGTTCAATATGCGTCACTGCTGATGTTGAACAGTCCGGATCCTCTGAGGCTTTAACCTAGATATCCTGACCTAAAAGGAGTGGTATACCATGTCGGCCTTTTATTCAAATTGAAATTGAAACCATTCAAATTCAAATTGACAATAAAATTTCTAGGATTGCCGGTCCAAAGTCTCCTACTTATAAATATATTAAAAGTATGTATAGGTTGTAAAGGTCCAAATAGCTTGGGATGTATTGATATTTGAAGACAACTTGACCTTAATTATGTGTTATTTAATAATTAATAATTTGTTTTTGAAATCAATTTATTAAATTGTAAACCCATATTTTTCCAGATAAAGTTAATATTGAATTTGGATTCAATGCATAAGGTTTATGTTAATTTTAATCCAAAACCATATCTCTAAGGATGTATTTGGGTCTAGGTCCACTGAGTTTCACCCCAAACTTGACCAATTTGCATCCTTATCTTAGAAATAAATAAACAACCACAACAACTTATAAAGGGGGCTTATTTTTAGATAGTTTAAATTTCAATATGTAAGTCCTAATTCAATCTTAAGTAAACTCCGAGGAGTAGCTCAGTTGGCTCAAGACCACAGTTTTCTTCCCCAGGTTGGGGATTTGAAACTATACTACCACACTAGAGCTACAAGGGATTTACCATATTTCTCCTGGGACTAGAGAGATTAGTCTTGCCCAAAGGACTAGGACACCCTCTTGGGTTGGGCTGTGCCCTGCCCTGCCCGTTCCCATAAGGGTTAGCCCAGGTCGTGCCGCCCGTGGGCGACCCACTTCTTTTTATTTTTTATTTTTTTAAAGTTGGACTTCACTTGGACTTGGGCTCTTGGCCAAATCCTATCCCTAGGAGATAACGTGCACTAAGAAAAACCTGTACCCCAATACAATCAAGTTTAGCTCGAGTCCTTTTTTTTTTTTCCTTATGAAAATAATGCACTTAAGTTTAGTTCGAGTCCTTTTTTTTTTTCCAATGCCCCACCTGGACTTGGACTCTTCTTCCTTTTTGCCTTTAACCATGGAAAATGGCTGATGGAATTGAGATGTACATTGGAAATTACCTGACCCAACGCCCCACCTGGATTTGGACTTGGGCTCTTCTTTTTTTTTTTTTTTTTTTTATAGACTCGTTCACGAGCGAGCTGGCCGTGCCTCGGTCCTGACAGCCCTGGCCCAACACAGTCCAATGGGGTACTGCGGGGCCAGCTCATTGACCAAGTCAACAGCCCCGGTATGGCCCAAGCACGATTTTTTCATCTCGGGCCGTGCTGGACTTGGACCGCCCGCTCGTATTTACACCTCTACCCTCCTCACATGTAAAATAAAATAAAATAAAAAAATCAATCTTAAGTATATGGGTGTGGGGCCACCACCAAGAGAAATGTAGGGTACTAGAGGGAATATTTGAACACTTCAATGGTCTTGCGGATCAAGGAAGAAAAAATAAAATTCAAGTTAGAGGAATCTTTTACCGTACTGGGTGGAAGAAAGCTTGAATTGAACGCGACAATTGGACGGTTGGGGTTTCTTGGGAAGAGGAACGTGGAACCGTCGGATTGAAAGTCCGTTGTTGCTGTTGTTGGAGACTGCATTCAGTCTTGCTGGCCATCTCATTATTTCCATTGAATTGACTGGTTCTTGCCAATGGCAATGCCAGCAGTGACTGTGTGTGTGAACTGCATGCATAGTGGCTTGTGGATAGAGCATAGTGGATGTGGATATGTATGTTTTTGCTTTTGGAGCTTCTCTGCTTTGTCGCATTATAATACAGACACATATGGTGCTTCTTAGTTTATTACAGTGACAGGCAAATAAAAATAAAATAAATAAAGAATAGGACAAACAAACTTGTAATGTGTCACCATAAAATGTGGCATGAGATGAGATAGGTTTGGGTGGGTGATTTAATGGTAAAAATTAATTTTATCAGCATCTAAATCAAAATTTTATTTTCGACAGGAGTCCATCTCAAGGTCTTTGACCCAACGGGACAGTATCCCCGAATAGAGCCCGCTGAGTCCATAAAAACATACATTGAAAAGGGCTACCAATAAGACATAAAAGCGAATGCGTGCCTTATGCCACTTCATCAATTTTTTTGTGGGTTTTATAAACAACTATAAAAAGATAGACCTGATTCAAGGGGTCTTTATTTAACCAAAACGGAGAAAGAATGAGAGGTTTGAAGTGGATTGAAAAGTAAAGGAATCTCAAAGATAAGTTATTTTATTTATCTACTCTCATTGAAATTCTCTTCAAGAGGAGGATCTTTTGAAAGAGTTGTTGTGGCGGCACGATTGGGAGTCTTTATTCCACAAACGTCTTAAATAGACCTTGATTAAGATTTTTTTTCTTTTTTCTATCCTAATCTACTCTAATTCTATGACACTAAATCGATAATATTTTCCTATTTAATGGTTCATCAGATATTCAGATTACCTATTTGAGAATCCAAAAATGCGAAGAATTCTTCAAATATCAATTTCCAAAAGGCTATTTACTACTTAGGAGATTTGTGAAACCAAGTGGGGGACAACATTTGAGGTGTAAAAAAAAACCTACAGCTACTCTTAGAATTTCAACAAACAAATAGGCCCTTGTTATCTAATTGATTCCAGGGTATCTAAAATTACTATTGGAGAGTACCTAAAACTCCCAAATACTTTGTTCAATTGGATCTTTCCTCAAGCACTGCCTTTACTAATATAGTAAAAGTCAAGTAAAGCCTTCATTTTTTAGAAAAACATCACATCAAAAGCACTTTAACCTCCATTTTTTTAAAAAAAAAAGTTAAAAAGCAACCACCTTTATCCACTAAAATATATATATAAAAAAAAACTTCACTTTCCCATACAAAAAATAAAAAAGATTACATAACAAACAACTAAAAATAAAATACCATCATAACCAATGACAGACCTACATATAGGCCTAAGGGGGGCCATGACCCCCTTAAGTTTTCAAAATTTAATTTTTTACCACGAAATTTTTTATAATTTTATATTTTGACCCTTAAATTATTAAAAAAAATTAATAATTTTTATTTGGCCACCTCTAGTTTTATTTTTTTAAATTCACCCTTAATTATAATTTATTTATATTTTATTTTTTCTTTAAAATTAATTTTATTTCACTCTACTCTATTAATATATTAATACAGTTGCCAAACTGCCCTAAGAGCAGAATTCAAAGCAATTATTATGATATGCCACAGAAACAGATCAATAATGCAGGCAAGTCACCTCACTGGAAGATGTAGCCGTGGATCAGGTTCACTTTTCAATTTCAGAGAGGTTTGGGAGTTGTTGTTTGCACAGCAAACGAGAAGGTGAAAAATCGAGTAAAACAGTCAATAAAGGTAGTCAACAGTGGAGTCAAGTCAAAAGGAGTTGTGATGTACGATGGGACTTGTCGGTTCCTATGATTCCTTTCTTGTGCATGAGCCATGAGCCATAGAAGGTGAGATGGCTTTTTCTTGTGTGTGGTCTTTCAGGTCCTTTAGCTTGCCTTTTGTACCTACTACTTAGTGAAAACACTAGCTAGGGTCGTTTAAATGGCAGACAAGGGCACTTAATTTATGTAGTAAAACATCTCAAAAGCCCCCACTTCATTGGTAATTGAATTAGCAAGTAGCAACCATGCATGACCTTTTAATAAGGAGAGTAGAGTATGATTTTCACATCTGCTGTCGTCTACACATGCAATGCATCATAGCACTTTCTGTTTGCAAATAATTAAAGTTAGAGAGGATGTGATGCATAATGGGTACTTTCGGTTTGCATGTAACTATAGTCTGAGAGACCTCATGACATTCTTAATAGCTAAATGAAGTGATTTTCATCATTTGTCCATCATCATAAGAACAATGCTAATGGGCTACATCTTCTTGGGTGCTCCTAAATGCATGATAATAAAATAGAGTTGGTGAAATGTCGTCTTTATACAATCATTCTAGCTTTTATTTTGAGTACTTAAACTTCAACATTATCTATCATGAATAATTTATTACTTAGAAACTTAGTAGTGACTAACGTTCAACCCAATGTTTAGTAAAGAATATTAGTGGCGGACTAAAGATTTTATTTATAATGAGGGGGCCAAATCCAAATAAATAGTTGGGTTTTGAGGGTAAACTAAGATTTTTTGTATGGATTTTAGAGACGGACTTAAATTTTTTATGAGAATTTTGGAAGTGGATCCAAATTTTAATATGAATTTTGGAAGTAGACCCAGCCTCAATGAGGGCGACTGCCCCTAAAAGCATATATGAAGTCCCACCTATGGTTAAGATCAATTTCAATTTAAGGAAGATAAGTGTACATGTATATTGGATTACTTATCATGAGTGAGACCTCCACAATTAAAAAAAGGAATGACAGGTGCATGGCTACATGGGTAACCATAATGGAAAGAAAAAAAAAAGAATGTTATTGGTTTTATCTGTAATTTTTTATATAAATAATAAATTGATCATTTTTAGAAGAAGTAGCTTGTCCTTTGCTGGTTAATGTGTATTGGATATGTTTTTTGGATATGTTATGTCAAACTCCATTTGAAAGCTTAGAGCATCTTCAACGGCCATGCCAAATACCACATGGCAGCGACAACAGTAAAAAAAAGGCATGAGAAGACTCTCCACCCGAAATGCCAGATGGGGCTGCTAGATTTGACAGATGAAAAGGCCAAATGTCATTTATTATTCGTGAATATCTTTTGATGTGGGCCCCAAGAGAATGCGAAATCTTTTGAAAAAAGAGAAAGAGGCGCTCTAAGTTTGCATTCTCATGGGATCCACATCATAAAATATTCAAAATATAATAAATGCTATGTTGCTTCTTCATATGCAATTTTGACATCCCAATGTCCCATGCCAAATGCCACATTAGATATGACATTTCGAGTGGAGAGACCATAATAGCCTTTTTTTACCGTTGTCATTGTCATGTTGCATTTGACATATCCGTTGGAGATGCTCTAAGTGATAGTTAAGTTTAAACTATTATTTTAAGAAATTTTAAACATGTAGGTGTTCTAGCGCTGAGTTTTGCCTAATTAATTAAAACATTTCAAAAAATCCTTACAGGATGGTTCGTACAACAAAGATTGATACAAAAACCAATAAAATTGCACACAGTTACCTTTTCCCCTCCAATCGACTTACTTATTACTCCTTTAAAATCCTTATTTAAGAAAAAAATACTATTTTTACTAAAACCCTAGCCTGTGGAAGAATATTTTCTTTTCATCCATCAATGAAAACTTATATAGGGGTTTCCTATCTTAGGTGTTTTATTTTTCTTTTTCCTTTTGACCATTTTAGTCCTCCACTTGGTTAGCCTAGCTTATGGGTGTTTCTTTTTATTGGCTGACCCCTGTGGGTTCCTATTTTTGCTGGCATGGCTGTGGGCTTTTCCATTGGTTAATGTACATGGCCTATTTGTATCTTTATTTTGTTGGTTTGCTCCCTGTTGGATGCCTCCTCATTTTGGAGTGGGGTTGTCAATCCGACATCTTGATGTGGGGCCCGGCCCGGCTCGGCCCATAAAAGCCTACCAAGCGGGGGCTTTACCTTTTATCTAAAAGCCCAAGGTTAGGATAGGTCCCAATTTTGAAAAGCCAACAACCTTTTGGGCCGAGCTAGGATTTGACTCAACCCTGCCCGAGGAGTGGAGGCCCCACCCATTGTCTATTAATATATAAAATTAATATTGTATTAGTGAATGGTCCAATGCTTTCCCGGCCCACACTCCACGCAAAGTCTTGAATCAATTAGTGTGCCCATCAATGTAATGTAATAGCTCACATGAGAAATTGCTATGCAAGCAACATTCTGGTGCACTCACTTAGACCCATTGCATGGAGCGGATTACCGGGCCACAAGCTTTTGGGGGGCGAGGGATTTGTGATCTCAAAATTCAGTCCAAAGCCTTTTTATCCAAATGGTACTGTCTATTTTTGTAACAAAACTGAGCACCATGTGTGTACATTGTCAAATAAGTACCTTAGATCATCCACCTTCACCCTCTTGCAAGAATGAATGACTAGCAGACATTATCAGTTTATATAGGAGATGAAAATTTGGGCAGGCCGCCCAGGCCTGGCATGCACAGTACGGAAAAAATCATGCCTGGAGTCAATGGCCCGGTGCGGCCTTATTTTCCCACCAGGGTCGTGTTGGGGCGGCGCTATGGCTCCTTGGCCCGGGCACGACACGACACGACCCGACCCACTTCTATATTTTCTATTTTTTTAAAAAATTTATTATATAAATAAAATATAAAACTTAAAATAATTAAATATTTATTTTATATTTGTAAATTAGCATCAATGTTTTGCATTTATTTTAATAGTTTTGACCTCATTTCAAGTGAAGAACCCCAAAAAGTCAATAAAGTCTCTTTCGATATTTAAAAAAAAAAAAGAATTGGCATGTGAGCGGCACGGATAAATCAGTGCCCTGGGCTGTGCTGGGCTGTGCTCCAGCCGCCTGGGCATGGCTGGGCCCGCCCTTAGATTGCGGCACGGCCCAATTTTCATGCCTAGTTTGCACTAGCGAGCACACAACACCGCCACCAATCAGATGCATCAATCGCCTGCTAGGGAGTATTTTTGTAGTCTTTGATGTTTCTGGTTTCGTAAGGAAGTAACACAATGTACTTTCATATTTTATGAATACAGTCCATCCTTTAAAAAATGGAAAAAAAAAAGGGGTTTCTTAAGGCTTTTTATACAAAAAAAAAAAAAAAAGGCACGTTCGCCCCCCCCCCCCCCCCCCCCCCCCCCTCTTAAGGCTTTTTATACAAAAAAAAAGGCACGTTCGCCCCCCCCCCCCCCCCCCGCCCCCCTACACCAAAGGCTCACACATTTGACGGTGATTATCAACCCCATTTAATGAATTAGGACATAGTAACACCAAAATCATTTCGTTTCTTTTGGCCTTATCCCTTAAGCGTAGGATAAGGGCTTAGGTATTGTAGGCCCACCAAGGGCTCCGAAGGCTTTGGGTCGTCATATGCCCGACCTATACCTATATATAAGAGGGTCGGGTAAGGGCCTACCTCGGCCCGGCCCTTTGACTACCTTACGTTGGAGGTCGTATGTGAGTGGGAGCTTTACCAAATTCCTTTTGTAAATCATATTATATCTTTTTGAAAATATGGCACTCTTAACTTCCCCAAAAATCAAAAATATATAAAAGAATTTTTTTTTATCTTCCTTCCCTATGCCTTCAAAGGATGGAATTGGGCCCACACACCTCTTGTGATGTAAAATGGATAAAATGGAGAATAAGAGAATATTATTCATGAATTCGGAGCTAAGGTTTAAAAAAAAAAACGCGAAGAAAATGTTTTGTGATTTGGAAAAGAAGATTAACATACGCACAAATGACAAAATTATCATTTTCACATTGTTTTTTAACGTACAAACCTTTTTATAGTGATTTGTAAATGTCAATATCTACGTGGCAAAATTTAAATATTTTAATATGATCAAAATCCCTTACACGGTACCAGTTTCCTCGACACCTACGCAATGTCGATTCCAATATGAGGATGGGATGATTCCATGTTGGATCTATTTTCATCATATTCCTGGATTGGGCCACCCTAAATGACCCACAATTTCAATGTTGTAGGAGACAGTGATTGATAGATTGTCCTAAGCATAATTGTGCAGCCTTTTGTGGGGCCATCTGGGTCAAATTGTTTAATGGATCAAGTTACCACTGCCCTTGATCTAATGGTCTCAAATTAGAAAGATTTATTTCAATGGTAAATATAAGTCGGAACTAATTACAAACCCAAAATTTATCTCTTTAATTTGAGTCAATTGGTCGATGGCATAGTTGATAACAAGATCTATTTTTGAATTGACCTTTTGCCGTTTAATACTTCGATCAATTCAAATCAATGGTGGATATCACTAAATATAATAATTAAGGCGTGCATTTCTTACTATGGTAAACCAATAAAAATTGGTGGGCCCTGCATGGATCAGCCCAAGTAGCAACATGTGGAAGTCCCATATGGTCATTCAGCATGAGATATTTCTTTCTATGGCTATTCATGTGGATCACGAGGGCTATTTCAAAAGGTAAATATAAAACCTGAGGCCTATATTTCAATTAACTTTTTAGAGGGTATGAATAATCACCACTCGGAATCTTTCAATTTGAATGATTTTTCAAGGATTTCAAAAACAATGGATCATGATCTACTGGGCTCCACATATGAATACCTTACCAATTTGAGAGATTTTCAAAGATTTTTTTTTCTTCACTAGCTATGGTTAGGGGGTGCTCGTGGACAGGGTCACCCGAGCCCATCCCACATCGGGCTGGGTATATGTTGTGATTTTTGGCCTGTGGATGGACCAAGGCCCAGTTCTCATGAAACAATTTAATTTTAAGAAGCACTGTGGGCTGTATCAAGCGTCTTGAACTCTTGTTTTCCGGCCCAATGTTACAGGGTCTCTCCTGGCCTATGTAATGCTTAAGGGCCCTTTCCGGCCCGACATATTTAGCACAAATGCACATAAAGTGCTGCTATTGGCACACAAAATTTTTCTTTTCAAACACAAGGAATTTTTTTTATTTTTTATTACATTTTTACCCATTTATGAAATGACCAAAATATCCAAAACACAAGGAAGAGCTGGAGCTGCTTGTGGTGATTGAAGTGGATAAAGAAGAAAGGGTCGTTGTTGCTTGTTGCAGCTCAATGCAGTGTGGAAACGAGAGGATAAGGAATCTGATCCCGTTTCATTGATGGGTTTTTGAGCAATGTCACTGGAATGCGACATTTTCATTAGAGCAACAACACCCAACAGAAAAGTTTGGATCTTTCCCCCTTTTCCTTTCTCTTGCTGCAATCAGCGACTCCCCCTTCAAATCAATAGCTGCAAGAACAATGGCAATGCACCAAGAACTGAAGAAATGTATGAGTAAGAGAAATGCACAACACACAATAACAAAACTAGAACTGAAACAGAAGGAGATCTTGTGATTGGTAAGAAGAAAGCAAGGAATGACTGGCCTGTGGCTGTGTGTGATGGAGTTTGTTAATTTTTTTCTCGCCTAGAACGAGTTGCAGGTTCCGATATGTACGGACTTTTAGGTCCGAACATATGCCAAATGTTCGGATGTATAGTTCCGAACATAATGCATATGTTCGGACCTATACTTCCGAACACCTGTGTGTGGGAAGAAAGAAGGAAATGAAGGGATGGGTAGTTTAGAAAAACTTGTTGTGTGTGGAAAGAACCAATTAACATTTTAAATTTTAGTAATATGTGTAGAGAGAAATTGTGTGGGAAAAGAAAAAAATTGTGTGCTAGTAGAATTTCCCATGCATATATAGATTTCATAAATGATCTGGGCGATATATTCACCGTATCGCTTGGGACACTATTTGTTTGCCTATTTCTTTTAGGGAGGAGGGAGAAAGAGAGAGAGAATCCAAAAAAAAACCACCAAATAGCAAACCCAACGAAAAAAAATACAAACAAATAGAAGAACGTGGTTTTTAACTCTTGCACACAACAAAAGGCTTTCTTTCTTCGGGTATTCGGCAAGAGGTCCTGAACATTTCACTTTCTGACCTGAGATCCATAATTTTTTTTTCATAGTGTGGTAGGTCCTTTTTCCAAATTTGTACAAGTTACCATTTCTTTAAAAGTTATTATTTATTTAAAGATAAATCATATCCCATGATTAGTGCGATATGCCATTAATCATGGTCAACTAGCATTTAATTGGCCATGATTAATGAAAATACCATTAATGAGATTTTCAAATAAATTTAAAAAAAACACAAATAAATTTCAAAAAATGGAAATAAAATTCAAAAGAACGCAAATAAATCTCAAAAGAATGCAGATAATTTTAAAAAGACACAAATAAATCTCAAAAGATTCAAATAAATTTAAATAAATTCCAAAAATATGCAAATAAATTTCAAAGGGCGTAAATAAAATTAAAAAATACAAATAAATTTCAAAAAATGCAAATACATTTTTCAAAACTAAGATAAATCAATTTTCTGATTTTTAAAAAAATTTACCAAAAATTCAAGTATTTCTGTCAAAACTCAGTTAAATTTATTTCAAAAAGCGCAAATAATAAATTTCAAAAGAAACAAATAAAATTCAGAAACACAAATGGATTTAAAAAAAATGTTTGTAACAATGAAGGAGACCAACATGGTGTTTTACCTCCATGACCTCTTCATCGGTAAGAACACAAATGCAGCCCCTCTAGCCAAGCGAAGCAAAAAGAGGCAATTGTAATTGACTTTGGCACAATGGTCATCAATGATGCAGTGACTGAAGGCAGTGACGGTCCTAGGATTTTTATTTAGGTGGGGCTAAACTTTTATTCGACTTTGCTAACCTTTTTTCTATATTAACAATATCAAAAGATAAAAAGGTTAATCTAAATATACACAGCTTTTTTCCTTGCTCAGATCTCCTACTTAATTGAAGGGTCTTCCCACTACCTCTTCCAAATTCAGGTGATCATCAATTCATTATCGTCAAAACAGCCTAAGATAACATTTTCTTTAATCCTAGGTGTTTGGATGCCCTGAAACGGTACTTATGGTGAGCACCCATTTATCCAATTTGGATTTCTAAAGAGAATTTATTTGGATATAAGGAATTTGGTTGCCTCCAGTTACCTTAGCTATAAAAATAATTTCCTATAGTTGGTCATGGGCTCATGGCAAAGAAGAAAAAAAAAACACCACTTAAATATAACTCAAGTAATCCAAACATATGAACCCTAATGCCTGATTTATGTATGAATTGAAGTTTAAAGTGTGCCCAACGGTGATTTGGTCATCTTCGGACTTGTAGATATTCTATGATTTAGGGCTTATGGTTTAGATTAGAATTTGGAAATTTAGGGTTTGAAATTAGGATTTAGAAATTAAGGGATCACATTCAGGTATAGAGTGATTAGGATTATACTACAACTTGGGGGGGGTGGGGGGGGTGGGGGGGGGGGGATATTGATTTATTTAGGGTTATTTGGTGAAAGAGAGACTAACCACAAGAGGACCGGCGATGAGAAGCTCGATCAGTGCGAAGAGGATCTCAGACTCTCATTAGAAAGAAGTTGAAAGAGATTGGCGCTAAGAAGATTTGTTTTCTAACCTTTTCAGGTTTTGTAAAGTGGGGCGATCACAAGGTTTAGCGTGAGGTAGGGATGGCAACGGGTCGGATCGGAGGCAGATATGGCACCATATCCGAATCCAATTCGCCGTCTCCATATCTGCTCCGATCTCCGAACGGATATCCATTCTATCCTCTATCCCCGCCTCCAAACGGAGATCGGATATCCAAACGGAGAATTGGATATCCGAATCATTAAAAAAATATTAAAAAAGACAATACAATTCAAAATATAATTTAAGCATTAAAAATATCAAAAAGACAATACAATTCAAAATATATCCAAAAATAAATTTCCAAAATAAAGTCATTCAAGTTTCAACACACTTACACAAGTCATACAAATACCAATTACTGAAGTGTTCTCTGTAATATATTGATATATATATATATGGTGTAATATATATAATATTATATAAGATAAGGGGGAAAACTGCAATTAAGGGTTAAATGGATATCCAAACGAGTCGGATACGGGTCGGAGATCGGATATCCAAACGGATATTCGGATCGGATATCTCCATATCCGCATCCGATCCGATCTCCGAATTTTTTTTCATAATCCATATCAGAATCCGACCCGATCTTCGAAAAAATCTCCGAAATTCATATTCAAACGGAGCGGGTATCGGATCGGATCGGACGGTACGGAATTGCCATCCCTAGCGTGAGGCGACTATTTATTAGATATACATGGGAAAGGTACATATCCATTCAAATATCGAGTAATTTCAAAATTGACCCGGGGCTACAGCCCCATGTCATTTATATCTGGGCCCGCCCATGACTAAAGGCCCCAAGAAGACCTCTGCTCAGGTTGGGCGAGCACAAGGAATCTATGTGAACTCGACGTTGGATGGATCCAGTACACATCTAGCCTCTTCAATTACCTTCACCAATTCAAAATACAATGGTGGCACTCTAGAGACCCAAGGTGCCGAAACGTACTTGTTGAATCAAAGAGAGGTGTCGATGGGAACAGGCGCATTTGGATTAGCTACCACACTGGGGCCACATGGATAGTTAGGCTAATCCATGTTCAACTCAAACCAGTGGCACTCATCTCCATTTGATATTGATCCAATCATCTACCATTGAATAGAGTAAAAAATGCTGCATTTGAGTAAAAGATAATTGATCCAACCATCTACCATTGAATAGAGTAAAAAAAGAGATACAGTTATTAGCCCATTATCTAGCAGACCCTAGTTCACACATTGCCCTTCCCCAAGTGCTTGACATTAATCCAAGTGGGCCCCATAACCAATTGTGGATATTTTCAAGGAAGATAATTTGAAATAATTCTACCTAGTGACATTCAGGACCCCTTCGTTTGCACGGAGTTGAATTCACAGGAATTCATGGTCAAATGGGCTCCAATATAGGATTACTAAAGGGGTAAAGGGTGGAGGTGAGGTTCCAATTCTGAGGTGATGGCTAGGTATTCATTTTCTATCAAGAGGAGATTATTTGATGGTCGATTTTGGATATTTTTTTTCTTTACTTTTAACCACTTCTAAAAATACAAGCTTTATAATCCAGTAATTCAGTTACATGAAACAAATAGGCCCTTAATTAATTTACTTCCACCAATAATGAATGGGAGCATGCATCATCTCTAAAAGAATTGTAATATCGACTTCGATTGCCTGAATCTAACTGGCAATGAGCCTGGCAAAAAGATAATTTTGGATGGTGGGTCCCAACTCTTAACTATTGATGAACTTAATCCAATCATGCTCTTCACCTCCAGGAATTGGCACTTCAATTTTGCACCGATCAAAATTCTTAGGGTTGACATGCTCAAAATAATGCTTTTACAAAACCATTAAGCTTATTAGAAGCCTTTTAGGGCCAGTTTGGTTGAGCATTTCTGACGAAAATTTCCCTTGTAAGGAATTTCTAATATAAATCCAGGGTTGTCTTTGGGAATTCCGAATTTCTTATTTGCCACAATTGGAATGGTGAGAATTTACTTAGTTGGTATTGGAAAAGCCAGTTTTGCCCATGGAATATCCTCAAAATTATGGCATGAGCATTTTAGAATTCTAAATTTCACTATAAGGGACAACGTTTGAAATTCTCCAAATGCTTCCAACTGAACATGAAGACCTACAATACTATGATCAGCTTGCCATTTGGCCAGCTCAGCTTGCCATTTGGCCAGCTCAAGCTCTAATCCAATTTCAGACTATCCATCCCCCTTTTGCCACAAAGGGACAAGAGCTGTCTATTCTCATCTTTTCACAAAAAACACCCACTAAAGGAAAAGGCCAACCCAAGAAAGTGACTTCCATATCCAATAAATCTCAAGACCCTTTCAACCTATTTTATAGATTACATTAACGTCCCCTCTACCCATTCAATCTAATGGCAACATAAATGACACAAGTTGTGTCCACACATGAAGTGATCTGCTAGAAAAAGAAAATAAGCCACCAGCACCTAAAAGATGGAATTCCATAAAAAAAAAAAAAAAGAAAAGAAAAGAAAAGCACAATTTTAACAAGAGCCAACATATATTCAACAAGACATCTGGGATGTATGGATGCCAGTCTCTCTGCTGTAATAATCAGAAACTAACTGTATATATACACATGTTTTCATGAAGGAAAAAGGAAAAAAAAAAAAATCTACACTACCACACTGGGGCCACATGGAATTTACCCGGCTTCCCCTGGGCCGTAAGGATTATTCCGGCCTAAAGAGCCGGGACACCCTCCGTTATCAAATAAAAGAAAAAAGGAATTTTTTTTTTAAGTTACAATTGAAACTCACAAACATGTTTTCTTCTTTTAATTTCGGCTGGAAGATAGTTTGAATTGAATCAATGAAATCCTCTAGATCCTCTGGACTGGTATAGCTCCAACCTACCTTTAGCCTCTGGCAGCAGTGTTTCGATGGTCTCATGTTGCACCATGTAGCCCTGTTTTGATGACCATTCAAGCGCAGTAAGGACCTCAGCCTGCGCGAGCTCTTCGCTATCAGGAACGTGCATTGCAATGTAGCACAACAGAATCAGGGATGAAATCTGAACAATCTGTTCTCCAAAGTACACCAACTGGATCAGGTGTTTCGCCCCACCAGCGTTTATAATAGCCTTGGAGTGATCCACATGAAGATAATTCTCAGTGCAAGCGAACTTGGTCAGGGCAATGGCAGCCTCACGAGAGACCTCCCCTTCCCTCTCATCAAGCAATCTCACAAGAGGACCAATGATCCTCTTCTCAGTAGCTCGAAAGGTTCGCGCCAAACACCCAATTGCCTTAACACAGGGGATGAGGAGATCCGAATCAGCCTTCTCGACGATCTTCAACAGCTGATCGACGACCGCCTTGGCAGCCGGGGAGGTGGGCTTGAAAGCCGACCGTCTCAAATCAGAGTCCTGCTCAGCAACGGCGGCAATCTCCATCAATGCCATTGCAGAGTTGAATTGCACCTCCTCTGTGCCTTTGTCCAATAGAACAGAGAAGCAGAGGAGCGCCCTGGACTCGGTTATGCTTTGACAAATGGCTGCATTCCCTTTAGCAAGATGCCATAGCGCATTGGCAGACGTCGCCTTCATGGCTGCCTTTGTTGCGGGGTCCTCCGATTCCCTCCCTTTAATGCTAGGACCAGAGATGGAGACCGACTTCGCCTTCTTATTCCCACCACTCTGGTTGTTAGCATTGCTTCCCTTTTGCTGTTGGGGCTGTTGGGATTGTGACTGTGAAGGCTGTGATTGACCTGCTATCGTCGAATTCACAAGAGAATGCATCTGCATCTCATTCTGATTGCTATTCGGCACAGGGGGGCGCTTAACCTGACTCTTAATCGGCATATCATCATCCTCAGGACCCTTATTCCCATTGCTGCTACTATTGTTGGTATCGTCATTATTCGCAAAGACAAGAGAGTGAATCGACAAGCCCTTATTGGTAGCAACCGCGTACTTGCTGTGTTCTTGAATCGTCTCAAACGCGAGATGACTCACCAGAAGGCGAATTATATTGTTCTGCGCGAAATGGTCCTGGCACTTGGGGTGATTGGCAGCCAATTCAGACACAGCCCAGGCCACAACAGTCTGAATCTTCATGCACCCTTCTTTGAGGATTTTCGCAAACAGGTTGCAGACGCCTGCGTGTATCATGTGTTCGACGGATTCTGGGTCGCGCGCAAGCAACCCAATGGCCCTTGCAGCACTTTCCTGACCCTCGCCGCGGCCCTCCTTGATCAACTTGAGTAATGGGGGCACCCCACCTTCCTCAATTATGAGCTTTCCATATCGATCATTGTCGCGGGCGAGGGAGACGAGGGAGGCGGCGGCATCTGAGCGGTCGTCGAGGGAGCCAGTGTGGAGGGTGGCAATTTGCTCCCAGATGAGGCAGAGGATGGGCTCATTGGAGGCGATGGGGGGGAGGCCAAGGTACCCAATATCGTCGCCTTCAGCGTCACGGTCAGCAGGGGCAGAGACGCGGAGGAGCCAGGAGACGTCGCCTATAGAGTTGTCGAGCTGGGAGGAGGTACGTTTGAATTGTGCGGTGGGGATGATGGTGAAGACGCGCTTCATGAGGCCGTTGGCGCGGCATTTGGTGACGATGAGGAGGGCTTTGTCGAGTGCCTGCTCGGTGTCGTCGATGATGCGGCGGGTGGGGCGTTCATAGAGGTCGGAGCTGGCGCGAGCCGCCTGGCGGAGGAGGGAGGCCAGCTTTTCTGTTTTGGCTTTCAGCTCTGCGCATTCCTGTTTGAAGGTTCGAGCGTCGTCTGCCGTCTTTACCACATGGTCTGCCATTAGAATTGGCTTTGCCAGGATTTGTTTCACGATTTCAGCCATTGCAAAAGATATCCGATGAATGAATTATCAATGCTTGATTGATATTGATTGATAACAACAACAACACCAACACCACGAACAACAACAACTTTTCGTTTTCTTCTTCTTCTTCTGGTTGTTTCTCAAGGGCCGGAGACCGAGTTGGGATCGATCAAACCGGCAATTGAGAACAGATTATGGAAGTTCGGTGATGGGTTTTTCTCATATGCTTGAAATCTCAAATGGGGTTGTTTTGGTTTTTCATTTTTTCAATTCCAGAGAGAGAGGGAGGGAGAGAGAGATGGAGAGAGGAGGAGGGGGAAATGGGAATTGGAAGGAGAGAAATGAATGAGCGGTGGCAGTTTCTCCTTTCCTGTCTTTCAGTTATTGTGGGTTTATTTATTGTCTCTCTGTTGAATAATTACCTGCGTCTCTGTGAGTCTTGTCCCATCCTCTCTCTCCTCCCTATTTCTGATGTGGGCCTTGAATCACGGGGGTGATGTGGAATGGGATCATAAAATCAAGCATAGGGGGCCAATGTATGCTCAAAGATTAATGGTTTCCAGTTTCACTCTACTTGGGAGTATAGATTAGCATTCTTCTATATTGAAATCATTTGTTTTACAGATGATCATTCTCACAATTGATTCTTATTCTTTATAATTTAATCATGTAGATTTACATGTGAACAGCCTGATGATAGGATGAGATTGATTTTGAGGGACTTGGATTTTACAAGTGGGCCACACTAATGAATCTACTTATCTCGTAGGCTTAACGTAAAACCAGGTTTGCTTTTAAAAATAACCAAAGGTTTTGTAGGGCTCACTTATATGATGTTGATCCGAATTTTAACTCACATTTACTTTAAAGCCTCAAATTTAATAGATTTATAAAGTAAAAATCATTTATCATGATTGGTCTCAGGTTTAACCTATTGGTAAAATGGGCTCAAATCATGAAAACCTGGCTGTAGGTAGGGCCAGAACAGTCCCAGACTGCATGTCGAACCCATGTGCAAAATGGTATCAAGTCATGATCAACACCTCTTGCTGTGTTTTAAGGCATGTGTGCTTGGCTTGGGGTTATCAAATTGGCAGGCCTAGCTCAACTCTCAAACATGCAGGGTAAACTAAAACCTGAATAATTTAGGCCTGATGATTTTGATGACACGGGCTGAATACTTTCAGCCAGGCCCACTCTACCACAATGTACAGTACAAGGAACATACCCTATTCAAACATACCCTATTCAAGGTTCACTTGACAGTAAAAAGTGTAGGTGACCTAGCTTCATTCTTTGGGTCCCACATGTACAGTGGTCTCAAAGCTATGGGTGGGATGAAAATCTGACAAACTTGTGCCATGAACAGATGCTTACTACAAAAATGCAAATGCAACAATAATTCGAATTCACGTGACGAAATCACTGAATAGTATAGGCCCACATGGGCTGCTGCAAACTGCAATGCCTGTATTCACATGCATAAATGGCTGTATAGGCCAGCAAGGGACTGCCTAAAAGATCAGATTCTCCATCTCCCATCCTCTCTTTTACTGCAACAGTTGCCAAATAATGGTCCAGATTTTACTTCAACCATAGTGATATACACAACTGGAATTATTGTGCCAAATATTAGTTATTTTTTCCTACACAAGATCAATCCGATATTTGAATCTTCGTTTGAAGTGACATTTGCGGTTCCTATATATTAGAGAGCCATGTCATATGAGTGGGAGAAAGTCAAATTACACCAAAGGTGGGAATGACCATCGATAGGGAAAGCAGCATGGGAGCATCACACTCTTTATTTCATCTTTTCCTCTTGGATTTTTCATGTTTCTTCTGTTGATTGTGTCTCTTTAGCTTTAATTACATACATGACCAAATGTAGTATTGAATCAAATGAGTTGGGTGGAACAAGAAAGTTATCATTGAATGACTACCAATGAATTATTACAGAGCATTAATTCCCTTTGGTTGGCATTTATGTCTTGTACAAAAAGTACTTCACATGGACTCCACATATCCTTTTGTTTTTGTTACAAGCATTTCTAGAACTGTTTTCTTGTTGGTAATTCTAAAAGCATTATATGGTCAGACCATTGTACCCTAAAAATTCTCAGAATTCCAATGATAAGAGAGATTTTCAAATAGAAGTAGTGTGTGTAAAACAGCATTTTTAGTCTCTCAAACTCCAAATTTGGAATCCAATAACCTACCTAGTAAAGCATAAGAAGAATTTGGGGAATTTGCCAAAAAAACAGGTCTTAAGCAAATTCAAAGGCTGGAAATTGTAGTTTAAAATTTCACAATAGCACATCTCATTATGTTTTGATGAATTCATTTTAGTTTCTATGCTCAAAGAAAGTATTTGATACATATAGAACTGGTCACATTTTCACCACCAGTTTTTATTAGAGATTGATATGTACACATATAAACACATTCTACTATCAAATAAATTTCTTAGAGATTCACCAGCTTACAAGCATAAAAGGAACACGGTAGGTTCATATCGTAGTCCAAATTCTGCAGACCTGCTAGTTTTGAATATTCGATTTTCACTTTTACAGGACTGAGTGGTAGTTCTCCAAAATATAGCCAGTCCTAAACTCACATCTCTCACAAAATATTGGACAATACCCCAAATGAAATAGAATTTTTTTTAACAATTCTCAAGATACCTCAAGTTCTCTTTTACCAAACCTATTTCCTTTGAGCATTCATTCATAGAAGGGTTGTACCATCCTTATCAATCTAAAAATTACAATGTTTTTAATGATAAGATGGGCTATGAAATTTGTGTGTGAACATCTTTTCATATGTGCTTTTAATGATGTTCTATTCTAATCTATATATGCAATGAGGGAAATACCCACAACTTTGTAGTTGAGCATGCTTTTAATATTAACCACTGAAGAACTAAGGTTATGACGGAGCTATAACGTTAATTCTTAGAGTTGTGGCTGATCTATGAACATGGTAAGAGTAAATGAGTAATGACCAATAACAATTAATAGGATTCAGTGTTAGCTTCTAGAAAATCAATGTGTTATGGAGATCATTTGTTGGTATAATATTCAAGATTATAACTTGTCACGATTTTGCTTATATAATGATTTAGTGGGGACTTTTTTCAGCCAGTGGTGTACATTTCTGTGCTTTGAAGGGCAGATCCTCTCACTCCATACTCAAGTTTCTTTGTCCAATTATACTCAACTCATGGACTATGCGCTTGCTTCAGATTACAAATGAGCTAATAGTAGATTCATTATCTGTAACTGTTAGTGCACCAATTTGTACAATCTGCATTTAGTTTGAGCAGTAAAATCAATTGCATGGTTTTTTAACGAATTTGCAATACTTGGAATTTCAGTACTCAACAAAGTGTGGGAATAATTTTCACTTGGTATAATAGGAGTTGAAGATTCCAACAGAGTGGAAATCTTGGCCATTGTGAGGCCTTGAGGATTTACTACTCTTTTCATGAGGCGCTTGTTACGGAAAGCAACTCTTACAATACTATTCTTAAATGGCAATTACAGTCAAAACGTCCTTGGAAGCTTCAATACAATTTGAATGAGGTCAGACATTTAGATTCTTCAGTCCAGGTGAGGTTTCGTGATGTTCTTCATTCCGCAAATGAAATTGCAAACTCATTGGCAAAGCAAGGGGTAGATAGAGATGAGCTTTTTGTAGGTCTTTTGATGTAATCATTGGGAGTTTGGTGTTTCACGGGTCCTGCGAGTATAAGCCTATTACAAGGCCTTGCTGTACTTCTCTTCTTTCTTAACAAAGGTTTTTAGTTGCCAATATAAATAAAATAAGAAAAAGTTTCTATTCTTCAAAGCCCAACAGTGCTTACAATTTATTGGTAGGACTACAGATGGACAGTTCTTATAAAATCTGAACATATTACTTGATTTTCTATATTGGTGTTATCACTTTTTCCTACAATCAAATTGACTTTTCTGCTTTAGATTCTATAAACTGCAGTTATCTCCGCTCCTTTCTCATAAGCAATTTTTAGGCAATATGCTTTAGAACATGATTTGAATAGTTTCACAAATGTAGATCCTTTCACATTTTTGTGATCTCCACTTACAGTGTTATTCGTGGGCTGTGTTGTGCTGTGCATTTATACCTGTAGCTGTGGCGAACAGTTGAATATCTAGCTACATATCTACATTGCCTCTTAACTAAAGCTTTGTTTAGGCCCCCTGAAAGAAAACTTCCGGTACTGCCCTAGTAAAAAAGGATCCTGTTCTCCAATACCTAAATCCCTAATGCCACCATCAGCACAACTAGAACAGTGGTTAACTAGGGGAGTTAGGTTAGGTCCCTGGATTGAATCCATGATAACTTATGTATTGGTTCCATCTTGTCTGAATTTGTTATATAATGTGATTTACCGAAACATGATGCAGAAGGAAAAGAGAATTTCCCATTGGCTGTAGATAATGCAATGGTATTTCCTAGTATATGACTTGTGAGTAAACATGTAGTCATAGAAAGTGGCACTGTAGGAGCTGATGAGATCAATTGTACTAGGAGCTGCGACTTGATTCCACATCTTCAAAAATAAAGAGCCATATCATAATAAAATTTGTCCAAGGATAATGATGCTTATAAATTAAAGACAGAAAAACTACGTAAAGCAATTACATAATTCCTCACAAGGCATCTCGAGCAGCAATCCGGCATGTGATGGAATCAGCCAGCGAGGAAATTGCTAATTCCAGGCCTGATATTTTATAATGCTGAAAAGTGGAACCATCTGTCAGTTTGCAAAAAAATAAAAATCAAAATAAAGGAAGCAGAAACAGGAACTTTATACTAACAATCTTGTCAAACCTTTTGTATCTGAGCTTTGTTCGCTCTGCTTTCCAACTCTTCCAAATCAATCTCTTTCCCAATGATAAGCTTCTCTACCAATTTCATCTGAAAAACTTAATACTATGTCAATACCAACATGGATTTAGGTGTCAAGAAACACCATAAGCATTCAAAAGAGAGCCCAAGTCTGTTTACTTCCAAAATACCTATGTTGATAACAAAACAATAAAAAGAAAAGCAGACTTCCTTTGAGAAGATGATGAAGCTTGCACAAATTTCACATCATATAATGGAAAGATAACAAAATAAAAATAAAAAAGAAGCAGCAGCATTGGTGATTGAACATGATCACAGCAGAAATTGATCCCTCCTGGATACGCATTGGTGTAGATTCTAACAAGAATGAATGCTTTATGGAAAAACTTTTGGCATTTCTCCCTCTTTCTCGAGAGAAGTTGCAGGTGGGTACTTCCCACTTTAGATTTCCCAGGCTTGGATAACATCAAGATTGAGCAATATGGAAATTTACAAACTAAATTAAGGGGTATTCAAATTGATGGAATCAAGGACCAAAAGATTTGGATATGATCATCATGTGGAGAATCTACAGCAAATCCCTAATTTAAGACACTTACATTGAGATCATACATATTAGGTTATAAATTGCCAATGACATTGAGATCAGACATTAGGTTATAAATTGCCAATGGGTTATAAATTGCTATAACCGATCAATGACAAAATATATGGAGTGCAAATTTAGTAGATCTAAGAGTAAAGAAGATGGAGATGCACATTAAGCAATGGGTTATGACAGTTCTACCCATACTTAATACCAGCTCAGTTTATTTGGTGTGTGTGATGACCAGGGATAAGGCAGGTTGCTTATTTGCCTTCTTCCGCATTTTCAGAAAATAAATTAAACAAGTATCCATCAGTTTACTTAAATGAGCGCGAGCTATGAAGGAAAAGACATGCATCTTACAAACCAGCCCTAGAGATAAACAAGTCTCTGACCATGCATAGAAATCAAATTGTACAAATGAACAGATATAAAATTGATCTACTCAAATGCTCACATCATTGAAATTAAAGTAAGAAATTCATTCGAAACATCTGACTCAATTCTCACCTCATCAGCAGAAGCCCCAAAACGGGCAGCAAGAACATAGGTAGTGTTATCAGAGATTCCACATCTCTTCAATGATTCAGTTATCTAGTAAAACAGCCAGAGAAAATGCCAATTACTGATTGCATGAAAATTAGAAAAAAAAATCATGGGTGAGTAGAATTTGTTAAGATGGGCACATACATGTTTAGAGCCTGAGTAGTTATAAACAAGCTCAGAGTGAAGGGTGCGCGTGGTCAGTGATTCCCTTGATTTGGATAAAAGAGTTTTATGAGCTGCTGCTAGTACAGGGAAAACATCTGGGACCTGTCCAAACAGTTGATAACAGCTTACACAAGTACAAAAGTAAGTGATATTTCTTTCTTCCTTTCTTTTTTAGTTTCTAGTTCTTCAACTTTTTTAGTATTTCCCCTTATTCTTTTGGGACCCTAATTTATACAAACTACAAAGTGCAAGGAGCCAATATCTCCATTTAACAATAAGGGCTTCAACCTGAAACTCGCCTTGGGAAGGACTTAATGTCTATAAACAACTATGTCGGTGAGTGATATTTCATTTAGGTTTTACGTTTTTTAATGGTAATTGCAAATTTGAAAAGAAAGCTAAACTAATAGGACCCAATGATGGATAAAGTCTTCGTGCATTCACCATGCATGCCTGGCCTTAGGAGTTGGGAGTCATTGCCATTTGCAACCCAAGAAGTCTTCACTCTTCACACAAGAAAAAAAATTGCTTAGAGCACTTGAAAGAGTTTTTTTTTTTTTTTTCTTTGATTCACAGATAAGAGATTACAAGGAACAGAGGACAAGGACAATCATGCCTATAACCAAACCAAACCAAACCAAACCAAGCCTTTTCCCACTAGGTGGGGTCGGCTATATGGATTTGACGACACCAATCAAATATGATTAGGGCCATGTCCTCCGTTAGATCCATGTAGGCAAGGTCATGTTTAATAGTTTCTTTCTAACTTCTCTTTGGTCTCCCTCTCCCTCTCCTACTCCTGGCAATCTCCATGCTTTCACATCTTTTAACAGGTGCCTCCGTTGGACGCCTTCTAACATGGCCGAACCATCTCAGTCGATTTTCTCTCATTTTATCTCCAATCGGTGCTATTCCTACTTTGCCCCTAATCTCCTCATTCCTAATCCTATCTCTCCTTGTGATCCCGCACATCCATCTTAGCATTCTCATCTCCGCAACTTCCATCTTCTTGACATGATTATGCTTTACTGCCCAACACTCTGATCCATATAACAACGCTAGTCGTACCGCCACCTTATAATACTTTCCTTTAACCTTGAGGGGGACTTTCCGATCACACAAAACTCCCGAAGCACTCCTCCATTTGGTCCACCCGGCCTGAATCCTGTGACTTACATCAGTATCAATCCCTCCATCCTGTTGCACCATAGATCCAAGGTACCTAAAGTTTTCTTTCTCTACAATCTTCTGTGTGCCCAAACTTACTTCTATGTTACCAGGTGTCCTACTTCCATGA
This sequence comes from Litsea cubeba, assembly GCA_012931725.1. Classification (NCBI taxonomy): domain Eukaryota; kingdom Viridiplantae; phylum Streptophyta; class Magnoliopsida; order Laurales; family Lauraceae; genus Litsea; species Litsea cubeba. Next base: position 101,999,682 of record CM022947.1, read on the forward strand.
AATCGTGCCTATAAGGAACCCAAAAATGATTTCCCATTCCCTTCTTCCATGAAATCGATTACATGCAAATCTCTTGTTTCTTAATATCCTTTCCTTCATTGATTACGTGTCAATCAATCATCATACTAGCTATAAGCTATCTAACCTAGATGTAGGAAACTTTATTGAAAAGGTACATACAAAGGAAGTAAGCATACTTGGGCTATTGGGTTGGTTGAATTTGGGCTTGGCCCAATGGGTCATTCATCTATGGGCTTGACACTTATAGGGTCAGGGTCAATGGGTTGGCTGGTTGTGGGTCTATCTTTTGGGGCCTCCTCTTGTAGCCCTTGGGCCTATGATCTACTTGGGCTGCATCAGTTGTCTCAGCTTGAGAGAACTCAACTCCGACGAGTTCAAATAGCATCCTACTAGATAAAAAAATCAACCATACAAATTCACCATCTAACAGTTGTACTTCTTTCATCGGTCACTAATAGGAAGGGCATGCAATCAAGTTCTCCACATGATAGTAGAATGGAGGTGTGGCTTCTGCTGACAGCCTTGAGGTGCTTTGTAGGGCCTTTGAATAATTGGATCATCTTACAGGTCACGTCTTACAGCCAAATTTGTTTTAAAAGTACAACCCATCTGTCATTTTTCTTATGCAGGCATCCACCATCAATCACCAAATGGAAAGTCGATGTAGGCAATCCGAATGGTTGAATGATAGTTACCTGATTCGGTCTAACCACAGTCGAATTTCGTACTGTTCGAATCGAACAATACGGGATTCGATTTGTTGGATTCGGAGTTTTCAAAACTCTCCGGTTCGAAGCAATTTGTTCCTATATGAAAAGGTGATACAAGAAGAATAAATGCCCAGAACTAGAAGACGAAGGAAAGGAAGCCACTCAATGGTCTTCGTGAAAGTAGGAAGGCGAGCCTCTCTCCTGTCAAGTGTCTTCTCATCACCTGTCAAGTGTCTTCCTATGAATCCCATCACAAAGTTATTGAAGAGTAGAGTACAGCATGCCAGCACCCAATTTGTGAGACTCTTTGTGTGGCCCACGAAATCAAAACTACAGAAGATGAGACTTCTTTTATATATACAAATAGGATTTAGCTAAATTTCATCTTAAAAAGAGTTGGGCCCACGCCGCCCATGGTAAGATTAATCACTCATAAACTTGTGAATACTATAATCCATTAAAATTTATGTGATTTATACCAAGCAATTTAATGATGAAACCATATTTCAAGAATACTTATTAAGTGGTAAATATATTGACCTATTCAAAAGATGGCCCCCAATTTAAAGCCTCATGAGTTTTGATGGAGTCTTATCTCTCTTAATTTTTCTAGATTTCATTTTTTATTTCAATTTCCTTCACTCCATCCTCTTCGTGGTATTGTGTGAATCTTTGAAATTCTTGTGGAAGCCAAATATCACGTCTCTTACTATATCTGTATTAAATATTAGAATAGATATAGTAATTTCTATTCATCCATCATTGAGGCCATTTATAAAATCCAAACATGTATAAAAATTAGTGTCCCCAAGTTACTTGATGGTGGGCCATTTCACACAAATCTGAGTTTCTATTAGATTTGATTAAATAATAAATTTATAATTTTACCCATTTATTCTTGTATATTTGAATTCTTATATTGAATTCGTCGAACTCGAATTGCAAATTAAGCGAATCAAATGAACCTACCCCATCGAATTTTCGAATCGAACTACGAATTCAAATGCGAATCCAGCGAATTGCGAATTAGGTAACTATGGGTTGAATAAGCTTCAAGGTTGCTCAAAACCAAAGATCTACCATTTAATGCTTCTATGGGTGTTTTTGAAATGACCGGTATCACTTGATTCATCAAATGATTTGAAGCTTTGTTTTCTTGATTTGACTCTTCTTTATTTTCCTAGTTTATCTCCTTTGTCACTCATTCCGCAATTACACTTTATCAAACACTATATTAACCAGATGAGTTTCTTGCATGTTGATTTAGTAGGGCATTCGACCATGCAATGTCTATTTCCACCACATATGATCCAACCTTTCATTAGGACAATCAATTGCATAATGTCCATTTCTACCACACTTGGGGAAAATTATAGACTTATTTTTATGTCATTGTGGTGGATCAGACATAACCCCTTTCTATTGTCAATTTGTCATTTATTGGCTTTTGGCTTGGATGAGGATTCTCCTGGTACTCTTGTGATTTTTTTATTTTATTTTTATTAATGATAACTTTCATTAAACCAAGTTGGCAATACAAGAAATATATACTGACAAGCAAAACACAAAAAACAAAAAACAAGCACCCCAGCAAAAACAAGTTAAAGAGAAAAGTCTAGATAAAGAAAAGATTCATGGGAGAAATGCAAACTCTATCATTGAAACTCCCACCTTAGCACATTTGGCAATGGCTTAATATGATTGAAGCAAGCATTTAAAGTCTAGCCAGATCTAGCACTTCATCCACCATAATCGCCAGATGCCATGGAGGCTTGCACCTCCTTGAAGCCCAGCGAATGGTGCAAGACAAATCACCCTCCATCAATAATCACCCTCCATCAATAGGCCATGAAGGTTAAGACGATAGGCCTATTGGAGACCTGTCCTTAAAGCTAGAAGCTCCACCTTATTTACCGAGCCAAAATAAGCCGGACTAGAATAAGAGGATGTGAGAAGCATTACAGTCCTCCCTAATAACTCCTATGTCCTGTGGTATATAAGAGAACACTTTTGGTCGAGGAGCATCAATTGCTTTTTTTCTTTATTGGACTCACCGGCTTGAAAATTTAGTGCCTCTTAATAGGCTCCAATCTAGCTTTTAACGGTGTGAAAAATGAATCATCATTTGGTACCGTTTGAATTGTATTGAACTCTTAGAAATTCTAAGCAACACTTACTGTTTAACAGGCTCCAAACCACCATGTCATACGATAATAGTAATAATCTAAGCAGCGCATTCAGATGGAAATGGCTAATATTAAAGCATTAATCATAATAATAATCTTTTGATCCTCTGGCCGTCCGGCCCATCCCCGTGTGGGCCCCACATGTGTTTTTACATTGTGTTTTTACATTGAGCGGATAAGCGCAACAGAAGGGGGCCCTACACACACATCATTATCATCATCAAAGCTGTGTCCCAACACCTACTGAAGCATTGAGAGAGAGAGAGAGAGAGAGAGAGAGAGAGAGAGAGAGAGAGAGAGATTACTAGCGAAGCATTGAGAAATGCAGCTTCTGGTTCCAGAGTTCCGGCCTGCATGGAATTGAGGAGTTCCCTGCAAGGATTTCAATGGGGATTGAGATCTTATTCTGAACGTAGGATGAGAGAGATAGAGAGGAACAAGAAAAACAATTACTTGCTGTTGGATACGTCAGTGAAGAGGGCTAGGGATAGAGTGGTGGAGCCATCAACATGAAATTCCTTCATTGGCGAACCTTATTCCAAGCTTTGGCTTTACAAGAAAATGAAAGAGTGGTCTGCCAGAGAAAAATGAAAAGAATCTTTCAAAGAGACCAATTATAATATATTAAGCTAGAAGGTTTTAGATCTAATTTTGACTTCACTTTTTAATTTTGACCAGAAGTTATTTTCGGTTTCTACAATTGCTACCATACTCTCCCTCCACTTCCCACTAATATACTTTCCCTACTTATTGACTCTCACCTTCTCCCTTTCTAACATACATAGAATCATATCTCTTCATGCATACCAGTGATTAGCATGGGATTTTGTGCTAGTCTATTGTTTATAGACATAAACATAAAATAAAACTCAAATGCCCGACAAGTCAAGAATTACCACTTGGTGGAGATATAGGAGAAAACTCAGGGTGGAGAATTGTGGCTTTTCATTCGTAGCGATTTGCATAGATTTGAATGGAAAACTATGCCATAGAAAATCGTTTTAAAAAAATCTTCTATAAACTAATTATTAGACAGTTAAATGTCAATTGTATTAACAAAATTAGAGAGAGGGTTATCTTTTATCCAACTTTTTTGGCATTATTTGTATAACACTATAATTCCACTCTCCACAGAAGTCCGCTGCGGATGCAAAAAAAAAAATTGGTTCCAATATGAACACCCCAAGAAAGGGTTTTTCCCCTGCCCCAGGCCTTTTTTTTTTTTTGGGTAAATAAAACTGGGTAAAACTTGAGCACAGAAAACCTTGGCCTTACACTTTCTAAAACTTTAGGAAGATAATCATTTTTTCCCAAAAGTATATCCAAATGGGTTTAAAAAAAAAGTGATTTACTAAGAAGGAACAAAAAAAAAAAAAGAAGGTTCTCCGCCCTAGTTTAGTGTCCTGTACATTCAAATGGGTCCTCAGTTTCTTACTTTTATTAGAAAAATTATGAGAACAGTTCTTAAACTTTGAATTTAATCTTATTTCACATCCGCTTCTCCTTCTTTCTCTTCCTAGCAACACAAGCACCATCACCTCAGCCATAGTCTAGTAATACTTTACTATTTCACCCAAAAGATCAAACTACAAAACACTGGGTTTTCATTTTACAAACAAAACTTCTCTAGTTATTCTCAGTCCAACCATCCAATACACCTTGAATATAGGACACTGAATATTCCACCATTCATCCCCTATACCCATTTTCTCTGAAAATCGAAAACCCCAAACACATGGGGTTTCCAATTTTTCCTGAAAAATGCATCAAACCCAAATGATTGGGTTAAAAAAATTCACTCCACCTAAAAATTCATTCCATTTCTATTCAAACACAACCCATCCCCTCTAAATTTGACCTATAGTCATCTCCTCAATCACACCTCCTAAGAAAAAATGGAAAAAGATAAGGAGAATAAACAAATCGACTGAAATCTGTTACCTTTCACCGTAAAAGCTTTGAATTTGAAAGATATGGTGCAGAGAAGCAAAGAGAGAGAGGGAAGATTGAAATGGTTTTATATTCTTTTCTAATGAACCGTAAATTGGCTAACCCGGACCCATATCTAATTGGCTAACCCGGACCGACTCGACAAGGGAGAAAAGAAAGTCAATCTTTGCATGTTTTGAGACTAATCCATCTCTTTGGGCTTAGCTATTTGAAATGTTTAGTTAATAATATACAGACCAATAAGCTAATTTGATATTTATGTGTTAGATATTAGATTATGTAAACTATTTGTTAGGGTTTTCATTTGTTGCAATTTGATTGGATGCATTCACATTTTCATGATAGCCTGATCTCTCATTTTCTCATGAGCTTTTAATCTTTGTATCTTGAAAATCTACATGCATTTTTTTCTTAAAGTTTTCATGTATGGCATCATTTTTTAAGACTTGACTTTTATGCATGTTTTGAACTTTACAAGTTAGCTTCAAAAGTGTTATCAATTGGAATTTTGAAAATTCACGCAAAAACATGTTTGGATCACATTTTGAAACTCAATTTTAAACATGTTAGTCTCATTCAAGTCTAGTTTTCCATGGCCAAATTTCTCATTTAGGAAATCATTTTCAACTAAAAAACTCAGGGAAAATTCGGTTAACCAACCCTCAGTTCGGTCAACCCTCGATCACAATAGCTGGTAGTTGAAAAAAGTCAATTTCCGCCGGTCGGTGACCTGCTGTCACCAATCGGTTAACTGACATATGGAAGTCCGGCTAACCAAGTTCGAATTTTTATGACCGTTGAAATATGACCGTTGGAGTTCGGTTAACCGAACTGTAAGTGGGTTAACTGACCAGATAGCCGTTGGAGACCTTTTTGCTATATATTTGAGCATCTTCCTTGGGGTTTGTGCCAACATTTCTGAGTCTTTTGAGGGTCAAGGAAGGAGGAACAACTAGGCTAGTCTAGAGGAAGGCTAGGAGGGCTAATCCATGGTTTTCAACCTTTGATTCTTCAAATGGGTTTGCTTCCTTTTCTCAAAATTAATTCATGCTATGTTTTAAATCTTTGTTACATTTAATGGCATGATTAAATGTTTGTTTAACTTGTTCAAATGTTGTTTGCATAACATGCTTAGGACTTTAAACATGCTTAGTAATATGTTTTCAACATTTGACTTGGTTTACACACGTTATTAATTTCATGTTTTGAACAAACTTGCTGGACTTAGGTTGCATTTTCCAAAAATAGTTTGTTCATCATTTTAAACATGTGTGCATCATTTAATTTCTCTATCTCACATTTATGGATTTCATCTTTGCATTATTAATGAGCATTCAATTTCAAACGAGATAGAGAGTTTCCAGTATATGCATCATTCATAGATCTTTGTAATCACTATGCATATGCCTTGAGCTAAGTTTACATTTTTACATCAGCCTATGTTAAGAGACACAAAAATTGTACTCAAATGTATCTCTCCAAGTGTATTGATAGAAACAATTTAGAGAGAGAAATATCATTGTTGAATAGGTTATTGCTGAGCCTTTGAAAAGTATAAGTGGTTGTAAAGGTTATTGCTAAACCTTGAAAAGCATAAGGAGTGGTTTGTAAGTTTGGAGGTGAACCTAAAACCTCAAATGGAGATAGTGGAAAATCCAGCGGGGAAGCCGGGAGTGGATGTAGGCACATTGGCCGAACCACTATAAAATTCTTGTGTTACGGTTGATGATTGCATGTTTTCAATTTATATTTCTGGTTGATGTTCAAGGTTATTGATGATATGACTGATGTTTAGATTACATGCTCAATTACATTCTTGATACATCTCTTATATTCAATTTAATAGATCACCACCAAAAGCATAATTGACCATAGGATTTTAAAATTGGCCTAGTATTTGAGCTCACCCTATTCAAACCCCCCGGTTCGGATCCCGGACTTTCACTATTTTTCATTCTCAATTATATGTATTTGTGTACAACTCGAGGTTAAGCTATGCGTTGAATTATTAATTGGGAATGAAAGAATTTTTTATTTTTTTTTATAAAAAAAAATTATGTTAGTATCGTTTAATTGATGTAGAGGAGGCATCTATGATAGGATGGCATTGGCATTAGAAAGATTAAATGTTGTTGCATCTTATTCCATCGAATCATAATGAAGATCATGGATATGATTAATTAAGTTGAGTAAACTCCTTTTTTTTTTACCACACAGGTGGTATCTAGGCCTGTCAATGGTCCAGGCCTAGTCCCGAATATTGGACGGGCTTGTCGGGGGTTGTCCAATCCCGGCCCTAAATTGAGCGGGCCTGTGTCAAACCCCATCCCGTGCGGGCTCGGGCTGGACCCAGGCCGGGCCTAGGCTTTAGCACTATCTTGAACATAAGATCAGCATTCTCTAATTATTCCTATATTGTCACCGGACTTTAAACCCTCCTCCTTTTTTCCGGGCTTGGGACCAGCAATGCAATGCAACAAGCAACATGGCGGAGGGTTTTTTTTTTTTTTTTGCCAATGACAATAGAAATTCAGAAAATCAATAGAAATGACTATCATATGTTGGCCTTGGCCAAGTAATGTCCGGAAGAACTCAGTAGACCTTTAAGGGATGTGTGACCTAAATTGCAAAACCATGGCCTAAAATCTATATTCAGATACTACAATCACTTGTGATGTATGACCCTCCTCCTCCTCTTCAAATCAGAACTAAAATTTACTCTAATTTCATTGCAATGCTCAGCTTCCCTTTTGCTTTCTCTTGTGATAAAACTGAGGACAGAGGAAGAAAGAAAGAAAAGCTAATATTTGTTCTATAACTCATTTTTCATTATATTTCTCTCTGCATCCAAGCCCGTGCATAGCAGTATATTTCTCTCTGCATCCAAGCCCGTGCATAGCAGGAGCTCTACTGCTAGTCTATGAAGCATGGACACGGATACGAGACACGGATACGATACGACACGGATACGCGAATACGCCATTTCTCAAAAAACTAGGATACGATACGTCGGGGATACGTTGAATTTTTTTTATTTTAAATATTTTTTATATGACCATGTAATAAAAATCTAACACTATTTGTAAATGGGGAGCTTTTGAAGAATTTGGTTACTGGGTGTCAGCAGGTGACAAGTTGCAGACACTTGCAGTAGCAGCAGCAGCAGGCATCAAGAAAAAAAGAAAAATAAAGAAATAACAGCAGCAGCATAACATCAAGATAAAAAGAAAAAAAAAAAAGAAACAGCAGCAGCACTGCAGCAGCATAGCATCAAGAAAAAAAAGAAAAAATAAATAAACAGCAGCAGCACTGCAGCAGCATCAAGAAAAGATGGAGAAAAAGAAACAGCAGCAGCAACATATATCTTGGAGCTAGGAGAAGTTGACAGCAGCAACTAACCAAAAAAAAAAAAAAAAAAAACAGACACATTACAGCAGCACTGCAACAGCATAGCATCAAGAAAAAAAAAACAGCAGCAGCAGCATAGCATCAAGAAAAAATGGAGAAAAAAGAAATAGCAGCAGCATATATCTTGGAGCTAGGAGAAGTTGACAGCAGCAGCAAAAAAAAAAAAAAAAAAACAAACACATTACAAAAAAAAAAAAAAAAAACCGCAGCAAACAAAAAAAAAAAAAAGAGGTAGCAGCAGCGAATCAAAAGCAAGGATAGAAGATCATCAAACAAAGCATCACAGAAAAAAAAAACCCTAAAATCCAAATGATTTAAGGGCGAAGAAAAAAAAAACCCTAGATTAGAATAGCCACTAGCCAGAAGAGCATTCCTTCAAATAAAAAACAATCAATACAGATGAAGAGAAAAAAAGAAACAAAAGGAAAGAAAGAAGAGAAAAGAACCTAAAGGTGGAGATGGAACGGCAATGGCGACAGCGTGTGGGTTTGATTTCACAAAGAAATAGCAGCGGTTTGAGTTTGATTTCGCACGGCGACAGCGATGGAGGGTTTGATGACGGCAAGGCGACGGCGACGGCACGACGGTGGCGAAAAGCAGTGAGAAGCATGGCGACGACGTCTCTTCCCTTCCCTCTCTTCTTCTTTTTTTTTCTTCCTCCCTGCGCTTTCTTCCTCTCTGCGCTTTCTCTTCTTTTTTTCTCTTTATATTCAACTTAACTTGTCCCGTGCGGGACACGTGCGTGTCCCGTGCGTATCCCTCACGTATCCCGCACGTGTCCCTCACGTATCGGGCACTAAAAAAAATTCGGATACGGATTTCACGTATCCTGGTCGTATCCAAGGCGTATCCGGGCGTATCCGTGTCCGATACGTCCGGGATACGGATTCGGGACCCTATTTTATGTATCCGTGCTTCCTAGCTGCTAGTTAACAAAAGCAAATCACGATTTTTAAAGATGTTATTATTTTTATGATTGGTAAAATATTGTAAGTTCTAGCAGCAAAACAAAGAAATGAGATGTGAGGAAGAAAACAAAAAGCATCTACAACTTTAACAACAGAGCAGCCACTACATGAATACAGAGTCTAGATCTAGCAGAAGGTAATCAAAACATAAGGAGGATGTTAAATCTTATATTGCAATATCTTATAAAGCAAGATATTCATATTTCATGATAAGATCCTTTACCAACGCCTGGTAGTGTGGATGGTTGGGGCACTCCATAACCACTCGGAGGTCTCAGCATCGAAGCCCACCAAGTGTTGGAACCCCAGGCTAGGTTCGACGAACCCGGTGAGTGGAAACAGGGGGAGTCCACCGCCCCGGGGGATTTAGTCAGGTGCTCTAAGAGGTCTTGGACGAACCCGGTGAGTGGAAACAGGGGGAGGCCACCTCCCTCGGGGATTTAGTCAGGTGCTCTAAGAGGTGCTCTAAGAGGTCTTGGATACCCTTGGTTGGAAAAAAAAAAACGATAAGATCCTTCATCTAAGTTTCTTCAACTATCAAATCACTTCTTTATAACATCACAATTACTTGATGCAAATCACCGCATAAAAGATCCAAAAAACTAATAAAAACTTAAACCTTACTCCCAAAGACTATGCACGGAAAAACAGATCTAAGACTCAGAAATGGAATCAGATCTTGGAACATCTAAAAGCAATTGTGAAACCCAAATGAAGAAAGAGATTAACAGAAGTAAAAAACTATTAAATACAAGGAGGCAGAGAAAGATTTATCGAGTTACCTTGAGTATGGACAAACAGGCCGTGAGCAGTGAGACTGGGCGAGGGAGGGAGAGAGAGAGAGAGAGAGAAATGGCTAAGGCAAGAGAGGGAGAGGGTGAGACCGTGAGAGAGGGAAACGGCAGCGCAGAGCCAGAGAGGCAGCAGAAAGCAGAGCTTGAGACGAGGAGAGAGGCAGCTAGCAGCTTGAGAAGAGGCGAGAGTAGTTTCCAGAGGGTAGGTTTGATAAACAAGAAATATTAGAGGATTCTCTCCGTTTCAAAAAAAAAAAAAAAAAAATACCAACGCCTCTTCGGATACCAACAAGAATTTTAAGTTCGGATGGAAAGAAAGATTCTCACCGGTAGAACATAGGGAAAAGTACGGAAAAATCCCCTCTTAGTGAGCCATGAGTAAGAAACCCACCCACTAGGAGTTTATAAAGGGCCTTTCGGTTTTTTTTTAAATGTCTATTGATGTTATCGATATTGACAATTATTGCTGTTATAAAATAACCACAAGAAACCCTCTTCTTCCCCGTTTCTTCTTCTTCATTTTTTCCTTATCCTCTTCAACAGTGCCTGTCGATTCCTCTCCCTTTCATTGGTCCCAGGCTATTTGGGATTTGAGAAATCCCTACCATTCAGGAAGCAGCTTCTTGTGGGATTTCCGAATGCTAGAGGGCCTCCTGGCATTCGAGTGATTTAGGGTTTTCTAGAGAAGCCTCGTTATTCTGACAGTGTGTTTCGATTTTCAACGGTCACCCACGAACTGTAAATCCAGGGCACGACTATACAGTATGTGATTTTTTTTCTTTCTTCTCCAACCTTCCTCACCTGATTTCATCATTTTTTTTTCATTCTGCTGTTCTCCTTGATGGTTTCTGTAATGTGGGTTTTTGTTTATTTCTTTCTTTTTTTCTGATTGGGTAGAAATGTGTTTGTGATGAATCATTGATGATGGATTTTTTCTTTTCGGTGACTGTTTGGGTACGACTGACAACCTAATTACATTGATGGATAGGAGAATACCCAAATGGATGAAAAAGAAATCCTTCATGAAAGGGAGAATATGAGCTTTGTTGTAAGGAGTATTGATTTATTTTGTACAGTGTGTGAGAAGAACTTGACATTTGTTGGAAGATGATTATTTCTTTGTAGTTGATGAAATATGTCTTGTAGTTGAAGAGAGGCATATGTTGTTGCCCTGCAGGTGTTTGATATAATGTGTCTTGTAGTTGAACGGTGGCATATGTTATAGTATAGTAGTTGTTTGGTGAAATGTATCTTTAACCATGCTAGGAAATTGTATCCCAGGTTGCTGGGCTCTCAATTTTCATAGGTATGCTCCCTTCTTTTTAACAGGAAGTTTCTTAGAAATACTTAAATATGAGTCCAATAACTGGTTCTGTAGCCCTTCCTCTGAATTTTGACAAGCTAAGCATTTTCATCTCAGCCTTCATAAGCACTAATTGCATGGCTAAGATTAGTTCATAAAACAAAGAATCTTTGGCTAGTTACCAAACAACGCATTTAGAGAATTCAGGGTGAATTGAATTCTAAGGCATGAAACTACAGGACGAATCAAACAAGGAATCGAATTAAGGTGAAGTTTAGCAGCATTCCAAATTCCAAGATTTCCAATTCTCCAAATTCCAGCAGACATGAATTCTCCAAATACTTGCAACCAAATGAACCCTAAAAATGCCCATCATGGTTTTAAAAGGGTTATTTTTTTGTAGGCACTGTTTTTCTCTATTACATTCTTTCTATAAGTGGCACTTAGTATAGTTATTTAACAATGCTAATGGTTTAGAAATATACACTTGCTCTGTCTTTCAAAATGTATGTATCTTTCATATTTCTCTAAATTATGTTCTTGTGATTTGATGATAGTCATATTCCACTATGATGGTGACTTCCAATTCGATATCATCCGTCCGGTGTACAATGGAGGAAATCAAAAGATGAGATATTTACCGACGAACATAACATATGAGTCATTGGGTAACGAAGCAACTGAAGCATCTAATTGGGACTCATTCATTCAGAGATTAAGCATACAATACATTTATCACAATGGACGGGCATTTTCAATGGGAAGCATTGAAGACCACAATGATGTGAAGAGATGTTCAAAGCATCGGGGAATGATGTGAATGGGATATATTTATATGTCTTCATCTTTTGATTGTATGTACTTGCTTGTAAGCTTGAAGGCTTGTAGGTATGTACATGATGTAAATGGGCTCCTTGTAGGCTTGAATAGTGCAGTTATTTTTGGGGGTGGTTGGTGATGTAAATGAGTTCCATGTAGGCTTGATCAGTGCAGTCATTTTTTGGGGTGGTTGGTGATGTAAATGGGCTCCATGTATGCTTGAACAGTGTGTCACTCAAGAAGATATCCCTTACTTTCGTAGCAAAATTGTCATAGAGTTATTCAAAAGGAACTGGTAGTTAAATGCCAACAGACTGGGTTTGACTGACTCGAGTGACTTCCCATGATGGCTTTGATGGTGATTTTCAAGAAAGAGCGGAGAGCATAAAAGAGATTCTATTTTGTTTTCTTCACTTTTTGGTGGATACTGCTTATGGGGCTTTCTCTTTGTTGTACTTTTTTATTGGAAATTGTAACATTGGCTTTGATATGGTTATGTTTCATCAGTTTGTCATGTTGATAGACTTGTACTTAGCCTTCTTTTGCCATTGTACAGAATGAATTGTATTTCTATATAGAATCCTTTTGTTGGATCATGTATACTTTGTGTTTGATGGTATTTTTTCTTTATTGTTAGCAGATTGTATATAGAATGGTTGAATGCATGTGTTAGAGTTCCACAGCATGTATATAGAATGGTTGAATGCATGTATATAGAATGATTGATAAATGAGTGACAAGCAGGTTGTCAGCTGCTGCCGAAGAGGAGAAGAAAGAGAAGGGGGGTGGGGGGTTTTTTGCTATGTTGGGGGTGGATTGATAAAGAAGTTGCATTTCACATTCTTTAAAAAAAAAAAAAAAAACTTCAAATGGATGTGTTAGTGTTCCACAGCTGCTGTATATATAGAATGGTTGAATGCATGTATGTAGAATGAGTAATAAAGGAGTGACAAGTTAGGAGGAAGAAAGTATAAAAGTTGTCGATATCGACAACATAAAGTCATCGATATCGACTAGTTTTGTCAGTGGTGTGAATTAAAAGTTGTAAGTCAGCAGCTGCTGTAACAGATAAAACTTGTCGATATCGACAACATAAAAGTCATTGATATCGATTAGTTTCGTCAGTGGTGTGAATTAAAAGTTGTAGGTCAGCAGCTGCTGTAACAGATAAAAGTTGTCGATATCGACAACATAAAGTCATCGACATCAACTAGTTTCGTCAGTGGTGTGAATTAAAAGTTGTAAGTCAGCAGCTGCTGTAACATATAAAAGTTGTCGATATCGACAACATAAAGTCATCGATATCGACTAGCTTCGTCAGTGGTGTGAATTAAAAGTTGTAAGTCAGCAACAGCTGTAACAGATAAAAGTTGTCGATATCGACAACATAAAGTCATCCATATCGACTAGTTTCGTCAGTGGTGTGAATTAAAAGTTGTAAGTCAGCAACTGCTGTAACAGATAAAAGTTGTCGATATCGACAATATAAAGTCATTGATATCGACTAGTTTCGTCAGTGGTGTGATAATAAAAGTTGTAAGTCAGCAGCTGCTAGAATAGATAAAAGTTGTTGATAGTGACAACTTTTATCTATCGAAATCGACTGGTTTTCATGGTTTTATAGTGTGAATCCAACATATTAAACCCAACTTATGGTCATCATGAAATACTTAAAAGCAAAACAACATGGAACAACTGATTACAACATTTTTACTTTATATTCAAAAAGTTGTTAGCACCTTACAAAAATAGCAAAACACAATAGATAAAAAGGAAAATTTGCAGTTATTAAATCTACATGGATCCCATTTACATGCTTCAAATCTACATGGAACTCATTGACATCACCAAACAACCCATTTACATCAGCAACCATACAAGTAAAAAAGCACTGCACTGTTCAAGCTTGGAACAACCCATTTACATCACCAACTCCACAAAAAAATGAATGCAATCTTCAAGCCTTGCTGAAGAACCCATTTACATCAGCAGTCATCCCAAAAAAAGCACTGCATTATTCAAGCCTAGAACAACCCATTTACATCACCAAAAGCATACAAAAAAAAAAAATGACTGCAATCTTCAAGCCTGGAACAATCCATTTACATCACCAACTTAATACAAAATAATTACTCTGCAATCTTCAAGCCTATATCTTAACCCATTTACATCACCAAAAGCACAAAAAAAAATGACTGCAATCTTCAAGCCTGGAACAATCCATTTACATCACCAACTTAATACAAAAGAATTACTCTGCAATCTTCAAGCCTATATCTTAACCCATTTACATAAGTTGAAAGCCCAAAAAATCTCTGTACTGTTCAAGCCTGGAACAACCCATTTACATCACCAACTCCACAAAAAAATTGTTGCAATCTTCAAGCCTACATGGAACCCATTTACATCAGCAGCCATCCCATAATGTAATAGAGAGAAACAGTGCCTACAAAAATGAAACTCATTTTCAAACCCTAAAACCCAAAACGAAAATCCCCATTAACCAAGACCAAAACGAAAATCGCCATCAACCAAGCCCAAAGCTACATACAGTGAGTCATATATTGGACAACATGTACGGTTTCAAAGGGTATTTTTAGGGTTCAGACAACAGTTCTTTGCCTTATAATAAGTCAGTAGTGAAATAGAATCAAGCCAATCCTCTTTTAGGGTAGATGATGCCATATAAAAAGGAATTTATTGTGTGTACCAACCTTTTAATGGAATCCAACAACCAAGTAGGTGTTTTCTTATAAGGAAAATCGCAAGAGAACCAAATTGCAGACGATGAAAAGGGTCTGACGAAGAAATGCAGACACGGGACAATGTATTAAGGGTTTGCGCATATTTGTCGATATCGACAACTACATTGTCGATATCGACAACATTGCTAAACGACAAAAGAAAAATAAAGAAACACACCCAAAGGATCTCTAAACTTCTAACGGGTCGTCTCCTTACTCATGGGCCACTATGGGGATTTATCCGGTAGTTTTCCCTAGAACATATAATCCAATCATTATAAGTACTTTTTTAAAGATTTTTCATAATTCATAAAAAAACCAAAACCTCAACATTCACCTCAAAGTTGTGCGGTCATCTAGATACTTTGAATGGTTCTCATTGTGCAAAGGGGGGCTATATAAATAAAAAATAATATTCTAGTGTATGGACGTTTTTACAAATATCTCTAGATATAGTAAGGATCGACGGTTGAGATTTTGTCACCTTGTCGTGTTTGACTTTCTAGAACTAATTATTGGTTCCGATCGTGATTCTGGACCCCACGTAAATCGGAAATTTTAAAAAAATGAAATGTATTTATTCCCCTTTTTACATAGTGTAAATTGTCAGGACGTTTTGGCACATATATCAAGATAAAAGAGGAAATCAAAGGCTGAAATTTGGTTACATTGCCGTGCTTGACCTTTTCGAACTAATTACTGGTTCTGATCATGATTGTAGAGCCCACATAAACCATAAAATTAAAAAAAAAATGGACTTTATTTATTCTCGTTTTACATATAATGTAAACTATGAGGACGTTTTGGCACATATCTCAAGATATGAGGCGAAACAATGACTGGAATTTGGTGAGGTGACCGTTTTAGAGTTGTTAAAGGTAGGCGTGCACAAAAAATTCGTCGATCCGATCTATGGATTTTTTACCGAATCGAAAGGTAAACGGATTGATGACAGATTGAAAACTTGTAATCCATTAGCAACGGATCGGTGACGGATTTCACCCTCAATCCGCGGATTCAATCCGATTCGAATTGACTTTAAATATTAAAAAAAAAAAAAACTAAGGGGTCTAAATATAAGTTAAGATGTCTAAATATAAAAGAAGAAAAACTTCAGGGGTCAAAATGTAATTCAATTTTATATATAAGTATAACAAAAGAAACCATAGAACAAATTTCACCTTAGCAGCTTTGCAGTAAGATGGAGACGGGTTTGGATTTGAAATTTAGTGGAGATGTGATCTCAGGATTCGTCTCCTACTACAAGATGGCTCCACTCGATGCATTCATGAAATATACTAGTGTATATTAGTGGGTAAAAGTGACATACCATAAATTTACTAGATAAATAGAGAGAGATGGGCATATCAGTGGATAGAGGATGGTTTGTTGTAGTTCTTTGTGTGGTTGTTTGTTTGTTATTATTAATTACGTCCCACTTTAGTAAGAGTTCAAAGTCTCAATAGATGGAGTGTGATTTTTATGAATTTAACCACATGTTTGGCTTTATTTGTTGATAAGATATCTTTTGGTGGTAATGTGGATAAAAACAGCTCTTGTATTGATCAACTGGGTAGCTTCCGGGACAAAAAAGACATAGTAATATATATATTGTGTGGATTGTTAGTTTGTATGTTAAAACTCTTTACAACATGTTTGATATCTTTCTTTAACATTAGATTCAATAAATTGAACGGATTAAACCGATCCGATCCGGTCTTCTACAGATCGGATCATTTTTTAACATCCATAGATTGGTGACGGATTTCAAATCCATCAATTTATAGTAAAAAATTGGTGACGAATTTGGCATAATCCACACCAATCCAATCCATGTACACCCTTAGATAAAGGTGACTAACGGATTGGATCTTGATTATGGGACCTAAAAGGTACATTTTCAAAGCAAAAACTTATTAATCTACATTACCGCCTTAGTTATTGTAGCTCCGTTTTTCTTTTCTTCCATAGATTTAGCGCGCTCGAAGTGGGGAGGTTCAACTGCAAGAATAATCGCTTAAGCAGATTTCATTGGTCTGCCCTCTAAATATCCATGCCCATGCAACACATGCAAAATCCCCTTGCACGGATGGTTGCCAAACGTGCCCAGGGTTTTGTTTCAAGGGAGGAACTAATGGTCCTTGGTAGAACTAGGTGGGAAGGGGGCATAAATTTTGGAAAGAGGGGATTTATTGGCACCACGAGAATCTCTCTTCCCACAAAAAAAAAAAAAAGATTTTCCTAAACTACCCCTCCCCTCTCCTCCTATTCCCTTCCTCTTCTATCCTCCACCCTCTTCTCTCATCTCCCCCCACCCCACCCCCCCCCCCAAGTCTCCGGTGGGGAGGGAGCTCCGGATGGCAGCCCCGGCCGGCTGGCCGGTCTCCCTCCCCTTCCATTTTCTTTCTCTCTTATCCCTCTCCTTCCCTCTCCTTCCCTCCCCTACTCCCCCACTCCCCCGCCCCCTCCCAGTCGCCGGCGGGAGGGGGAGGGGGAGGGGAGTAGGGAAGGAGAGGGAGAAGAGAGAAAGAAAATGGAAGGGGAGGGAGGAAGAAAAAGGGAGAGGGGGAGGGAGACCGGCCAGCCGGCCGGGGCTCCCTCCCCGCCGGAGACTGGGGGGGTGGGGGTGGGGGGAGATGAGGGAAGAGGGTGGAGGGTGGGAGAGGAAGGGAAGAGGAGAGAGGGAGGAGGAGGGAGGAGGGGAGGGGGAGTTTAGGAAAAATTATTATTATTTGTCTTCTAATGCGGTGGGGAGAGAAAATTTTGCGGTGCCAATAGCACTCCCCTTTTGGAAAACCCATTTAATTATATGGGGAAATTTAAATATTTTTTTACAATGCCCCTCTCGAGAATTCTAATTTTACATGATAGCCCCCTTCAAATCAAATTTCATGTTTGCGCTACTGGTTCTAATTGTGACATGCTTAACTTTTAAGTTAGAGTTTAAGAAAGAATTAGTCAAATGTACTATTTAGTTCTTATTTTATTTCCTTTCATAGTTTAAAAATAGTGGAGGATTATTGGATATTTTTTTAGAACAAATGGGCAAACTTTATATTTATGTCTCCTTTGTGGGCAAACCCTATCGAGAGGGGCATTATATCTCTGGGACAATCTTTATTTTTTTATGTCTCCTTTATATTTATGTCTCCTTTGTGGGCAAACCCTATGGAGACATGTTTAGGGTATTATATCTCTGGGACAATCTTTTTGAGGGGTCTATTTGCATAGTGGGAATTTAGTGTCAGGCCCGTTTGACACTTTACTATATTAATAAAAGTCAAGTTAAGCTTCCATTTTTTATACAAATGGTCACATCAATAGTACTTTAACTCAAAGTTTTCTTAATTTAAAAAATATATATATATATATATAAAATCTCATTTATCCATTAAAAGACAAAAAAACTAAATTTTTCTATACAAAAAGTAAAAAATATTTCATACCAAACAATTAAAAATAATATATAAAAAATATTTCATATCAAACAATTAAAAATAAAATACCATCGTAACCATCCCTCCAACCATATAAATGGGTTTTGGGCATTCAAGAAAATATGAAGGTATGAATGTTGACTTGGCATGGGCCCACAGTCACTGTTATGTAAAGATGGCCCCAGTTAAACCAACACCCAAAACAAGTTAGGCGGGTTGGGTCGCAACCTGAGCTGTCTCGACCCGACCAGAACAAAGTCCCCGAACCCCTTTGTCACTCTAAACCCCAAATCAAAACCCTTGCTCTCGATCGTCTCTCTCTCTCCGTCGGCTCTTTTCCCACCAGGTACTCTCTCTCTCTCTCTCTCTCTCTCTCTCTGTGATTGTTTTGCAACTTCGTCTCTTCGTCACTGTTTGGTCTCTGCATTCATAAACATGGAATTACTGTCTCTATCAATCTTTATCTGAGTCATAAGAAAGTGCTTTCATTTCTTACAGGGTTTGTGTCAAAAGTGTTTTGTTGGATCACCTGCACTTAAGTATCTCGTGGGTCCTTGTCATTTTGCAGATTTTCCCTTTAAATCATGGTTTTGAAGGAAACCCACCAAAGCAACTGAGGCTTATCAAATGATTCTAGTTTGTAAGGTCTAGAAAGAACATGAAATATAAGAAAAAGTGGATATTCAAAGTGTCAGATGCAAAACATTGGATAGAAATATTTTCTCTGAAACGTTGGGTAGGCCGAATGATACTTTATGATAAATTAGACTTGAAAATTTGATTTCACAAGTTCTATTTTCTTATTTTCTTGCCAAACATGAAGTCTAGTAGCATGGAAGAAGAGCCTATTACCCTACAAACAACTCTCATTCTGTGGCTTTACTGATATATATATATATATGTTATAGGGATTTGAGAATTCATATCCTGATTCAAGAGGTGATGTTGGTAAAACCGAGTGCAATTGTATCATTCAAAATTAACATTGGACGATATCTAGAAAATATTAGGAGCGTGGCACAAAATACCGGTATCAGGTACCGTATTTGTGCACCTGCAGATAGGTATTGACTATGCTGGCTGAAAGTGTTATTGCATCGGGAATTCACAAATTTTGCATACTTAAGCTGGTGAAAATGGAGTTGTATAGAGTTGATGATGTACTAAGAGAGTATATGATGAGCAGTGCAAACTCTCATTTCCAACCATCGTTTGAGTGGATGACACTTGCTTGAAAGCTTTCCTGTACTCTAAAGTTTTCACCGGTCCTTTTTAAAAACAAAAGAGAAAAATGCAAGTGCACTTTAGTATCTTAATTCCCAAATACAAGTCAATTTTATTTAAAGCACAAAAAAGTGGCTAAGGAATAGCAATGAAGATTTTGTTCCAATACCAAGCATTGAATAATGTTAGCAAGCGTTTCAATTCTATCAGCATTCTAAACACAATGTTAAATACGTGGGAGTGGGACTTTCATTCCCATTTCCTTTCTAAGCTTTGTAGAAGGTACAAGATTGACTACCAAAATAAATTTCATGTTATTACTTTGGATGGGATCTTATGGGGAAGGACATGTGCGAACCTCAGTGTTTTAAAATCCAACACTCAGGCTTGACTTAAACCCTGTTGCCTTAAGCAACTAGACGCAACAGCATGCTAAGTCTGGTCAAGTTTTAGAACTATGGTACCTCTTGTTTGCACTAATTTGTAAACTCACCCAATCCTTGGTTAATTAGGAGTAAAAATGGATTAGCATCATTGAAGTTTGAGAATTCAATGATTCTTGTAGTTGATTCAGGATTATTTGGAGCATTGAGTACTGAATGGTGGATTTTGTAGATCATTGGACGAGAAGAGGTATGGCTGATCGATTTGGGCCGATACTGTTGTTTGGTTGGGCCATTGGCTAATTGAGAATTCAAGCTTTGTATTATCCATGTATAGAATGGGTCAACAGGCCCCATAAATGCTGATGTTTGTATGGTTGGGAAATGATCAAATGAATGAATGATGTGTCTGCTTGTGCCTATGCATGTGAACGTGTGAGCGAGTGTTCGCATGCTTGTGTTTTAGGACTTACATTATTCATGTCTTTCAATGTCTTCAATGTCTTCAATGTCCTTTCAAATCCAACTGCCCATGGACGTTGATAATTTACTTATGTTCCAAAATGTGGACTGATCACTGATGCTCATTGTATCGGCTGATAACTAGTGGTTATTGATGGAGACTGTTACAATAACAAGGGAATATTGTCTCCTTCTAAGGGGTCATTTGTCTGTTACGCATGTTTTGTGTAAATGTCATTTACATATGTAGTTGTTGAATATGCAATAATTGAGTATGTAAGCTTTACGTATGTGTTTCTTTTACAACGTTTGTCCACCCTCATCATTTACCCATGTTCTTTATTTTGCCACGTTTGTCTGAATGACATGTAAATATAATGAACTCAATTTTATAAATTATGTTTAAAAAAAATCGAATGAAGCTCAAGCCCACCATCTATGGATTGCTTGCAATTCCTGGCTGTTAAAGCCACCTCTATTACATAAGCCTTGTTTGGATCTCAAACTTGGTTGCTTGGCTATCGGCTAACTTACTAATTTAATTACCTGCAATTTTGTTTTCCTGTAATTGGTTAAGGCAAATAACAAAACATCTCTCACTTACTGGAAACTCGGGTTATCCAAACACATGAACCCTCTCAATTTGCATATAAACCATTGGCTTTGAAAGATCCAAACAGGCCCAAAGGTTAGTTATTTACATGAACAATAACCAATAATTACAGGCCCAAAGTAATTATCCTTTCTGTTGGCAATGTTAAACCTGTAACACCAGACCTCAAATGCCTCTGTTAGGTCTACATATTGGGCATGCTCCCCACTCAAACAATTACAGGTAAATAAGTACTGTCACTCTCTCTTTATTTTCAACAAATATCAATGCTCCTGGTGCGGTGGAAAAATCAATGCTTGCAGGAATGCAGGTCATGCATGTTGATGTTGAATGCACAGAGCCCCCTGCTCATTGCATTATTGCTGCTTCCTCACATACCCATTAGAGGCCACGATCACTTCCCATCACTGCCACCAACCCACCAAACATTGTCCTAGGAGCTACATGCACCTTTCGATCCTTCGATTTCACTTTTGCCCAGGTGGACCCTCAATGTAGTGCTGGGGAGTGGGAGAGCAAAGAAAGAGGCAGAAAGTGGGGGTGGGCTGAGGAGAGAGAGAGAGAGAGAGAGAGAGAGAGAGAGAGAGAGAGAGAGAGAGAGAGAGAGAGAGAGAGAGAGAGAGAGAGAGAGAGAGAGAGAGAGAGAGAGAGAGAGAGAGAGAGATGCCAAGCCACAGAGAACGAAGAAGCCTGGCATTCTTGTGATGCTAATTCACCATCCGCCTTTTTGATATGCATTGGTTAAACATGAGAGTGGGGTGTTCTTTATTTGATCATCTACTGAGGCGATCAAACTTGATGGCTTATTTTCACATCATTTACACACCACATGCGTAAATGAGTGCATACAAACATGACGGATGTGTAACCATTACCCATGTTCTCTAATTACATACATAAATAAGTGCAAACAAACGACCCTAAAGATTGTTAATATCGTTCAGTACGAATGCAATTATAAAACCACATTTTTTTTACCCCAAACTAAACCTTGCAGTCAGAATGGGTTAAACCGATCGTTGTATCCTCAATTAATCTTTTCTTACTCTTTTTTTTGGTGTAATTTTGACATCATGGTTAGACTAGGTTGGGCTTCTAAACTGATTTAGACTATGCACGTGTGAGCGAGTGTTCGCATGCTTGTGTTTTAGGTCTTACATTATTCATGTCTTTGAATGTCTTCAATGTCCCTTTCAAATCCGACAGCCCATGGACTTTGATAATTCACTTATGTTTCAAAATGTGGACTGATCACTGATGGTCATTGTATCAGCTGATTATTAGTGGTTATTGATGGAGACTGTTACAATAACAAGGGAATATTGTCTCCTTCTAAAGGTTGTTACTTGTTAGTATTGTTCAATGCGAGTTTAATTATAAAACCACATTTTTTTACCCCAATCTAAACCTTGCAGTCAGAACTGGTTAAACCGATGGTTGTATCTTCTGTTAATCTGTTCGTACTCGGTTTTTTTTGGGTGTAATTTTGACATCATGGTTGGACTAGGTTGGGCTTCCAAACTGATTTAGACTATGCTGTCTGCTCCAGTAGTTCCACATTTTGTCCTTATCTCTTTCAGCATTGAATACACTATTTGGAGTTGATTCACCCTATCGGTTGCTTCAAAATTTCAGAACTTAAGAGTTAACTCGTGTTATCCTCATCTTTTGGAGCCTATTACAATTGTTGTATCTGTTTTAAATAATTTGTTAGAAATGATTTTCCTGGCCCTTTTGCCTCTATTCCTTTTAGAGGTTGGAGATGACCATCAAGTGCAAAATGATGATGGTATTGAGAAGCCTAAGTGGAGGTGATGTCTTCTAGGGATGTGGACATTGACTTTATAGACCAAAGATGATTTTTCGTGAGATTCCCAGATCGGAGGTATCCACCATAAAAAGGACATGGTTTCCTAGTTGTAGATTCCATTCTCATTCTCATGGATCATGAGAGGCCACCATGTGGCTGAATAGATAGCTAAATAAGTTTGGACAGTGATTGCGGACCTTCTGTTTTTCCTAATTGGATTCTGTGTTTCTTAAAAAAAAAAGTAATAAAAAATTATTTATTGCAAGATGACAGAGACATGTATATTGTTATAGTTAGATTGATTCCAGGGACCTTCCATGTGGGGTTTCTTAAACAAAGCAGAGGTGGGTGTCTATAAGAGGCTAAAACTCCAGAGAAGGATTGTGAATGATCTGATTCATTTCTGGGAATATAATCATTGCGGGTGCTTGCAGTAGAATGTTTTGTGGGCCTGTGGCTCCAGTTTGTGGAAGCTCTCATATATTTTTGATGAAATACTGTCTTACGACTAAGCAACAAATTTTGTCTAACCAAATTTGCAGGCCAATAATTTAGTTGATAGTTCATTTAGCAGGGATTATAAGAGAGAGTCTCTGCTTTATGACAGAAAAGGGGGAGAGTTTGTGCTTAGGAATGCTTGGTCTCTTGTTGTATCTTTTGTCTATAAAACAGAATAAAGAAAAATACAATCATGGATGGTGCTTTCAGCAGTAGAGTGTTTTGTAGTGCCAGTTTATGGAAGCGCTCATTTATCTTTGATAAAATACGGTCTTTCCATCTAAGCTGCAAATTTTGTTTAACCAAATTTGCAGAGACCAATAACATGGTTGATGCATCCGTTAGCAGGAATTATAAGGGAGAATTTGTGCTCTCTTGATGCATCTTTTGGCTATAAAATAAATAGTGTAAAAGATCAGAAAAGTTTCATGTGTCAACTTTTATTCTGTTAGTTTTCACAATTTTAAATGGCTTTTGTTTCATTTTAGAGCTATACCCATCATCGTCATCATCATCAAATTAGCCTTGCCCCATCAAATTTGGGAGAATTGAAGATGATGATTTGTTCATGTATTTTGTCTCTTCTGTTGACTAGACCTTTTCTTTTTCAAGGAAAAGGAAGGAAACAAAGAAAGAAAGAAATAAAGAAAAATGCCTCTGTACGATTGCATGCTTTTGCTGAAGCCCCATGTAGAGAAGGCTGCTCTGATGGACTTGTTAGCTCGTGTAGGTAATCATGTTTACAGAAGGAATGGTGTTCTTACAGATTTTAAGTCTTTTGGTAGGATTTACTTGGGCTATGGTATCAAGAAACTTGATGGGAGATATTATCAGGTGCATATTGTTACCTTTTCTCCCCTTTTAATACTCTCATGCTCTTCGTTTGTTTTGGTAATTTTTCCTAATTTTCTTTTCCTTTCATTTTTTAATATTCTTATGACATTAGCTCATCCTACTCTTCCTTTATGCCTTTGTGCAGTTGATAGGGAGGATTGCATTAAGACTTGCAACAGTTGTACCAGGCAACGTTCTAAAGTTCTTTTCTTTATTTTCTCAATAATGAAATAATAATAAAATATTATAAATACAAAACAACAACAACAACAACACTAATAATAAAATGTTTTAGAAACCCAAGCTGGTCCTAGAACAGCCCAACTTATAAGAAAAGAAGAGATTCTGTAAGTTTTTCCCCTCATAAGTTGGGCTGTCCTAGGACCTGATTGGGTTTCTAAAACATTTCCCTTTATTATTATAATCACTGCAAAAGTTCAAAAAAAATCTTACAGAATCTTGCCTGGTAGAACACTCTTTTATTATTATTATTATTAATTTTGAATGATATCTTGCATGGTAAAACTGATGTGAGTATTAATGCAATCCCTCCTATTAACTGCCACACTGCTTGTCATAGTTTGGATGCATTCTTTTACTGTATTCATCACAGTTTAAAACTTGGTATTGATGTCCAACTAGGCACCACCAAATCCTAGTCCAAGAGACTCAAATGATGCGAAGTCCGATTTGTTTCGATTGAGTCATCTCGGGCTTGGCTGATTCGTAAGATCCTGATCCATCAATCTTTGTTGGAAAACCAGTTTTAGCAGACATTTGGTATCCACCTGAAAACCAATGAAGACCCATTCCTTGAAACATGCACGTTTATGATGAGTTTTGGCCCCTAGATGAGTTGCAGTCTAAAATTGAGTTGTAGATTAGCTGTTAATTCATTATTGCTGTGTTTGGCTACCTGTATTTCCTTGTAAATAATATGCTACATTGCATTAAAATAAGGTACATTTTCAACCTCAAAAGATCATGGTTGACACTTGTCCTATTTATCTCCCTGGAACAAAGAAGTAGAAACACAGAACTAGGCACCAACCAAGAAATGGAGGGGGTGGCATAGTAAATGTACCATGCGAAAATAAAAGCATCTAGACGCATTACTCTTTTTTTTTTTTTTTTTTTTGTATTTTTGGAAAATAAAGTACTACTCCATGGAAGAACATGGAGTCAAATGCTGCCTATATTTGCACAGTATGCATATTTTCTTGGCACATAAAAAGTCAGATGGAACTGCCACCTGAAAAGTTTCAACCATTGTGAGAAGTGATCATCTTTCCTAGTTGGTAAGTAGTGTAGGCATGTATTTGGCCTTCGTAGGGGCTAGGGCTTGGGGTGGGCATCTGTGAATTGTCCATTGCATTTGTGCATACACATGTTCATATGCTTGTGTGTGATGCATGTTTGCATAACTGCATATCAACACTTTTTTTTTTTCTATTTTTGTCTTTTTTTCTTGCTTGGGTGCACACATGTCTCTGTGTGTGTGTCACTGTGTGGATTTTCTTTCGCATTATACTTGTGATATGTGTGGCAGGGCAGGGCAGGGTATGGCTTGGAATAAGCACGTGTCCTAGAGGATATCGTCTTTTTTATTTTCATTTTATCGTAACTGGTAAATTTTTATTTCCAAAAGAGGAGGAGGTACACAAGAAGATATCATCTTTTTTCTTTTTCTTTTTTGTTTTTAAAATTTGGTAATTCATGATGTGGTCTAGACTCTGAGATGAAGTTCATTTGTTACATTTTATTATACTCATGTTTGTAATGTTGTTGTTTTTCCCCCCTCATAAAATTTATGTGTGTGTGTCTTTGCATGTATTTGCTTACTGATAGCCATAGGCCAGGCACTAGGGTGTAGACATATACACAAGAAGGAACAGATGTGGGGCATGCGTGTCTGAGGCTGGGGTTTTATGCATGTGTGAATGGGTGTTGTAGAGCTCATTTTTTTGCCTATTTTTGTGGTTTCACATCTGCTTGGACTTTCACAGTGAAGAATCTGATTGTGCACAGCATAATAAATACATGACACTGTTACTGTTGACATGATGCAGCTGCATCTTGATTGGAAGTTTATAGGTTTAAAAGGGTTTTTAGGAACCTAGACTTAATAGGTATGCTGTTAATAAAGAAAAATTCAAAAAAGATGCATAAATTTTGATCTTTGATCTTCATTCCTTTCTACACAGGTCACTAGTAGAAATATCTTGTTTGCTTATATTGCATCTTCTGTAAGTAGTGGTGATATCTTTTCTTCCTGGACTTCAAGTGCATGAATACAAATATGGTGGGTCTCGTACAGGGTCAACTTACGCAGATGACAATGATGGTTACACCAAACTTCAACAAGGAACTGCATTACCTTAATAAGGAAGACCGGCTGTTGCGTTGGCTTCTAGTTAAGCACCGGGACAGAGAATATGGACAGCAATTGGTTCCAGGCGATGATGGGATGGGCGAGTTGAGAGAATTTTCTAGAGGCAGCTTGTATGGGGTGAAAGGTGAGGCTGATGATGATGACGATGATGATGATGAGGAATATGAGGTGGAAGAGGATAAAGAGTAAGTTCAG
The DNA here is from genome assembly GCA_012931725.1 of Litsea cubeba. Lineage (NCBI taxonomy): Eukaryota > Viridiplantae > Streptophyta > Magnoliopsida > Laurales > Lauraceae > Litsea > Litsea cubeba. The sequence continues at coordinate 102,026,433 of CM022947.1, forward strand.
CAAATTTGATTCTCATTTATAACCTTTATGTCCAAACATGATAGAATCTGTGCTAGAAACCTGGGAACATTACAATCATATGTCTCACAATGAAAACATGAAAAAAAAAAAGGAATTTTGTTGCTTTTAGCTCTTTGGTTTGGCTAATCTATGCCAGTCATGCTGTGGTAAAGGCCGAGGAACTGAACATGTATTTGCATTGATATTACATTATCTTTGAGTAATCTCTAGTTTCTTCCTTGGGTTTTGGCATCTCAACTTTGCTGAATTTGGTTAGTTCTGTTGACCATTGGACAATAATTGTTCAAAGCAAAGAGAGAGTGTTCATTGTTGAACAATGATTTAAACAGAAGCTATTTCATGTATGCCAGTTTACACTGAGCCTACCATGTTACCATGTATCTTTTTTTTTCATATATATATATATATATATATATATATGTTGCTTCACTGGTATGGGAACACCAACTGTGAGAGTGGGGGATCAAACCCCAGGTCGGCCATGTGCATTGGCTACCTTGCTATCATCTGTTATCATCGTTGTTGTCGCTGTTGTCATCATAATTACCATGAGTGTAGGTTAGAGAAATATAACCTTATATGTTTCCTTGAACATCGGTGGTATATAGATGTACTTAATCTTTTGATTAGGATGTTAAGTATATTCTTATCTCCCTTATATATGGGTGCTATTATAGACAACTAATTGAAGGGCTGTCGAAATATCTTAACCAAAACATGATTAGGCCATTTTAAAATTGTCACTTGACCAATCGACAATCATTTATCTTAGTTGTCCATGCAAGCATTTATCTTTCTACGTGTTTTACCAAAAAAAAAAAAAAAAACTCTTTCTATGTGAATGATTGGATGGAATAAGAAATCGATCAGCTGATGAATCCCAGTGAAATAAGAGGGATCCCTCACAATATTATTAACGCTCTCCTGCCAAACCCTTTGAGGCTTTGTTCTTGATCCCTTCTTCTCTGCTATGCCTCCTGAAAGACACCAAAATCACAACCCCATCCATTGATCCATCCGCCGTCAAAGATAAACTTACTTTGGCCCTTTCTTTTCCCAACTTCAACTGGGAAACCCTAACCTATGGCACAATCCTCCTCCACTGACTTCACATGATTGTTGCCTGACCCTCTCTCTCCGGCGCTAAAACCGATTCTCCATTGCTCAGAGATAGGCAGATAGCCCCAACCATGCCCGACATCAACAATGCGGATCACCATCCTGCCTTCTCCAAACACCCAATTATTGTCATAATCATCATTAATCACACCACCACCACCACCATCAAAACCTCATCCCATTTACTTCGATTGACTTTGTAAGTTTTACTTCTTCACTAAAACTCTCTTATAATCATGTTTTAAGCAACTTCACAATTTGATATATTTTTCCTCGTTACTTCATTTAGAGGGTCTGTATTGTTCTCTCCCCCTTTTGTTACCCTTCAATAGGTCTTATTCTTGGTCTTTTGTTGTGTTTGCTCTCAAATTAGCCAATGATGCCCATCATTCACATGTAAGATTTCTCTCAATATCAGCTCGATAAAGTTCAACATACAAACAGTGAAATTAAGTATCTTATCATTCCGTGGTAGGCTCAACTTTTATTTGAGTGAAATTTAGTAGTGATCTAGATTTTTCATAAGGAGGCCATCTGGGCCTCATTGAACCGAGAAATAGAGTTCACGTAGATGACTCCAGCATGATTGGGACTAGGCTTTGCTTTGATTATGATAATGAGTCCTTTGTTTTGGAAAGGTGATGCCACTAACTTTAAAATGGAAAAAAATGTTGGTGATCGATAGGGAGAAGAGGATGGCTTCGCAACTCGAAGGGATGCTACGGATTTGCTGTTCCTACGGAATCAAAACTAAGAATACCTAAAATCCTAGGAATTCGTTGATGGTTGGAATAGATTCGTAGACCGGGACGACTGATACGCTTTAAAATATTTCTATATGTTCCTTTCCTATTCCTTCTATGTCGCAGGGTTGAAACCAAGAAATATTTGTTGTTTTCCCTATGTTTCCTAACATTTTCAATAAACCCTTCTTGTAGAAGTATTTTAACAATGTTTTCGGCGATATTAGTAGATGCTATTCGAACCGTTCCTTTTTTATCCATGTTAGCATTTCTTATAGAAGTTATTATATCGGCAATAGTGTCCCTACCCATGACGAACTAAAATTATGGGTGCCTTCCAGTTTTGATATAATCAACATGTTCCTTTTTTTTTTTCATTTTTTCTTATTTATTTATGAATTATTAAAGGTATATGCGTGAGACACAATCTACTAACGTGATCTATTTCAGAGACCTGACTATACTCTATCACGGTCTCATCTACTAGTATTTATAAGACTTCAGGAGCTAATGAGACTATTTTAGTGAAATTCAACTGTCTCAATTCCCGCGCGATCGCTCCAAAAACTCGAGTTCCTTTTGGATTTCCTTCTTGATCAATGACAACTGCTGCATTGTCATCATTTCAAATTGCAGTCAAGGGGGCCAGGATCTCAAGAGACTCACATGTGAGGAGAGAATTCCGTAAACATGAGTCCAATCTTTATCCGTTTTTTTTTTTTTGGTTTTTTCAGATAGACATTAGTAGTGGGCATTGCCTGGCATGAGGAGTGATACTCATCCATAGGAATCAAGCTTCTTGGTACCTAATAACCTCTCCATTTCTTCTTGTGGGGCCATGGACACATGAAGAGAGAGGCACCGTCTTGAATGAATAAATCATCTATATATTACTAAAGGGATGTATACACTTCATGAGACTTCCTGGAGGAGGACACGTGGCATGTCTTCGAGAGGGACACGTGGCAGCAGCCAGCCTACAATGGTATTCTGCTAGAAAATAGAAATTGCTTGATTAGAATTTGAATTATCCTAAAATCTCTCAATGATATCCCTATTACCAATAATAATTATCCTAAAATCTCTCAGTGAGATCTCTAATACCAACCATAATGATCCTAAAACCTCTCCATAATTAGGGTCCCACTTAAAAATATTTGGTCAATTTTTTAGGTCTACGATCATTTGATCATTTGATCTTTTTAAATCAATTCATGGGTCCCATCCCGCATAATATGGTTTTATGGATGGTTAGAATAGATATGGTGGACCCCATTCATCTGGGGGGTTCCACTTAAATAGGTTATGTTTGGTCAATTTGTGAGGTCTATGATTATTTGATCATTTGATCTTTATCAAGCAATTCATGGGTCCCAGCCTGCATCATATGGTTTTATGGATGGTTAGAATATAGATGGTGGACCCCATTCATCTTGGGGGTCCTACTTAAATAGGTTAGGTTTGGTCAATTTGAGAGGTCTATGATCATTTGATCATTTGATCTTTATCAATCAATTAATGGGTCCCAGCCCGCATCATTTGATTTTATGGACGGTTAGAATAAAGATGGTGGACCCTATTCATCTGGGTCCCACTTTAAAATATTTGGTCAATTTGTTAGGTCTACGATCATTTGATCATTTGATCTTTCTTAATCAATTCATGGGTCCCATCCCGCATAATATGGTTTTATGGACGGTTAGAATAGAGATGGTGGACCCCACACATAAAGACACCTGGCGCAACGTCAAGCTTTTTGCAATGCCATTTCCGAAGTTACCCTTATCCCTAAAATCTCTATATCTATTACACACTCAAAAGGTCTAAAATCTTGAAATGAAGAATCATCTTCCACTCAAAAGCCTAAAATCTCTCCAAGAGATCCCTAAATAAGCCAACACACCAGATGTGCTAAATTTATATCAATCAATTCATGGGTCCCGGCCCGCATCATTTGATTTTATGGACGGTTAGAATAAAGATGGTGGACCCCATTCATCTGGGTCCCACTTCATTTGATTTTATGGACGGTTAGAATAAAGATGGTGGACCCTATTCATCTGGGTCCCACTTAAAAATATTTGGTCAATTTGTTAGGTCTACGATCATTTGATCCTTTGATCTTTCTTAATCAATTCATGGGTCCCATCCCGCATAATATGGCTTTATGGACGGTTAGAATAGAGATGGTGGACCCCACACATAAAGACACCTGGCGCAACGTCAAACTTTTTACAATGCCATTTCCAGAGTTACCCTTATCCCTAAAATCTCTATATCTATTACACACTCAAAAGACCTAAAATCTCCCCATGAAAAATTATCTTCCACTCAAAAGCCTAAAATCTCTCCAAGAGATCCCTAAATAAGCCAACACACCAAATGTGCTAAATTTATATCAATCAATTCATGGGTCCCGGCCCGCATCATTTGATTTTATGGACAGTTAGAATAAAGATGGTGGACCCCATTCATCTGGGTCCCAATTAAAAATATTTGGTCAATTTGTTAGGTCTATGATCATTTGATCTTTCTTAATCAATTCATGGGTCCCATCCCGCATAATATGATTTTATGGACGGTTAGAATAGAGATGGTGGACCCCATTCATTTGGGGGGGGGGGGGGGGGGGGGGGGGGGGGGGGTTCACTTAAATAGGTTAGGTTTGGTCAATTTGTGAGGTCTATGATCATTTGATCATTTGACCTTTATCAAGCAATTCATGTGTCCCAGCCCGCATCATATGGTTTTATGAACGATTAGAATATAGATGGTGGACTTCATTCATCTTTGGGGTCCCACTTAAATAAATTATGTTTGGTCAATTTATGAGGTCTATGATCATTTGAACTTTATCAATCAATTCATGGGTCCCGCCCCGCATCATATGATTTTATGGACGGTTAGAATAGAGATGGTGAACCCCATTCATCTAGGTCTCACTTAAACATATTTGATCAATTTGTTAGGTCTACGATCATTTGATCATTTGATCTTTTTAAATCAATTCTTGGGTCTCATCCCGCATGATATGGTTTTATGGACGGTTAGAATATAGATGGTGGACCACATTCAGCTTGGGGGTCCTACTTAAATAGGTTAGGTTTGGTCAATTTGAGAGGTCTATGATCATTTGATCTTTATCAATTAATTAATGGGTCCCAGCCCGCATCATATGATTTTATGAACGGTTAGAATAGAGATGATGGCCCCCATTCATCTTGGTCCCACTTAAATATATTAGGTCAATTTGTTAGGTCTATTATCATTTTATCTTCTTAATCAATTCATTCATCACCTAAATAATAAAATATTTGAAAAAAAAACATAAAGATCAAATTAGCAACAAAAAAAGGACTCACAAGTTTACTAATTAATAAATTTATTAAAAATAATTCATATCAATCTGTGCATTTGGTGGTTTCGTGGCTATCCACGGGGTTTTGCTAGTATAGACTATATGGCTGTTTCTTAACCTTCTCAAAAGGAGAATTTCTCTTTCGAGTGGATATTTTTTTTCATCATCCTCCTGAACCCAAACCCTTCATCCCTGTCAACTTCAAATTGTAACGTTGCTTTTCTTCTCATCCAAGTTAGTTAATCACAACATATTATAGCTTACAGGCAACATTCAACGCTCTTTAGCCATCTCAATTCAATTCAAAACTTCTTTTGTGATATCAGGTTGGGAAGGCCTATAGCATGGAAAGTACCTTTGCACCTGCCCTATAAACTAACCTATAAAAAATAAAAATCCCCTCCTCTCACACCATGAAACAACCAAGGTTGAAAAACAAGTAACTCAGTTGGGCTCGACTCGTCCAATTTAAAAGAATTGACTCGGATAGAGTCAACGTGGAGACTCGCGAGCGTCATGTTTTCTTAAAATATTTTTAAAAAATATTCAAAAATGAGTCCATCACTTAAAAATGTAAATATTTATTTTTTACATGCATTCTTAATAATCGATTCAAATTGATAAATTTATAGATAAAAAGAAAGTACTACAATAGGGAAAATAAAAGAAAAAGATATTGCATATTATATAATTAGCCAATCCAAATACTGAATATAAAAAAACAAATATAAGTTTTCGAATTTCATTTTCTTTTTTTGATAACTCAAGCCTCAAGGTATCTCCCGCCCCGCCCAGGAGCCTTTGGCCCCGAGCCCGATGGACATTCGATTCTGAACAGTCGAGAAATAATCCCTAGGGGTACATGCTGACCCTACTATCCACATGCACCGGGTAAAATTATGGGAGGTGGTCAATTGACGTAGGTATCGAATACAAGACCTCTCCGCTTCCTGAGGCGTAGAGTCCTTAGCCAAATATAAGTTTTCAAATTTCATTTCAGAAATCAATTTTAAATTGCCGACTTTAAACTTCATGGATAATTACTTCTAAATAAATACTAATGGTTTGAAACTAGATCTACCCATTAAATGGTGCAGAATGCAAACAAATTAGTCCTTCGTCAAAATAGGATGACTCGGGAGAGTCAAAAATCAATTTTGAGAGTTTTCCAACCACATAAACAACCTATCCCTGCCATCTTAAAGTTTCAAAGGACTAGATTAATCTTACAGTAGTATAATAACCTGTGCTGAGCACGGATATGACCAACATTGCAATTTAAATATTCATGCATTAAATAAATTTATAGATTTAAAAAACAAAAATAAAAGAATAAAAATATTATGAAAGTACTTGTTTATGTAATCCAAGAGCTAGCTAGTGGCATAGAAAGAAAATAAGAGATTGAAGTAGAATGGTAATTGAAGAATTTGGATAGGAAGAAAGGTTTTGCAAAAAAGAAAAGTGGAAAATGATTTTGAGTGGTTTCTATAAGGGAAATTTGGCGGCAGGTCTCTCAACAGTACGTTTCATAGCCTGTGGTCCTAGTCATTTTCTCATAGAGGCAGCGGTCCCCTTTTAACATTAAATGAGTCAAAAGGACAAAAATGCCCTCTCTTTATATACTCTATACGTCACCAAACACACACCGCTTTAAAACATTCAATCATACACTCTGAAATCTAAGCAAAATAAGATTCCGAAAGTAAAGATGAAGGAAACTGCGGAAAGAAGCAAAATCAACTCATCGGTGACCTCGAGCAACTAAATCATTTTGACTTGAACTTAATTGAGTTTGATATAAATTTATCTCGGTTTTTATTTGAATTTATCTGAACTTGATATGAAATTATTTGACTTTGACATGTATTTATCTAAGCTTTATGTGAAGTATCTTAGTCTATGATCAATTAAACATGATTTTAAATGAATTTATCTGTATAGTACATGATATCTCTGAGTTTGATTTCAATTTAACTACGTTTGTTATCAATTAAATAAGGTTTCAAATGAATTTATGTGACTTTGAAATGATTTTCTCTGAGTTTTTACTGAGTTTCTTATGAAATAATGAGTTTAGTATGAAATAAACTGGATTTCACATGATTTTATTTGGCTTTAAAATGTATTCAACTTGATTTTAAATGAGTTTTTTTTTTAGTTTGCTGTGAATTTATCTAAGTTCTGTATGTGTTATCTGACTTCGGCATAATGTTATCTGATTTTGGCATGATTTTATCTGTCTTTGGTATAAATTTATCTTTATCTAAGTTTGATATGAATTAATCTGAGTTTGATACGAATTAAGTGAATTTATCTGAGTTTGCTGTGAATTTATCTAACTTTGATGTGAACTTATCTGACTTTAGCGTGAGTTTATATGAATTTATCTGTGTTGGAAATCATAACCAGTTTGAAAACAAGTTATGTCACTTCGATATGAGATTATCTAACTAGATTTGGTTTGGTTTGACTAGATTTAGTTTGAATTTATCTGAATATAATATGAAATTATCTGTGTTTGAAGTGAATTTAAATAAATTTGTTATGATTTTATTTGACTTTGCTTTGGACTGGGATGAGTTTGATATCAATTTATCTGAGTTGTATATGTATGTGGACAGCCAAAAGGCAAAAGCACCCAAAGGAGGGAAGATGATACAAAAAAAGCAGCACCAAACAAGCCACGTTAGGCAAAATTCCATTAATTGTCATTCTCTCTAATTTAAAACTTAAAATTTGATCGAAAACTCATCTTACTACATTTAAATTGAAAAATAATCCGAAAAAGATAGTGAGTTGGAGCTAAAATCCAGATTTAAATTGCATTACACCCATTTAAATGGTTAGAAGGGCAAATGAGTTATAAAAAACTTGATGTCACATGCTTAAGGACCACCGCACATTTAAATAGTTAGAAGGATAAATGAGTCATAAAAAATTTGATGCCTAATCTTATGCACAAGCGACTCTAGGCCTTAAACATTAATGCGGTATGCTAGAGAGTTTATAACCAGAGATCTCTCCTTAATTTACTCTTTCTGGTGATATTAATTGCATAGCATAAGTGGAGAGAAAAGATTTAACAAATAAATAACTGACAGTGAAAATCTCGACCTCTCAACCGATAGTCAAAATTAATCTTTAATATAGTATGATAGAGTCCAGCCTTAAAAAGCCACAAAAGTAGCCTTTACAGAGAATTTGACTTTTAATATGCATATTCTTTTTTATATATATATATACACACAAAGTTCCGAATCCAACAACGAAGCCATTTCTCTATTTAAAATTTAGGCCATCGATCAAGGTGCGGAAAATCCGGACCGTCCTACTCGTGGCCCCTGCTTCATCTGCACAAACCATCCAATGGTAGACCACGTGGCATTAAGTGGATCCCACCAAGCGAACCAGACACAGCTCTGGATTCAGAAGAAATCACCCACGGACGGTGTTCGTGGGCGCCAAAAGATAATGAGAATTCTAATTTCTAAGATAGAGCTCAGTATCCAGTCAACTTCATGTTACGCCCATGCAATATGCCACGTGTCCTGTTTTGATAGACTCTAATCTACCAGCACTGATCAGTCTCCCACGTCCTACGACCGTAACCCCCGAACGAAGACGCCCTCTTGAAAGAGGAAGAAGTAGAAGAAGAAGCGGAGGACGGGAACGGCCGCAGCCGCTGCAGAAGCTTCCGGTCGTAGTCCGCCCGCTTCTCCGGGTCGGACAGCGTCGAGTAAGCCGCGTGCAGCTTCATGAACTCGTCCGCTGACGTTTCCCTCTGATCGCTCGCCACCACATCCGGATGCCAGATCCGCGCCAATCTCCGGTACGCGGCCTTGATCTCGTGACACGTGGCTCCCCTCGGTACGCCGAGCACTTGGTAGGGAGAGTTGGTGGCCGCCCGCTCGGCGGAGGTGCCGGTCGCGGAGACGCGCATGGACAGGGATCTGACGCGCACGGCGGAGGGCGAGCGGAGGAACGGGCTGAAGGAAGGCGGAGACGATGCACAAGCCATGGTAACTGGTAAGTATGTAGGAATAGTATGTATTGCTGCAATTCGTAAATTGGGATAGGTTGGGTTGGGTTGGGTTTGGGATCGGGAGGAGTTTATTTATAGAGAAGAGGAGTGGGGTTTAGGTTAACCAGGGTTAGAGGCGGGTTGAGTTAGTACTAGATATTGTGTGTTGGAAATCAGGAAATGCTTATCCAATTGATTTGTTGCTTCCTTGGCTGAGTCAGCAGATCATGGGTTCTGATTTCTGACTGAGCCGTTGGGTCTCGGTCTCACACCAAGACCAGACTTTTTTTTGGTTGATGTTGAGAAAAGGACCCAAAGAAATAGGGTCCATTGGAATAGTAGTTTATGTGTACGGTGGGTCCCACATGTTGATAGATTCGTGGGAAGATGGATTTAAATGGGGCGCAGGTTCATGTCGTTCTCAACCCCACCCTTGTCAGGGACAACACCTATGGCTAAGGTCGATCTAAAACCCCTGTGCCCCCCGTCGGCAGGGTAAAATCCTTCAATCTATTTTTAACTTGGTGCATGATGTCTCATATCTCTATTTTCAATCTCTACCTCTTTACCCCTCTAAATCTTTAAATACAGAGGTTTGAAAAATAAGAACATTCTCAGGCGAAATCAAAAATTTTTTTTTGGCACATTGTTAAGGTCTTGAAAAACTGACCTTAGTAGATTTAATTTAATGCATTCAAGATAATTAAAAAAAAAGAAGCAATGTTAAATTATAATCAATGAAAAATATAAATTTTCATCAATTTAAGGCTATGACATGATGATGATGAAAACAAATAAACATTTATGAAAAGAGTAAAAGGACAATTTTTCCAATGATAATTAATTTTGATTAAATATTAAAGACTTCAAAGTATAAACAAAGGATACAAAACTACTCTTACAAAAGAACTGCAAGAGGAGTGTTAAGACTTTTTTTTTTATGAGTGAAAAAGATCCATGGCATATGTAAGATTGATATATAAAAAAAAAGACATTTTTTTTATATAAGTAAAACTTGGGAGCAGTGGGGCTTACTTAAAATAATACAAATGGAATTAAAAGTTGGGAGTCTTTCCTAATATTTCTATTTTAGTATGCATTGTGGTGAGCTAGCTTTAAATCCATCCAACCATGAAAGGATATATAAGATGTAATGTGAGATGTGTGAGGATATATGTACATGAAGATAAATTGAAAGAGAAAATAATAGTGTTACAGTGATTACCGAGAAGAGAAAATTAAATGATATAGAATTGATATACGTATTTATCCTCTTCCCACTTTAGAGAAGTCGGGGTAAATCCTTTTAAAATGAGAAGCCCTATTTATGGGCTTTTGAAAGTAACGGACGTAGGGTCTAAAAAGATAGAGGCGGAATTTTTTTTAAAATTTTTCCTAGTTTTAGACATTTTTTTATGGCTCTTCTTTTGATGGTTCCATCGAAATAAGAATAAAGATATCAAATAAGGCTTTAAACTTATTAAAGATCTAAACCCTTCAAAATAATATTTGTGTGGTTATCTAGATTAAAGATAGAACCTTGATATTAGAGGTTCCCTCCCTACTTAATCGTACGGTTGATTATTCATAGTTTATTGTAAAAGTTGCTCACCTTAGACCTGGTAAAACATATAGTTTGTCAAAATTCGGCTAAGTGGCAGTACAGAAGGGTAATGTTGATTTTCAAGTGATTTTGATTCCAAAAGCAGGCCCACTGATGGATTTGGCCTCACAGAATTCACTGAGAATCTGATGTCATTTTTGTTTGTTTACTACTAGTGAGTCTTGAGTACAATCCCACGTGCTTAGTGCTAGCTCCAGTTGAGTAAGTTCAAAATTTTTTTTTTTTTTGGTTCATATGAAACAAGATAGAAAAATGGTACAAGTAAGGAATATAGCCCTATTGAGACTGGATTCAAAGAAGTGGGGTGTCTAGATCGGCCTTGAGTCATGCAAGGACAGTGACAGTTCTACTATTTGTTATAATAGCCTGGTTATATTACGTCACCTTTATTACATTCTTTAGCAAAAGATCTTTTGGGACTTGTATCCACTTTCTAATTTATTTTAAAAGTTTGAACATTGGTTGCTACTATGTGTAATATTCTATTCTTTAATACCAGAGAAAGCCCCATTTGGTTGTTGAGAAAAGCTGGATTTTTGTTGAGCTTTTGCTGTAATTCAAAGAATACTCGTTTGGAGAATTTATAATTTTTTTCATGTGGAATTTTATAATCTTTCTCTGTACCTGAACATTCAGAAGTACTAGCAAAAAACAAAGATATTGAGATTTTAGGAATTTCGAAGGTCATATGAGAATTTTTAGGTGACTGAAATTTTGGAATTCTAATAAGGAGTTATGATATTTGCAAATGTCAGAGAGCAAACATCACATCATATCCATGAATTTTGTATGAATTTCCAACATACAAAATTCATAGGCCCTAAGATGGTTAGTGAGTTAAGACTCACTCCTACATGGCCCAAAACATAAGGTTTATAAAGTTCCATTAGGTCAGGACTTCATCGTGCACACCACATAACTCAAGCACTTCTCCTCGGATCATGCAAATAAAGTCTCTTTTATTATTCTTTTTTTTTCTTTTCTCCATACATTGAACCTATCTATGATTAACCAGATCCCTTTGCAAACACCTACTCACTTTGAATCGACATAGTCCCAAGTTTACAAGGATATTGACGTCAGTCTCTATTGAATATAATTATCATGATAAATTTGTACAATATGTAGCCATTAAAACTTGGAAAGCTAAAATGAAGGGTTAAGATCATTTGATTATATTTATATAATAGTCACCCGTAGTCATCCCTAAAATTAACTATTTTGTGCATTTGGTTGTCAAATGTCAAGCATCTAAGTGGGTCCCACAATAGCATGGCCATTTTCTATGGAGAAAACTAGGGCACTGTTTAGTTGAATTATAGACATTAGGCTAATTCTCCAGGATGGCCCTTTTTTTTTTTGGCTCTTTTTCCCCCTTATATAGAAGGCCCACTTATGATCAATTGGATCCTCCAAATATAAATTTACTCCCTTGAACTGACAATAGTGCTAATTTGGCACTAATCTAGACATTAGTCACTATTAGAATTTATCACGATAAGTTTGCGCAATGTTTGGTCATCTGATTTGTCAAATATTTTGTTTACTCCTAACTCAAATCCAAACCAATGTCTTCATGAGAATGGCTCGTTACCGGTGGCAAGGAGTGACAGTTCTCATTGGGAGGTCTAGGCTTTGAACTTGGCCTCCCCCATCCTTATCTATGTGAGTTGTTATTACCTAGGTGAGATGTATTCCTATCACCTTGCATGTGCAAGTCTCCTAGGATCTTAGCTCTTTTCCAGGAAAAAAAAAAAAAAAAAAACAAAATCACCTTAATCTCTTCCTGCCTTCTTTGACTTTGATGTATCCAGGTGAGCACTAGAGGAAGTGGGCATGTTTTAAAGGCATACTGTTTTAAGTGGAACCTATAAGCAGTATCACATCTGATTCACATGTTGGTTGGTTTTGGAATAAAGCTTTTTGAAAAACAAGTCTTATCCTTTGAGAAATGCTATCCGCCGTAAAGCATGGTATGGTCTGTATCACAGAATCCGTAAAAGGGGGAAAGTTGAGAACAAAATACAGGGGATGATTCTCTGCACTATGAGATGTCTCTTTGAAAAACAAAGAAGGCATCTTTATTGGAAAGAAGAAAAGGGACGTTGGGTATTTTAATCCTTTTCGAAATTGAGAAATAAATTTAACACCATTTCCTCTAATTTAATAGTGCAGATCCAATTGAAATGAGTAATAAAAACTGTAATTTTTTTTTTTTAGAATTATCAATTCATAAAGGTCCTCTTTGGCAAAAGGGTGAAAAGGGAGGGTTTTTTTTTTTTTTAATTATCTCCTTTAGTTTATGACTTCATGCTAATCCTAGACATCCCAATGTATTTGTCTCATGAGGAACATGGTCCCTGAAAATAGTGAATTATTTTAGCAGTCAATGGACTCATTGAGAAAGAATACTGTCAAAACTTGAAAGTAATGGATGTTTTTGAGAAGTTTGGATTTTGGGTTTCCTTTGTGAAGAAAAGACATATTTAGGTAATGAAAGCTAAAAGGGCTTCTCCATAATGAGTGTCCATCAGAGATTTTTTGTTTTGTCTAGTGGTCCAAGGCACATTATATTGCATTCTCTTAAATTATCTTTATCATATTGCGTGTGTATATATTCGGGACTTTTATGGTTTAATCCCACCTAAATTTAGATTCCATGAGATAATGATAAAAGATCTCAAAAAGAAAGAAAAGTTGCTTGACTCTAGTCGGCTTTTTTTTTTCTTCTTTTGACTATTTTGCACAAAATCACATGATATATCATGGGTCTTTTATGTATTTTGCCCAAAATCCCACGCTATTGTAGGTTTTATTTTTTTTGCAAAACTTATAAAAATAAATTTCACAGTTTTATAGATCTCATTGAGTGAATACCAAATGTAGATTTTGGTTTTCAAAAGTCAATATGCGGTGAAAGATAGAACCGCATTTTCCTTGTTGGTTTTAGTTACTGTATTTTTCAAAAATTGATCACGATATCATGTGTTTTATGCAAAATAATAAAGAAACATGTTTTTACTAGAGTTGAGTGACTTTGTTGTCGTTATAGGGTCTTTTGCCATTATCTCGTAGAAGGTTTAAGAGGGTTTAAATAGTAAAACTCCCTATTTTCTTAATTACTTTTCCATGGGAAGAACATAAATTGTGTTAATCCTAAACTAGACTAATATATATACAATCTCGGGTTCATCCTTGGATGCTTCGTATTAATACACCCACGGTAGTGTTATGCCACAATGTGCTCCGGCATGTGCTCTTTCCATGAGAATGAGACACCCTTCTTACCACTAGGCTCTGTCATGTTTCTTTGTCACATTGTATTTTCTTCCTTCTTAACATATTGGATTCATCTTTGCAGGACACAGTTTAGTGGTGAAACTACATAAATCTAGTAATAATCTTCTTCTTGAGCTTGTTAATTGGATTCTTTTTGCTATACATTTCTCCACATCACTCTGAATTTGGATGTGATTTTACTTTCTAGGAAGGATTCTTCTTAAGATATTTTATGATTATGGACCCTATTGATGGATTTACAACAATATGAGTTCAAAATTGTTGATATGATGACCTTTCTATGGATTACAAATGTCCAAAAATCTTCTGACAAATTGTGTGGAAGGTAAAAACCCTAGTGTATTTAGAAGCCCTCCTGATGAATATTCAAGCAATCCAAAATCTCCCTCTTTAGCCCTGAAGATGGACCATCACTACATTTTCTTTTATCGCCAATTAGATTTTTGGCCATTTACTGAAGGCTTGATTGAGATTCTTCCATATTGAATATTTTCTCCAGATAGGCCATCTGCTGTGTGCCTAACTATATATATTGATAGTTGGGATTATTGGATATTTGCTTACATTGTGCAAGATCATTTCCTCAAAGATGATAATAATATAATGCCCGTTTCGAGGATCACAAGACCATCCAGTGGCAAGGGTGTCTCATTCTCACCTAAGTACTCAGGATAGACCCTCAATGACTCTCGTAGCGGAACACTGTAGTAGAAGCATGGAGCACCAATGCAGAGCACCCTAATGTTCTAGTCCCAATGGATTGGTGCAAACCGGGTCAATCGGATCAGCCACCAAGTGGGCCCCACATGCTACTTTGACAATGTGCTCTGAAAGTGAGGTGGATGTACAGGTCATTTACCTAAGCACCCTTACTCCAATATTCCCTTGATGAAACCAAGATTGATGTAGTTGTCTATGTTGTAAGCTAAATAAATGAATCAACATTGTTGATTCTTCTTCTTCTTTTGGTTTCTTATTTAATTGTTTATGGTCTGGTCTATTCACGGAGCTTCTTATAGTTTGCTTTATTTATCTCAAAGGCAGACTTATCAACAACCCATTGCAAACAGTTAATTAGAGCAGGACATTTACTTTCTTAAGTACAACTTGACCTGGGCAACATCTCAAAAAAAAAAAAAAAAAAAAAAAAATCTCTTTCACTTTTAATCTTTGAGATCTTAGGATCTATATCTACTGACATCAAGCTAAGTTGATTCTTTTTTTAATTTTTTTGTATTTCTAGGCTATTCCATGTCCCTGCTTAGGCCTTTTCATCTTTCATTCCACTTGATTGTTTGATAACCAAAAGTGACCTTGGAAGCTATCTGGTACCACCCCCTTTTCTATGAAATATGTTACAATTGCCTAGGGCAGTAAAGAAGAAATATAATAAGGAAGAAGAAGAAGAAGTGTTGATGTATAGTATAGTATATGTTCACAGTCATGAAGGCAACTCTTCTGGAAGGGCATCTCAATATGGCCACAGTTCCTCACCTTTGAATAGCCACCAGGCCACACTTTCCTTGTACCATGTTTTGGGGGCACAAACTGACAAACATGGGAGAATATTAAAAAAACTATGACAAGAAGCCCGGCAAATGCGACTGAATAGATTCAAGTTTGTGTCGATTCATGTTTGTTTCTATGTTCCATTTCTTTAAATATTATATTTATATATAGATTATTAGAACTACATCACTTTAAATAACTTTATTGATACTCAATTATTTCCTTGTTTACTTACTTATGAACCCATTTGTTTAATATAATTTTAAGGGCCTGTTTAGTTGATTAAGTTGGACCAGAAAAGTTGAGCTGACAAAAGTTTTAACACCTTTTCCTTTGTTTATACTCTCAACATTAACCTGGAAAATGATGGTATGATATCCTAGTTAGTAGTTTCTGTCTCAGCTACTAACAAGTAGATGTGGAAAGTCTTGGCCTACACTCATCAACCCAATTCAATAATTTAGGAATCATTTTTAGGTTAGATATGTTGACATTTCTGACCTGATTAATGAATGGGTTGGGTTTAGGCACCGACAGATCTAAATCTGCCCCAACTTTGTATTGTATTGACAATGAGGTTGCTCAGTTGACAACCCCGGATTTCACCTAGCCACTTTAGCGATATCCCACTCTTCCTGCTTTTGTGGGTTTCCTCGGGTCCAGTCCTTTTGGCTGGGGTTAAAAAAAAAAAAAAAAAACACAAAAAACTTAGCATTGTACTATATCTGCAAACCCAACCCAACTCCAACCTGAAGCAATTAGTGTTCAGGTCGACTGCTTTGGATTCAGTTGCCACTTTCAACTATATTAATTATGGGCTAAGTCTCCATCGAGCCCACACATGTTACCCGACCCAAACCCGATCCCGCCATTGCTGCCCTATTAACAAGCGGATCTGGCTTCTGGACCTTTTATTTTTTAAAACTCTAGTTAAGTCAGCACCTTTTTTCACCTCTCTCATTTGAGATTTTCTTTCCTAATCTTGATGGGTGGAGAACCTCTCTTTCTAGGCATTTCTTTTTGCTAATAGGTGGTTTCCAATCCTTTGGACTGGACTAATCTCTCCGGCCCTAGAGAGAAGCCGGGTAAAACCCCTGTGGCCCCCAAGTGGTAGCACTAATGGACTCAACCTTTGGTTCTTGAAGAGGTGGGAAACGAGGATCGATACTAGGACCTCTAGCTCCGGAAGAGAGAGGAACTGTGGTCCTGACCATTCGGCCAACCCCTAGAATTCCATTTCTAGGCATTAACCAACCCTGTCTCCATTGGTTTCTAAAAGGGCCAACCCATAAGGCCACCATGCTATTGCTAGTAGAATAGTTAGTGGTGCAGAGCAAACATGTCATTTGATGCACATTATCATCCATCTCTTTCAAGTTCCTGCAATATCTTCTACTAGTGGGTCTTAATGGTTTGAGACAGGTCACAAAAATCGGAAGACGAGTGGAAGTTCCATGGCTTTAGAGATTAGAGGCACCCAAGAGTCATCATGCAGATTCCTAGACATTTTCAGGAATGGCCAAAATCTGTCCCGCCCTGGCCTGTGGGGCCCATGTGAAAACATGACAATAATGAGAAATAGGGGGTTTAATTAAAGGTCTCTCCCATGACTTACCAATCTGGCAGGTACATTTTTCAGGACCTCAAGTTGTTTGATTCCCAACTTTTAGATAAAGTTTGCATGAGCAAAATTGGTATAATCAATCCAAAGGCTTATAAAACTAAAAGTGTCAAATCTGAGTACTGATGAATGCAAAAGTTATGAGTAGAAAATGAGATGTTACGAGGTTAATTAATCATAGTACTTAATTTTTAAGTTTTGAGAGTTTAATGACTATACACCGTGTAATTTATTGCGACAAGCCCCATCAGTGAATAATTTGTTGGACTTTACTAAAACTTGGTCTTCCCTAATTAAATGGAATCCTCAGCTTCCTTGATAGTAACTAGGGAACGTAACGTACCTTTCTTCCACACAATGCAGTCAATAGGAAAATCAAAGGAAAGAAAAGTGCACCCACTATTGGTGTAACATTAGATTAAGTCAAATGTTGAGAGGTAGTCATCGATGGCTACAGCCCATGCATGGAGAGCCTTTCTTTGTTTTCTAATTTCTAGACTTCTATTCAACATAATTACATAAGCAAAGTTGGATGTAAATATTAAGGATATAAGACAAACCACTTAATATTACATATCTCGAAAACAAAATGACCTACAAGCACAATATTATGATCACTGCAATACATTAATTTAGACTAACCTGAAACGGCCATTGTGATAGTGGTAGAATCTGGCCAATGGGTTAATCGGATTCAATCCGTCTAAGCCTTTTTTCTCTTTTCCTCCTATTTTTGAAAGTCATAGGAACAAAGGTTTTAAATGGGCGCGGTCGGGACGTAGGGAAGAGTGGGGAGGAGTTACTTATGTAAACTTAGGGCCCATTTGGCATCATCAAGTGAGAATGTTTCTTTACATAATTTACTTACAAATGGCCTTCGCTTTTATGATATATCCCACTGAGACCCTTCCTTTAACCATCTTTTACTTACAAAGTTGGATCTGTGACAGTAGGCCTGAGTTAACAGTCCGACCCGGGTGTAATCAGACTCCACACATAACAGACTTTAATGGCGTATGCCATCCACAGATCATTAAAAATGAAAGAAGAGTTTCTTTTCAGAGCTTAGAAGCACCCAAGGGTAATTGACAGAGACAATAAAAGATTCCTACTCTGCTGTATATGTGATAGGAATAGTGTATTAGTTATTGACTTATACTGCCTTGGTCCTTGCAGAGCTAAGGGAGTAGGAATGTAACCTTCCTTCTACACAAAACGTCAGTAGATGAGAGCAGAATGAAGAAAAATATATGAGCTATGGAAGGTTACGACATTAGACCATTCAAATGTGGAGGAGGAGGGGTCATCGATGGCTTTGGTGCATTTCTATTGTATTGTATGTATGCATACTGTCATCAGAAGCATATAAGTATATATGCAAGTTGGATATAGTACAGTTTCTTAATCACGATAGCAGCCTCAGTCAAAAAGTTCAGGGGTGTGCGTGTGTTAAAATATACTGCCATCAAAAGCGCAAGTCTATGTATTAAATTTCTTCCACTAACCAATCTTGACTCTACTAAAACCCAGCATTAAAAGAGGTAGCGGAAATAATTCTCAACACTCCCCCTAGATGGATCTAGTTGACGCACTTTTGGTGACACGCACATTTCAACACTGAATCATTCCTTGTAAGATTCAGACTCGCAACCGGTTGGCTCTGATACTATATTAATTTTCCTCCAACAACAAATCTTATCAAGACATCAAAGCATTGATAAAGGCAGCGAAAACACTTTTCAAGAATATATGCAAGATGGTTGTAATATTGATTAGTGAGAAGTGGATGAAACATGCATTTGATCATTGCCACTGTGCAAGAGCCATTTGGTTCGGTTCACACCTTGGTTTAATGTCTCCTAAAATCCCACATGAAGGCATTATAGATTGGTGGGTTAATTGTATCACATCGGCCCTAGTGTCTCTCCTATTAGTAATTATTATTCTAAAGCATGGATTTTGGCTTATGGTGGGTCATCTACGAGTGTTAATTAGGAATGATTTTATATTTGAAGGCAGGCAAAATTGACTGTCAAAGAAATATAATTTGGGCAGTTTATTTACTGTCATCTCCTAAAACCTCTGATGGAAATGATGTCCAAAATATGTATTTTGTTGACAAGTGCTGTCGAATGATGAAGAATGATGATTCTCTTTAATTATATCTATGTGGATGTTAGTGTCTGATGCATCTAGTGGAAAATTCCGCGCTTGTCTTTGCTATGATTCTATTGGCTCCTTGGTTGGCAAAAGGAGCATCTCTTCTTTAAAAAAGCTAAAGCAAGGGTGATGGCTCCTGCATGGAAGAAATAGGCCAGTGACAAAGGATTTTTTTGAATCTATATTTTGTCCAATGCCCTTACGCAGTCAATGGCGTAAAAGGAAGGGAAAGATGGTCCATCACTACTATTATTTTAGAATATTCTTATTGTGTCCATAAATTTGAAAGCCAAGTTTGGGAGTCCTTGTCTTGTTTGATGTGGGGGTGGGAGGATAGATTACAAAGTTCAAGTCTGGTTTAACAGTGTTATGACCGTCTGATTAGACCTTTGAAATAGAGATTTTGCTCTTTAGGTCTTCCATTTCGTAACCAACATTCAATGGATCCAATTTGTTCCGGATGGTTAGAACTTAGAACCTATTTAGGGTGTGAAGGGGTCAGACTTAGGCCTGAATCACTTTTGTCCAATTCGTCCAAGAGCTCATCTAGGCTAGGGACCACACCTTTGTGCTTGGATTTGAGTCCACCCATCTGAACAATGGCTAGCCTGCAGTGGGCCCCACTAGCTGGTTGAACTGCTGTTGTGCTTGAACCTTTTAGAGTTTGATCGTAGTTCAAAAGGATATAGGCAAGGAACCCTATATTGATCTCTTGGATGAGAGGTTTTTTTATATATATAACTAGGCAAGGAACCCTATATTGATCTCTTGGATGAGAGGTTTTTTTTTATAATGTAGGGTATCTCCCGCCCAGCCCAGTCTAATTCAGGAGCCTTTGGCCATATGAGCCCGATGGACACTCGATTTTGGACAGTCGAGAACTAATTCCTAGGACATATGCAAGCCCTCATATCCACATGCACCGGCGCAGTGGCGGACCCAGGATTTTCATTTGAGGGGTGTGAATGGTTGTTTTATTTTGGAGGCAAACCATGGATTTTGAGGGTGGGCACACAATTTTAATTGGATTTTTTGAAGCGCGCAGTGATTTAACGGGTGTGACCGCATCCGCGTGGCTGTGCCTAGGTCCGCCCTTGGCACCGGGTAAAACTATGAGAGGTGGCCAACGAAGATACGTGTCGAACACAATATCTCTCCGTTTTCTGAGACGCATAATAGAAAATATGTCAGCTTATTTTTTAATCCACATCGGATTGAATCTTCTACTCAATCTGATCCTCCTTAAGTCAGTGTAAGCCAAACTATAAACCATGAATGGACCGTAACTTAACTTTGCACCCATATCTAGTCCATGTTGAGAAATAATAAAAGGCTGATTTACCCAACCTCTTGCTATTTTCATCCCTACTCATAAGAGAAGAGAGTGGATTTTGTCCTCAAAAAATTTAAATGGCCTTATGTCAGGCCTGAACATCACCCAAAGGACTCTTTTGTCCTCCTGGGCAGCAGTATCAGTGTAGTGTAAAATGAATAAAATATTGTAGGGAAAGGATTGCTGCCCAGACTGGGGGCCTAGGGGTGTACAAAACCCGTACCCAACCCGACTTAACCCATCAACCCGACCCAGCCCATTAAAAACCGACCCCAACCCAAGGCACAACGGGTCAGGTACAGGTCCAAATGTGTAACCCATTTTATAAACGGATCGGTTATATATGTAGTACATATCCGACATATATGTACCCAACCCAACCCTACATAATACAAACGGTAACATTTAATATTTTATTTATTATATTGCATATAATAAAATATGTTTGATTCTTGCCTCTTTGGAAATATATATAGTACATATCCGACCCACTTGTGCACTTGTGTTTGACTGCTGGTAATAAGCCTAGTCTTGTAATGTATGAAATATGAATTATGAAATTATAAATCTATGCAGGGGGCTATGGACTAACGTGGAGTATGGAATATGAATCATTTAGTTATACTTACAATATTGATTCTTATACAGGTACAACCCATTTAAATCCAACCCTACCCAACAACCCGAGTATCCCGACC
Source organism: Litsea cubeba (assembly GCA_012931725.1). Lineage (NCBI taxonomy): Eukaryota > Viridiplantae > Streptophyta > Magnoliopsida > Laurales > Lauraceae > Litsea > Litsea cubeba. The sequence continues at coordinate 102,047,943 of CM022947.1, forward strand.
CGACCCGACCCAATCTAGTATAGGTTCAGTTAAGGGTTATAAATATTTAACCCATACTAGTTTGGGTCGGATGAGGTATTTAGCCAAATCCGACCCAATCCAACCCATGTACACCCCTATGTGGGCCTTCTTGACAATTGTTCACCACTAAACAATTACCCAAAGGCTGTGGCCCAATCGACAATTTCCCACTAAAGGGGTAGAGGTTGTAGAAGATGTAGACTCATGGTTAAATTACATATATCGTTTCCAACAAGTGGGGTTGGATATGATGTCATGATTAAAGCCTTTGGATAATTTGGATTTGCATAGGTGAGTCCCACTAGATAGAATAGTCAGGGACAAGGGTTTCAATAAAAAGAAGCTGATTTAAGAGAAAAAAAAAAACCCAGGTTTACTTATTGATTTTAGATAGTTGTTTTATGTGCACTTCACAGTGATGAATTACAGTAGTCAGAATATATATAGAGTAAATCACACAATCCCATTAGTCCTGCTTCCTGAGTGGTTTAACAGCAAACATTTTCAAATCTTCAATTAAAACAACCAATCGATTAAGTGCTAGGACAAGAATTCTTCAATACAAGTAAAACTAGAATTTCAGTAGCATACTATTCCAAGATAGACGCACCCTTTGGCCCTTTTAGCATCCAAAAAACTCAGTTTCCCTACACTCAGTTTACCTGAAGCTTTCTTTACCTGTATTGGTCATGACAAAGAACAAAAAAACTCTCACTAAACGGTAACTCAGGTTATTCAAATGCACTAACATCATAAACAAAGTTGCCTGCACTCAGTTAAGGAGAATCCAAACAATCCTTTTATGGGACACTGCTTGTGTATCAGTGGTCAGAACGCCATCACTTACGACATCTTAGCATCACAAAGGGTAGGTGTTTAAGTTTGGGTATCACATACATTGACTTAGAAAAAAAAAAAAAAAATCTAACCATATACAGGCACACCCATCTTGTGCTTTCCATGAATTTAGACTTTTGGGGGCTTCCTAGCTTTGGTTAGTTGTTCCAATGCATATGCTATTTCAATTAAGGCTGCGTCTGATCCTTTAAGTCCACCAAACATGATACCAAAGGGAACACCATCTGGATCAAAGCCAGCAGGAATCACGATTCCGGGGTATCCTCCGACTCCCAAAAAGCGATTTGCAAAATATTCAGGAGCAACCACAGCATCCAAATTGTTGTTCTTCATGTATGTCTCAAAACCTTGTTCTGAGAGATTCACAAGCTTATCTACTGCATTGGTGTATTCGCTATTTGGTAGTTCTGTTTTCTCGGATTCTATGAACAGATCCTGCCCAAACTCTGTCAATTTCTCCTGAAAAATAAATTACATTAGAGACGAGATAATACAGAAGCTTACTCTAGATCGGTTATAAGGTTTTTGCAGGAATTCTTAGCTCAGAATAGAAATAGATGTTAAGTCCAAAATTAAAAAATTTGCATCCCTTATGTGTTTGATTAATGAGAGTTAATTTAATAGCGAAATTCAAATGTCATAAAGTTTGAATGATGTAGAATAAGTATGGATTTTCACGTAACAAAGCCAGCTAAACTCGAAGTTCACTTGCTTCTTTCAAATAGTAAAAGTTAAACAATGTTGAACAAATTGTTTCAACTTGGACAAAGTACACCATAAGCACCTGTGCCACATGTCATGATGGTTTGTTTCGATCAATTTTGGAATGATTAATTGATGCTGTTTATGCATGTACAATGGGAATCATTTTCAACAGTTCATTTCAGAAGGGATAAAGAACAAAACCAGTATATCTTCCACTGTGTTTTCCAAGACGAACAAATTAGGTAGAGTTATCAAGATCCGAGCTTGTAAATTGTGATAGGAGATTCCTCAGTACTGTTTTTTTTTTCACCAGCAATCTATTTCCTTAACGGATGGCTTTATTGATGCATACCTTCATTCCTTGTCTCTTCTTAGTATTTCATTGTCCTTTCTTCTCATCCAAAAAAATAAAAAAGTTCTTCGAAATCCAGTGACCAGATACAAGAATATTTTGAAGATCATGGTGGTTTAGCATATAAATCCACCACTTCCACACAATGTGTAGTCCACACAGTTACTTAGTTGATGCTGTTACTTTATCTAAGAAGAAAACATGGTTAACAATCCTACACGAGAAAAAAACTCACCTGATCAGCGTGGTTCTCATTAAAAATGATTGCATCTGCTAATGATTTGATTGGAGATTCTAGCAAGTTGGACAAGTACATATTGAGATCTCGCTTAAACTCGTACTTAAAAGCCAGCATCTCGCCACTCTCTTCAGGATTCATAATTGTATTCAGATTGGGAAAATCAAGACCATCTAACAGCACTGCTCCATTTTGGCTACAAAAGCCCACACCAAGAAATACAGCATGATCAGCTCCTAATTAATTATATATGCTCCAAGCAGAAGCCATATTATTTTGAACCAAATTTGGTAAAAATATAAGACTTGGAAAAGTTAAGCAACAGGTCAAATGCCTTTTTTTCCCTTCTCTCTTGGAGGTCAAATGCCAATTTACACAAGCAGCACAAAGAAGCCAATGAAATTGCCCAGATAGCCGAGGGGGGGGGGGGGAGGAAAGCTTTTAGGTCAAAGCAGTTAGATGTTGGAAATAAGAATATATAATGGAGTCTCTAAATTTCATATGATCGAATTTTGGTAAGCCAGTAGGAACGTGTGCCCATAAATCAGACTTGTAGGTCCCACCTGGGGTGAATCCAACTCCTTCACACAGCTAAACCCTGTGCCTGCACGAACTGGCACATGCACAAATTTGACCTTGGCTAGGTGATACCTTTGGGTAAAACTCCTGAAGATTACATGAGTGGGATTTTTTTGACTTGACAACAATGGACTAGATCAGCCTGAATTGTGGATCATCCCTAATCCACACCCAGACCTCCCTCCCCCTCCTCCTCCCCCTCCCCATACAAAGACAGATGCACAACATATCCCCCTCCGCTTATGTTGGCTTATCCTAAACAGGCATTACAAGAAGATTTGGTCAGTCACTTGTGATTTTCCTATCCCCCAACTTTGGTGGTCAGTACTACATAGGCTATATTACAAGAAAAATGCATGGTGGTCAGTCCTACGTAGGCCTTATTACAAGAAAATTACACATATGCCTCTCTCTCTCTCTCTCTCACACACACAAGCGAGCGGGCGACAAACACACACACACACAAAAAAAAAAAAAAAAAAAAAAAAAAAAAAAAGAAGAAAAGAAAAGTGCATGAATATCATAACATTCTTTTACCTCATAACCTTGAAAATGCCTTCAAAAGTTTCTCTTATTTCAGGAACATCATTATATTCATCTTTGAAAATATACCATAGGCTGCCCAATCTTTTTCCATTGAGCCCATCTTTCTTTAGGCATTTTTTATACCCACCACGAGGGATATATTGCACAGCTTCCTTCGTGATCTCATCTCTTGGGTCATAACCCACTATTGCATCCAGTAGATACACAGCATCAGAGACTGTTCTGCCAATGGGGCTGTTGGAAAAGTGCTTATTAATATCTAGTTATCAAACAACTTTCTAATATCAGTATCTTTTCTTTTGATGGTTTTACTTATGAATCTGCAACTATCATATCGTTTCAATAGTCTAGCAATTTGTAGTAGTAAAAAGAAGCTAGAAAACACTCCTGTAGAAAAGCTTTGAAAATATCATTCTCATGCAATACACTACAACATTCTCAGCTTCTTCAGACATTCCTAACATTGAAAATTTTGATTTCGTAGAAGAACGACGAAATTCTTTAGGGCACGTTGGTAATTTTCCTTCAGAAAAAGAAACAGTTTTTCTAGGAAGAGACACTTCCTTGTACTTGGCACAATACTCACTCTTAGGAAAACCATTTTCGATGGCCCTATTATTCCTCATAAAATTGAATTCCAGTCATGGGAGAAGTGAGGAGAACCATTTCCCAAAAAAAATATACCAAGCAATGTTTAGAAAATTACATGTTCTAAACCTCACTAGCTCTATTTCTCTCACCAAGATTCTCCACCCTCATTGCAGAAAGATCCCTTCCAACGGAACCATTTCTTTTTCTTTAAGTAAATGAGAAACATGCCCTTAGGAATATATGTTTACACAAATGACACTGTAAGGCAAGATAATCGCTATTCTGAACAAATAATGGCACCATATTTCTTGACAAGTTCGACTACAATATCCCAATTTGCAAGTATCAGTTACCCTTTTCTATCTTCTTTCTCATCTTTTTAAAATGTTGGATACAAAATAGCTTCTGAGGATGCAGAATAGAATGTCATTAGACTTGTGTCTTGGTTTCAGCATTGTGGAACCTCTTATCCTTGGTAAGTCAACAAGGATGTATGGATGAGATGTTTTTTCTTAAAGAAAATAACTCTACAAAAAGCAAGAGGTTTGTGTTACTGTTGACTCAATTTTGACTTGAGTGAAGAAATTTCAGTGCAAAACTGAAACAATAGATTTAAGCAAAATCCCCACAAGTACAAAGCACTAGAGGGGGAACTTGAAGATTTACATATGCAAATGTATGAAATTCTGTTATAATTTTTTTTACATTAATGCATAATGTTGATCTATACATGAAAATTAAAAGAGAGAAGAATAAGGAAGAACAGTTCTATTTCACCATGTGAAGGAGAAAGAGCTGGTGCTTACCCCACAGTATCCTGTCTAACAGTGAGAGGGATCACTCCTGCCCTGCTGGTAAGACCCAGAGTTGGCTTGATTCCAACTACACCACTGAGGCTACATGGTTCTATGATAGAGCCGCTTGTTTCTGTGCCTAGAGAAACCGTCACAAGGTTTGCTGCAACACAAACTGCAGATCCTGTGCTTGAACCACCCGGATCCGTTGATAACACATATGGGTTCTAATCAATCAAGATTGAAAGATGGAACATGTTTCAAAACCTCAGGTCATCACAGCACAGATCAACAGATATCAGATGGAACAAACACCTACATAATGCGTGTGTCACAGAGAGAGAGAGAGAGAGAGAGAGAGAGAGAGAGAGAGAGAGAGAGAGAGAGAGAGAGAGAGAGAGAGAGAGAGAGAGAGAGAGAGAGACTGTGATATTAATTTATTAAAATATGTTCATAGTACCTATATCTTCGTATTATCACAAGCAATGGAGATAAAACAGGCTCCTTCCAACAATACAGAATCACAAAAACAATTTACAGCAGAATTCATACAACAGGAGGATGGAAGTCATGAAAAAGAAGGGAAGAAAGAAGGGTTTTTATATATTTTCTGCAAAGAAAGAAGGGAGAAAAAGCAGAGTTAGTTCATTCAACAAGACCGAAGTAATCTGCCTCATTATCGTTTGCAGAGTCAGAGGCATACACTCTGTTACTGTTTTGTGTTTTCGCAAAGAAAAAAGCAAAAACAAGGATCAAATGGGCTTTTGTAACATAAACATGTGAGTAAAATCATCCACCAATGTAAGTCTTTAACAAAGTATTCAAATAAGAAAACGATCCTACTCGTTACGGTATAATAGGTGCAGGGTATCCATTTTTTCAATATTTAAAAAAAATATAGAATCACATAAAAGTTGCATTTTTAAATCAAACTGTCTGTACTTGATAATTGAGAAAAAGGGTCCAACCATCGAGATAATCAGTGTTATCTTAGCTTAATGAACACTGAAACTGATAGCCTAATAAGAAAAGAAAGGAAAACATACATACCCATTTATTTTCAAACTCTTAAGCAAGAAGTTGCATCTTGAGAGAGAGAGAGAGAGAGAGAGAGAGAGAGAGAGGATGAAATACGCGAAATAGAAAGAGAAAAGTAAGAGCTCACTTTCACATAACCACCTCGTGCACTCCAACCATTTTTCATTTTTGAGGATCGATAATTGGCCCATTCAGTAAGGCCAGCTTTCCCCAAGATGATGGCACCGGCCTTTCTCAACCGGTTAACAACTCCAGAATCTCGAGGCACAACAGATCCAAGTAGTGCAAATGAGCCAGCTGTTGTGTTGAGCTTGTCTTTAGTGGAAATGTTGTCCTTAAGCATCACTGGGATCCCATGAAGGCCACACGAACAGCCACCAGGGAGATTTCGGTCTCTATCTGCCTCAGCAGCCTGATTTTGGGCATCTGGGTTTACTTCAATAACTGCACTAAGAGTAGGATTTAACTTTTCAATGGCCTCTAGATAATAATCCACTAACTGCTTGGATGTGAGTTTGTTTTGCTTAAATGCCGTTTGGATTCCTTTGATAGTTGCTTCTTCAATCTCAAAAGCATCCTAAAAGTTAAACAGGTGTGGAAACCACAAAGGTAGATCAGTGGTGGCAACAAAAGATGCAAAGAATATATTTTACAGATTTTGGCACTTGAATAGTGAAAAAAACATGCCTATTGGCACAACAATAATCGAAAGCTACTCTTAAAGATCCTCTTCCTGCTGGAAAAAAAAAAGATGTTGTATTATAAAAATGTACCTTGGAAATAGCTGAGGGATTAGAACTTTCTTGGAACTCTACCTCCATATTTTGAAAAAACTGCATACTCTGACAAAATTGTGAGTTCTTTCTCCATAATCTATAATCATGTTATCAAATTCGACTGAAATAGAAGGGAATATCATTGAAGCAGATTAATATGTATCCCGCATTGCACGAGGTAAAAGTAAGAAGCATCAGGATTAATATAGGAACACTCCATGGTCATGACTAGAATGCTACTGCTGGAAAAAGGCTGCAATGAAACTGGATAAATATAGATATAGCAGTATTTGCAAAATTGGGCGAGCAAGAGGGCAAATGCGCTGGGGTGAGTGCGTGTGTGTGCGTGTGTGTGTGTGAGAGAGAGAGAGAGAGAGAGAGAGAGAGAGAGAGAAGAATTCTTGTTGATAACCAACAACTTGTTGATAACCAACAAGGAAGAATTCTTGTTGATAACCAACAAGGTATCAAATTAAAATAGTTCTGTAGGGACATTCGTTGATAACCAACACAGAATCAAATTAAAATAGTTCTGTAAAAAAATGTCCCATGAATTCTTTTGTAGTTTAACTAACCAGAATAGGCCAAAAGAACGAAAACCAACTACAAGACAGGCTGTATTTGCGTTAAACAATCCCATAGGCCAAACAACCACATTATGGCGGTCAAGGATAGCTAAGAGCTAGATGATCAATCATTGCAATTCTATCAAAATTAGTAGCAGCTATAACTCCTGCTGAAGTAAAGACAGCCCTGACCACAAGGATTATAAATGGAAATACACTTCCAAGTACTATTCAAAAACTGAATGACACTTCCAAGTTGGACAAAAGATTTGCTCTAAGCATGTGACGATCAGAAGAATCTGTTTATTCAGTCATCATTTGGATCATTAACAGATCCAACCGTTTCATTGGTGAGAAGAGAATTATGCTACAAAGCAAACAACACTGAAAGAAATCCGTGATTAGGAGTGGCAATAGGCACCCATCGACCCAAACTCAACCGACGCCCCGACCCATGAAAATAGTGATGGTACTTATTTTAGATCTATTTAACTTTTGGGGCTGCAGTGGGGTTTAATGAATTGGACTTGAAGATATCTGGGTATGGTTTTGGGTCCAGACTTGAGAGTTGAGATGGATGTGTATATTGTATATTTATTATTCATCTCCATTCTATATATATTTATATACACTTCATATGCTCTCTCTCGAGAAAAATGCAGGCATTTTCTGCTAGATGGGTGAATGGTACTGAGCGTGTGAGACAACCTACCATCCGTGGGCAGTTGTGTGAGATAAGATGAGACACCCTTGCCAGTTGCCACTGGGGTGTCTCGTGTTTCTCAATCATAGCCCATGATTTTGAAGCATCAAAGTTTAACGACTTTTTTCAAACAGCTACAGTGCAGAAAGCATCATCGAGATAGAGATAGAGATAGAGAGAGTCTTACAGTTGTTGATGAAAGAATCAGAGAGACGATGAACGAAACACAGGGTAATTGAACGCGAGAGATAAGATGGGAGCTGTCGTGTCGGTCGTTTCTATTGGAAGGATAACGCCCGTGTTAACGGAAAACAGAAAGGGGTTTCATTGACATTTGCAAAAAATACTGGCCTTTTCTTTTTCTAGAAAAGCAGACAACATTCCGACTGACGTCATTAGCTGAGTGTAGGGCCTACCGTTTAAAAATTCCTACTGCCTCAAAAGATGTACACGAGTTCAATCTAAAGATGTGACTAATTTCTTGAACAGCTCAAATTTTTATTAAGTGTGCTTCACTGACCGGCTCAAATCAACTCTTATATTTGACGACTGAGCTTGAGGAATTCAAAATTGCCACAAGATTTAAAGCAGCTCAAGCTAGGATCAATGTTGAAACATAATAATGTACTAGCCTGAAGTCCTCTTAGCGATGCACGGGTTAAGTCTTGGGTGATTTGAAGAGGGTTAAAATTAATATCCTTTCATATAAATCATTTTATAATAAAATAATTAAAAAAAATCAAATCAACCAAAAAATTATGAAAATCAAACATTTCTTCTTTTAATCTACGTCAGCATGTACGTTTGATCTTTAAAAATAAAGGATTCGTATGCAATTATGCTCATTTTGAATACTAAAAAAAAACTTTGAAAATAACCTTAATTTATAGTGATGGAAGGCATCTCTTTGAATTGGGTCACATCGACACAAATGAGTCCAAGAAACACATTTTATTGAAAATGCACATATGTAGCCCAAGAGACACATTTTATTAAAAAGGCACGTATTATGTGTTTTTAAATGGACAAATTCACAAACGGGTCCCAAGCAATTGATGTGGCTTCTCCTAAGGTCAGAATTGAATTGTTTTTTTCAACTAATATTTAATTTTAAAGAGAAAGAATATACTCAATATATACTGATATAACACAGATATATACATGGGAGTTGGGATCCCAAGCCAAATATGCATGCAAACACATCTTTACTCAGGTACCCAGAGCCAAATTTGGGTATCCAAGGCTTGAACTAGAGTGTGGCCTGAATTCAACTTAAGGTTTAAACAAAAAAAGTCTACCGGGCCCAAAAATCGGGCCCTGTAGCAGGGCTCAGGTTTAAAAGCCCAAGCTGACCGACCCTATACGCAAACAAGCCCAAACCCAATTGTACTTTCATGTGGGTGGCCCAAGTTGCACCCCTACCATGTGATCTTGATTAGATGTCTCCTATGAGCTACAGACAGGCAATCAACTAATAATTTCAGAGAGCGGCTACTTACCTCACTGGTAAGTGGCGGCAGTTCTCACTGCTTGTCCAGGGTTTGAACCCTGGGAACCCCGCCTTTTTCCACTTGTGCCGGCTTCTTTCCCACTTGAATGTGCATTCTTTCCGCTTATGTGGGCTATTTTTCTATGTGTGAGGTCCCGGCCCCTTGGCTGGGTTAGAAAAAAAAACAAAAAACTAATAATTACAAGTAAACTGATAGTACATATGCTATCATGAACCATTTCTAGTCTAACCTGTTCACTTATCAGCCTCAATTCAATAGCATCATTAATAAAATCACAGCCTCTCCAAATGCAATAGCACTAGGATTTGTTACAAAAATCATAGCAGGATTCACTTTACACACACTCCCCCATTACATTGGGACCACTTCCATTTTATTTTATTTTTGTGTGAAATGAGATGTGCGTCAATATCGATCCTCTCCAAATCCAAACCCAACCCAATAGGGAAGACCAAATGAAGAGAAAATGCCACATCTCATTTCACATAAAAAAAAAACGAAAGTGATCCTAGAGACTACTTCCGTGCAACTACAACTAAAAAGGCCATTTTGGTATAGTGCACAACTGCACATCTAAGGTAATTTTTTTTGGTAAAATCCTCGTGATAAATTAAGAATAAGAAAGTACAGTATCATGAGACTAATAATCTAAACTCAAGGACAGGCCCACATATGTAATGGCACGTGGATGCATCTGCAGCCATTGGATTTGGAAAGGGCCATGAGGTTTCATCATAGTCGACCTAGCTGCCCCACCCTTCTCTCCTCAGTCCTATCTCTTAAGTGTCAAGTCATGTAAGAATAGTTCATTACCTGAGTGGTAAGGAGAGACAGTTTTTGCAAGACCCCGATCCGAGAGACCTCGATTAGCATTAATTAAACTGTATTTTATCTTTAAGTGTGTTTAGTAGATTTTGATTAAGTTTTGGGTTAGAATAGTTTTTGAAATAGTTTTGGAAAATTTTGAAAGCCCTTTTGAATTAGTGGGACCCTTTGGGGGTTCTTGTTATGACTTTGCGTGAACTTGGGGGATTATTCGAGATTTCATAAATTCGTGTGTTAACTCCGTTTAACTTATCTCATCGATCTCTACAACTTTCATGTTGACCCCGTCCCCGTCCGAGATCTTGAAACTCGATTTTTCCTACTTCGAGGGCAAAACCGTCTTTTTATCCAAAATCTGGACATAATTTTCAATGTCACCAAAACCCGCGAGACATATATACTTTTTGAAAACTAGAAATTTCGACGATCCCGAAAATAATGTTTTTAGCCCGACAAGTCTAGTCAGTTGTGGGACCCACCTCTAGTTGCTATATAAGGAGGACCCTCCTTCTCATTTCCCTAGCTCATTTCATTGTAGAAGAGTAAGAAGCCAGCTGCCTAGGGTTTCTCTTGGTCACTTCCTTGTTTTTCTTGCTTCTCCATCTCAAATCAACACCAAACCCTTACCAATCAAAGGATGGACTTCACCATCTTCTTCCTCATCTTTAGAGCATCTCATGGATACCATTATTGAAGAAACCAAGCTTTCTTGGAGCTTTCATTGAGCTAACCTTGTCTTTTGAAGAGCTTCCAAGTAAGAGATCTTCTCAAATCTCCTAGATTCATGTTCTCCTAGCCCTAGAGAGGCTTTATCTTGATTCTTGCAAACTCCCTCTTTCTATTTCTTGATTTTGATATTCTAGGGTTTCTTGTGGTTTATGGAATTGGGGGGTTTTTGTGTAGATTTGTGTTTTTTTTTGGCTTGGAGGGTGATTAGAGCCTTGATTTACATAGCTTAGACCTAAGGCAAGTGGATGAATCGATAAATCTTGATTTTGAGCATGTTTTATGAATAATATGATTTCATTCATGGTCATTGGTATATGCTTTTCCTTATGTTTTTATTGATTTCAAAGATATGCATAGTAATGGATATTCCCCTCTTGTTTAATCTCTTAAAATGTATGTATGGTTGATTATTAAATCTTGTATCATGTTGACATTGGATTTCCATGGATGATGGGCTCATATTTGTTTTTAATGTGGATGATATGGAAGGACTTGGATGATGGATTGAATGGGGTTTTGGAGTCCTCTATTATGTGTAAGAAGGGTGCTCAAAATGTATGGAAGGAGAAGAGTGAAGAAGAGCCCGAAATGCACTAAATCTGCACTTCTGGACAGTTCGCTTGAGCGAACCCCTCACAAAAGCTCGTTGGTTTGATCGAACCTCTTGATCGCTCGAGCCAACCTGATACGGGCAAGTCCGCTCGAGCGAACCCCAGGCAGAGAGCAGTTCGCTCGAGCGCACCTTCCAGTTCGCTCGAGCCAACTGTCTGTCAGGCCTGGGTCATTTCTTGAGGACTTGAAACATTATTCTAAGGCTTGAGGAGGTATTATTTGGAGCCCCAATGTAATTGAAAGGCCTAAGAAGTGTTGTATGAAGCACGGTTGAGGAAGAAACCCCATTACTAGTTTTCGTTGAGGATTTTCAGACTAATTATCAATGCGCGTAGGAACTCGGTGTAGAAGATAACTCATGAAATAAATAGGCCCATGTACACTAATCTTGGCCCATCTAGGCCCATGTAGAATGTCCCACGTGTGGGACTGGGTTAAGCCTTATACAACTTGTCTTTTGGATATACTTCTATGTATAGAGATTAAGGTTCTTTTATTCTTTAATCTCTTATTGTAATTAAATTGTAATTACTGCTGATTAATAGCATGTGATTAGGGTAAATTTGATTATAAAATGGTTGGTCGTTCCTCTACTGAGGAATCAACTTTTCCTCCAAACTCTTCTCTCTCTTTCTTTATCTCTCTCTGCTCTTTGATATTATATCACCTGAAACATCCCTAATTCTCAAAGAGTATCAAATTAATATCAAATCCGACGTACGGGACCCTATTCACACTGAATTGGATCTTAAACTCTCAACGCTTAGCCCGAAAATTTATAGAAATCCATTATGTTTTATTTAAACCTGAATTTTGTTTGTACATTTCAGATTTCATGTCTTATGCCTAGTCATGCCCCGGATACAATGAAACTATGTCTTTTATCATATTGTTAACTCGTTTATGCCCGACCCGATACCATCGTGTTTTGTGCCTATGAGCATCCCGACCCGTTTTATGTATATGTATTTGTTTTGATTTCCCGTTGTGACCTATGAGTCGGCACCACTAAGCTTGGATGACCTTGTCGGTTTGATCCACTGACTTGGAGATCGCTCTCCCTTCCTGCCAACTGCAGCCAGGATCCCGTTCCCGTCCCGATACCCGGTTCGCTACCGTGGTTCCGTATAGTATTATATGTATTTATATTTAATCGTTGACTCTCTTCACTTGTGTGACTGAGGTCAACGTCCCGATGTGCTCTCATCACTTTAGTGAGAGAGAATTTAGTTTTGTGTGGTTGTCATCTTGCTAGTTCTGGATTCTTGGTACCTTTAATTGTTTTATATTGCATATGTCTTTTCTAATAAATGATACATATTTTTATATGAAATTCATTATTTATACAGGTTTCAATGTTTTGCAAGGTATCCTTGTTTTTACTATATTGTTGTTATATCTTTTCACCCACTTGTCAGACCGTCGTGTCTGACCCATTATTTTGGTACTCAGGTCCAGACCCCATTGCCTTTGAGGAGGAGCCAGAGGAGGCGGTCGGAGAACAGCGCATCAACGTTTAGTTGAATGGCAAGCTGATGATGTCATGTAGACATTCGGTCAAGCTTCGAGACACGACACTTTTTGGGGTTTTTGATTCATATATTTTGGGGGAATATTCTTTTGGTTGTACTGGCCTTTATTGGCCATTATTTTTGGGGCAATTATTTAACTCATCTTTAGTATAAACTCTAACTTTATACTTTTGAAAAATGTGCTAATGATCATGGCTCACTCTGACACTATGTTGTTTATATTTATGAAATCAGTCTTGTTCATAGAATGAAAATCTATGGATATGATTTGCTACACGCTTCCGCAATCCCAAACATGTAAGTGGTTGTATGTAAGATAACTTGTTTGAGAAATCCTCACCGCGGAACCCTGTGTAAAGTCACGTACACGGAAGAAATATTTTTATTTAACCCGTGTACGTATTAGCCAAACAAAGAGATGCATGTGGCACGACATCATTAGTTTGCGATCCCGGTCCGGGGTCGCGACAGTTTTTACCTGGCTATTCGGGGTTCGAACTCCGAGTATGTCACCTCTTCCCGCTTGTCTAAACTCCTTTCCCACTTGTGTGAGCTTTCTTCCCACTTGAGTGCGCTACTTTCTCGTGTGTATGCTGGCTGTCTCTTAGGTCCCAGCCCCTTTGGCTGGGGTTAAAAAAAAAAAAAAATTCTCAAGTCATGTTCCCTACGAAAATGAACTTATTTTGTCTCTCTGTAGCAATTTTTGTTATAATATAGAGCTTATTTGCCCTAATTGAATGACTGAATATGATACAAGAGCCAAAGAATGATTCAATGAAGATGGAAAAGTAAATTCATAAATTCAAAACCCCTAAACCCATATACTCCTATATATCCGGAAACCCCCATTCCATAATCCTTAAAGCCTAAATCCATGAACCCGAACCCTAATTCCCTTTCCATAATCCCCAATCCATAAAAATCTCCAAACCCAATCCCTAATCCCCAATCAGGCAATTCCTGGCTGGTGTTTAGTTCCAACCTATCATTTCTATGTGCTGTAATTTTTATTTTTATTTTTAAATTTTGGTAGTTTCTTTTGTTGAATATGAGATCATCGAGTTAACGTTGTGGCTATACTGTTAATGGAGTGCCCACTCTAATTCCATAGAAGGCGCTTTGAATACCAGATTTCTGTGGTTACTACGGGTAAACCAACCCCCCCCCCCCCCCCCCCAAAAAAAAAAAAAAAAAAAAAAAAACAAAAAAAAAAAAAAAAAAAAAGGAAGTGAGTAATATGGATTTTCCATAACATAAATATAAAAAAGGAAAAAGAAAATGGTTTAAATGAAAAGGCACAGTTTTAAGAAAAACCCAGGTTTAATAATTGATTTTGGATGGTTGTTTTATGTGCGCTCCACTGTGATTAAATACAGTAGTCAGAACAGAAAATTGAGTAAACCACATAATCATATTACTCCTGCTTCCTGTGTGGTTTAACAGTAGCCAGTTTTTTATTAACCAAAAAAAGTAGCCATTTTCAAATCTTCAGTTAAATCAACTGATTCATTAAGTGCTAAGACAAGAAATCTTCAATATAAGTAAAACTTGAATTTCAGTAGCATACCATGCCATGATATATGCCATCATTTACAACATAATAGCATCACAATGGGTAGTTATTTAAGTTAGGGTATCACATACATGAGTTCAAAAAATAAAATTCTAACCATATACAGGCACACCCATCTTTTGCTTTCCATGAATTTAGAGTTTTGGGGGCTTCCTAACTTTGGTTAGTTGTTCCAATGCATATGCTATTTCAATTAGGGCCGCGTCTGATCCTTTAAGTCCACCAAACATGATACCAAAGGGACGACCATCTGGATAAAATCCAGCAGGAATCACGATTCCCGGGTACCCTCCAATTCCCAAAATGGTAGATGCTAAGTGTCCAGGAACCACCATGGCATCCAAATTGTTGTTCTTCATGTATGTCTCAAAACCTTGTTCTGAAAGATTCACAAGCTTATTTACTGCATTGGTGTATTCGCTATTTGGTAGTGCTGTTTTCTCGGATTCTATGAACAGATCCTGACAAAACTCGGTCAATTTCTCCTGCAAAATAAATGACATTAGAGACGAGAGATGATAGAGCCGCTTAATCAGAACGGTTATAAGGTTTTTACAGGAATTCTAAGCTCAGAATAGAGATATGTATTAAGTCCAAAAAATTTGCATCCCTTGCTTTCCACGAGTTCATGTGATTGATTAATGAGAATTAATTTAACAGCAAAATTCAAATGTCGTAAAGTTTTTAATGATGTAGAATCAGTATGGCTTTTCCTGTAACAAAGCCAGCTAAGCTTGAAGTTCACTTGCTTCTTTCAAATAAATAAAGTTAAACAATGTTGAACAAATTGTTTCAACTTGGACAAACCACACCACAAGCACCTGTGCCACGTGTCATGATGGTTTGCGTTGATCAATTTTGGAGTGATTAGTTGATACTGTTTATGCATGTACAATTGGAATCATTTTCAACTGTTGATTTCAGAAAGGATAATGAACAAAACCAGTATATCTTCCACCATGTTTCCCAAAACAAACAAATTAGGTAGGGTTATCAAGAACCGAGCTTGAGAATTGTGAAAGAAGATTCCTCAGTACTGTTGGTTTGATGTAATTTGACTAATTTCCATTCACCAGCAATCTATTTCCTTAACGGATGGCTTTATTGATGCATAATTTTGTTCCTTCTCTCTTCTTAGTATTTCATTGTCCATTCTTCTCAACCAAAAAAATAAAAAAGTTATTCAAAGTCCAGTGACCAGATAAAAGAATATTTTGAAGATCTTGGTGGTTTAGCATATAAATCCACCACTTCCACACAATGTGTAGTCCACACAGTTATTTAGTTGATGCTGTTACTTTATCTAAAGAAGAAAACATGGTAAACAATCCTATACAAGAAAAAAAAGAGTCACCTGATCAGCATGGTTCTCATTAAAAGTGATTGCATCTGCTAATGATTTGATTGGAGATTCTAGCAAGTTGGACAAGTACACATTGAGATCTCGCTTAAACTCATACTTAAAAGCCAGCAGCATGCCACTCTCTTCAGGATTCATAATTGTATACAGGTTGGGAAAAACAAGACCATCTAACAGCACTGCTCCATTTTGTCTACAAAAGCCCACACCAAGAAATCCAGCATGATCAGATCCTAAATAATTATATATGCTCCAAGCAGAAGCCATATTATTTTGAACCAAATTTGTAAAAATATAAGACTTGGAAAAGGTAAGCAACAGGTCAAATGCCTTTTTTCCCCTCTCTTGGAGGTCAAATGCCAATTTACACAAGCTGCACAAAGGAGGCAATGTAAATTGCACAGATAACATGGGAAAAAAAAAAAATACCAGACCTCAAGGCTGCAATGAGTCGAAAGCTTTTAGGTCAAATCAATTAAATGTTGGAAATAAGAATGATATAATGGAGTCTCTAAATTTCATATGATAGAATTTTGGTGAGCAAGTGGGAACTTGTGCCCATATAGACATGTAGGCCTCACTTGGGGTGATTCCAACTCCTTCACACACAGCTAAACCCTGTGCCTCCATGAATTGGTACATGCACAAATTTGACCTCAGCTAGGTGATACCTTTAGTTAAAACTCCTGCTGCTTACATGAGTTGTATTTTTGGGACTTCACAGCAATGGACTATATCATTCTGAACTGTGGATCATCCCTAATCCACACCCAGACCTCCCTCCCCTCCCCATACAAAGATAGATGCACAACGTATCCCCCTCCTCTTTTGTTGGTTGATCCTAAATAGGCGTTACAAAGAAGATTGGGGCTCTCTCTCTCTCTCTCTCTCTCTCTCTCTCTCTCTCTCTCTCTCTCTCTCTCTCTCTCTCTCTCTCTCTCTCTCATGCCAAAAAAAAGTGCATGAATATCATATTATTCTTTTACCTCATTACATCGAAAAGGCCTTCAAAAGTTTTTCTTACTTCAGGAGCATCATCATATATAAATTTGAAATCATCCCATAGGCTGCCCAATCTCTTTCCTTTGAGCCCATCTTTCTTGAGGCATTTTTTGTACCCACCTCTAGGGATATATTGCATAGCTTCCTTCGTGATCTCATCTCTTGGGTCATAACCCACTATTGCATCCAGTAGATAAACAGCATCAGAGACTGTTCTGCCAATGGGGCTGTTGAAAAGTGCTTATTAGTATCTAGTTATCAAACAACTTTCTAATATCAGTATCTTTTCTTTTGATGGTTTTACTTATGAAACAGCAACTATCATATGGTTTCAATAGTCTAGCAATTTAGAGTAATACAAAGAAGCTAAAAAAGAACTCCTGTAAACAGCTTTGAAAATATCATTCTCATTCAATACACTACAACATTCGCAGCTTCTTCAGGCATTCCTAACATTGAAAATTTTGATTCCGTTGAAGAGTGATGATATTTAGGGCACATTGGAAATTTTCCTTACAAAAAATAAACAGATTTCCTAGGAAGAGACTCTCCTTGTACTTGGCAGTTGGCACAATAGTCCCTTTCAGGAAAACCATTTTTGATGGCCAATTATTCCTCATAAGTTTGATTCATGTCATCAAATACTGAGGAGAACCATTTCCCAACAAAATTTACCAAGCAATATTTAGAAAATTAAATGCTCTAAACCTCACTAGCTCAATTTCTCTCACCAAGATTCTCCACTCTCATTACAGAAAGATCCCTTACAAAGAAACTGTTCTTTTGCTTAAATTAAATGCGAAACATGCCCTTAGGAATGTATGTTTACACAAATTACACTGGAAGGCAAGATAATCACTATTCTGAACAAATAATAGCACCATATTTCTTGACAAGTTCGACTATAATGTCCCAATTTGCAAGTATCAGTTACCCTTTCCTATCTTCTTTCTCATCATTTTAGAATGTTGGATACAAAATAGCTTCTAAGGATGCAAAATAGAACGTCACTAGACTTGTGGCGTGGTTACAGCCTTGTGCAACCTTTTATCCTTGGTGAGTTGACAGGGAGATATGGATGGGATGTCTTTTTCTATAAGAAAATAAATCTTCAACAAGCAAGAGGTTTGTGTTGACAGGGAGATATGGATGGGATGGTATAGCTACACGTGGCTTTGTCAATTTGTTATGATATGTGATATTTAGATTTGTCTTGCATTGAATGCATGCCATTAGTGTTCAGTTTTATTATTCATGCACTACACTACCTAGTTCTATACTTTATTTGGAACTCTGTTACAATTTCCTGTCTTATACTCGCACTGCAGCAAACATATTGTATTATTCATTTTAAACACCTGCCAAGTCATCGTGCCTGATTCTTTATTAACCTTGGTGTTGTAGTTATTATCCTCATTACCACGGAGGAAGAGCCAAGGGAGGCGGCTGAGGAGCCGCAGGACCTAAGCGAGTGGTGCGTTGATGATGTCACCTAGACATCGAGTCATGCGCCTGAGTTGCTGAATATCTTTTGGGGAGTGTTATTTGTGTATTTTGGGATTTTCAGTTGGACTAGCCTTTGTTGGTTTTTGGGATTTGTAATAAAATTTCTCTTTTGTGTAAATATTCAGCTTTAAATGTTTTATGGGGATGCCGCTTATGATTCTATCTTACACTGATATTTCTCTGTTATTATTTACTAATGTCTGTTAATGAGATGATTTGCTACAAGCTTCCACTGAATTATTCTATCTTGCATTTTGAGGAAATTTGTTTAATCTTCACCACGGAAGCCTGCATGGGCGAAAATTTTCATCACTACCCTGCGTGTACAGCTGCGATCCCAGGCCATGACCCGTTTTAGCACTAATCTGGTATGGGGTCACAACAACAATCCCCACAAGTATAAAAACACTAGAGGGGGGACTTGAAGATTAACATATGCGATGTGTGAAATTCAATTATAATTTTTTCCTATTAATGTTGTTCTATCCATAAATACTAAAACAGTGAAGAAATACGGAAACACAGTCCTATTTCACCATGTGAAGGAGAAAGAGCTGCTGCTTACCCCACAGTATCCTGTCTAACAGTGAGGGGGATCACTCCTGCCCTGCTTGTAAGACCCAGAGTTGGCTTGATTCCAACTACATTACTGAGGCTACATGGTCCTATGATAGAGCCGCTTGTTTCTGTGCCTAGAGAAACCGTCACAAGGTTTGCTGCAACACAAACTGCAGATCCCGTGCTTGAACCACCCGGATCCATTGATAACACATATGGGTTCTAATCAATCAATATTGAAAAAGGGAACATGAGTAAAAACCTCAAGCCATCACAGTACAGATCAACAGATATCAGATAGCACAAACACCCACATAATACATGTGAGAGAGAGAGAGAGAGAGAGAGAGAGAGAGAGAGAGAGAGAGAGAGAGAGAGAGAGAGAGAGAGAGAGAGAGAGAGAGAGAGAGAGAGAGAGAGAGAAATTGTGATCTTAATTTATTAAAATATGTTCATAGTGCCTATATCTTCGTATTATCACAAAAAATGGAGATATTAGAGGCTCCTTCCAGCAATACAGAATCACAAAAACAGCAGAATTCGCACAACAGGAGAATAGGAGTTCATAAAAAAGAAAAAGTTTTCCCGTATATTTTCTGCAAAGAAAGAAGGGAGAAAAGCAGAGTTAATTAATTCAACAAGACAGAAGTCATCTTCCACAGGGAAGAAAAGGTTTTTCGTATATGTTTTTGTCAGTATGTGTGCTCGTCTGAGGCATACATGTGCATCTATTGCCATTTTGTGCCTTTGCAAAAAGATACAAGCAGAAACAATGACCAAATGGGCTTTTGTAATATAAAACATGTGAGTAAATATCTTCCTTAGTGTAAGTCTTCAAATAAGAAAACAACATTCTTATTCTCCAAACCTTAAAAATTATAAGCCTCCTACTCTCCATTACAGTATAGGTGTCTAGTATCATTTTTTTTTATTCTTTCAAAAATATAGAATCACACAAAAATTTCATTTTTAAATTAAACTGTCTGTACTTGATAATTGAGAACAAGGTCCAACCATTGAGACAATCAGTTTTATCTTAGCTTAGTGAAAACTGAAACTGATAGACTAATAAGAAAAGAAAGGAAAACAAACATAGATACCCATTTATTTTCAAACTCTTAATAAAGAAATTGCATCTGGATTAGTAAATAATAGCCAAACAAAAAGGACAAAAATATTCGGAACATAAAGACCAAAGTAAGAGCTCACTTTCACATAACCACCTCGTGCACTCCAACCATTTGTCATATTTGAGGATCGAAAATTGGACCATTGAGTAAGGCCAGCTTTCCCCAAGATGATGGCACCGGCCTTTCTCAACCGGTGAACAACTCCAGAATCTCGAGGCACAACAGATCCAAGTAGTGCAAATGAGCCAGCTGTTGTGTTGAGCTTGTCTTTAGTGGAAATGTTGTCCTTAAGCATCACTGGGATCCCATGGAGGGCGCAGCTGCTGCAGCCGCACGGACAGCCACCAGGGAGATTTCGGTCACTATCTGCCTTAGCAGCCTGATTTTGGGCATCTGGGTTTACTTCAATAACTGCACTAAGAGTAGGATTTAACTTTTCAATGGCCTCTAGATAATAATCCACTAACTGCTTGGATGTGAGTTTGTTTTGCTTAAATGCCGTTTGAATTTCTTTGATAGTTGCTTCTTCAATCTCAAAAGCATCCTAAAAGTTAAACAGGTGTGGAAACCACAAAGGTAGATCAGTGGTGGCAACAAAAGATGCAAAGAATATATTTTACAGATTTTGGCACTTGAATAGTAAAAAAACATGCCTATTGGCACAACAATAATCGAAAGCTACTCTTAAAGATCCTCTTCCTGCTGGAAAAAAAAAAGATGTTGTATTATAAAAATGTACCTTGAAAATAGCTGAGGGATTAGAACTTTCTTGGAACTCTACCTCCATATTTTGAAAAAACTGCATACTCTGACAAAATTGTGAGTTCTTTCTCTATAATCTATAATCATGTTATCAAATTTGACTGAAATAGAAGGGAATATCAATGAAGCAGATTAATATGTATCCCGCATTGCAGGAGGTAAAAGTAAGAAATATCAGGATTAAGATAGGAACACTCCATGGTCATGACTAGAATGCTACCGTTGGAAAAAGGCTGCAATGAAACTGGATAAATATCGATATAGCAGTATTTGCAAAATTGAGCGAGCAAGCGGGCAAATGCGCTGGGGTGAGGGTGGGTGTGTGTGTGTGTGTTGTGTGTGTGAGAGAGAGAGAGAGAGAGAGAGAGAGAGAGAGAGAGAGAGAGAGAGAGAGAGAGAGAGAGAGAGAGAGAGAGAGAGAGAGAGAGAGAGAGAGAGAGAGAGAGAGAGAGAGAGAGAGAGAGAGAGAGAGAGAGAGAGAGAGAGAGAGAGAGAGAGAGAGAGAGAGAGAGGAGAAGAAGAAGATTGTTGATAACCAACAAAGTATCAAATTAAAATAGTTCTGTAGGGACATTCGTTGATAACCAACACAGAATCAAATTAAAATAGTTCTGTAAAAAAATGTCCCATGAATTCTTTTTGTAGTTTAACCTAACCAGAATAGGCCAAAAGAACGAAAACCAACTACAAGACAGGCTGTAATTGCGTTAAACAATCCCATAGGCCAAACAGCCACATGGCGGTCAAGGATAGCTAAGAGCTAGATGATCACATCATTGCAATTCTATCAAAATTAGTAGCGGCTATTAACTCCTGCTGAAGTAAAGACAGCCCTGACCACAAGGATTATAAATGGAAATACACTTCCTAGTACTATTCAAAAACTGAATGACACTTCCAAGTTGGACAAAAGATCTGCTCTAAGCATGTGACGATCAGAAGAATCTGTTTATTCAGTCATAATTTGGATCATTAACAGATCCAACCGTTTCATTGGTGATAAGAGAATTATGCTACAAAGCAAACAACACTGAAAGAAATCTGTGATTAGGAGTGGCAATAGGCACCCATCGACCCAAACTCAACCGACGCCCCGACCCATGAAAATAGGGATGGTACTTATTTTAGATCTATTTAACTTTTGGGGCTGCAGTAGGGTTTAATGAATTGGACTTGAAGATATCTGGGTATGGTTTTGGGTCCAGACTTGAGATGGATATGTATATTGTATATTTATTATTCATCTCCATTCTATATATATTTGTATACACTTCATACATTCATATGCTCTCTCTCTCTCTCTCTCTTCTCTCTCTCTCTCTCTCTCTCTCTCTCTCTCTCTCTCTCTCTCTCTCTCTCTCTAGTTATGGCTCCAACCCAGGCCCAACAAGTTGCTATCCCTATCTACAATTGCTTTGATTTGTGAAGGATCACACTAATCATGCTAATAAACTGCTGACACATTTAAAGGCGTAGGCCAATCATCCTCCGCGTGGTGATACCCAAATCATTGATCTTGAGCCAGATGATCCTATTGCAGAAAAATATAAGACGAGCAAATCCTAATGTGAGTTCTGATGTATAAAATAAACCAGCAGTGGCCTGCAAACTATTGGAGGCTAACCATGTAGAAGCAAACTATTGGTTATTGATAGCATGCTGGTCCATTCACAAAGCAGAATTATCATCATATGAGGAAAAAAAGAACAAGGAAATAATTTTATCCAAAAGCAGTTTGTGATAAGGCCAAACACTCCTAAACCATTTGGGACGGATCTGAACATCATTTACCGCTGAATTTAACCATAAAAACAAAAAATGTAGAGCTATTAAAGTTTAAGGATTTAGGATAAAGAGTCATGGCTCATGTAGTCAATCTCCTTAAAACATTAACCCAAGTACCAATTACCAGGCACTCAGCGAAAACACTATCACACGCACTATTCGAGAGGGAATATTAAAAAAAAAAAAGTAAAAATAAAAAATACATAGATACTAGTATAATGAGACCATAGTTATGTAGTTAGCAGTTCAACAATTAACATGAGAGCTCACGATTCATAATTTGAGGCTTAACTTACTAGAAATTCAATGAGATAGGTTCATTCATTTGCTTTTCCATTCGTCTAATTCAGAGTTTAAGTAAGACGAACTAATTTGTCCAAATCCACGCCATAAATCTATGGACCTACATCTAAAATTCAAACTGGTCTAACCAGTTGTCCTTCCTTATATTAAGTAAGGGCAAACTTTCACTTGAATCACATTCAGGACCACTATTGGACTGATCACGTGTTTTACAGGCATAGAAATAAAAGGCTAGGAAGTAACTTACAAGCGATCAATTTTAAGGAGGCGCCGATTACAATGGAGTTAAATTTGCACTAAAGTTAATACTAAGGGCTGCAGAGCCTTTGCACAGCTTGGATTTCTTAGGTGGTACCACTGATGGATTTATAGGACTCGACTTACAGAAATTTGTAAAACAATTTTGGCATTGATTCGCCGAATTACCTGTTAGAAGGCCAAGACAAATTATCAAAAAAAAAAAAAAAAGTCCACTTAAGGCCTCTTTATGTTTTCATATGGGAGCAGACATATGATAAATCAAACCCCTCTAAACATACCTACCCCCCACCCCTGAATTAGCACTGATCTGAACTCAACATTGGTCCAACCATTTATCTATCAAATCTAATCACAAAAATCTGCATTACATAAAGCCATTAAGCTTCAAGATCTTGAAGTTAAGGTCTATAATTATTTGATTAGACTGATATTTGGACCACCCTAAATCCACATCAAAATCTATCCACCCATTTCCTCTTGCTGCCAAGCATTCAGATGGGCTTCACAGAATTGGAATTTTTTTTTGGGGGAAAAAAGAAAAATGCAGGCATTTTCTGCTAGATGGGCGAATGAGACAACCTACCATCCCTGAGCAATTGTGTGAGATGAGATGAGACACCCTTGCCAGTTGCCACTGGGGTGTCTCGTGTTTCTCAATCATAGCCCATGATTTTGAAGCCTCAAAGTTTAACGACTTTTTTCAAGCGCAGATTTGAAGAAATGCATAACCCAAGTGCGAAAAGTTGGGTCAGTATCGGATTGGGAGTATAGAGCTGCTTCATGGGTGAGTGTGAAGTGATAGATTGATCATAGATGAACCAGATCCCCTATTCCCTGTTTGGACGATTCAGGGGGCGACACGACGGGGGCGGATGAGGGGGCGGAGGAAAGAGAAAAAACCCGCTGTCACCTCTAATTCACCCCCTGTTTGGACGAAACAGGGGATCCGATCCGTCCTAGATATCTAAAAGAAGTGGGAAGGGTACTTTCAGGAATTGCATTTAACAGCTACAGTGCAGAAAGCATCATCATATGCACTACAGCGAGATAGAGATAGAGATAGTCTTACAGTTGTTGATGAAAGAATCAGAGAGACGATGAACGAAACACAGGGTAGTTGAACGCGAGAGATAAGATGGGAGCTGTCGTGTCGGTCGTTTCTATTGGAAGGATAACGCCCGTGTCAACGGAAAACTGAAAAGGACTTCATTGAAATTTACAAAAAGAGTTGGTTGGGTTGGCACCACGTTTTTTTCTATTTTCACCGCATTTCTCTCCACTCCGATTTAATGATTTTTTCTTTTTGCACCCATTAATATACCCAAATCACCCCTTTCACTTACAACACAACTCATCAGTTCTCTTCTCTTCCCACTTATCTTCACCATCGTCCCCTTTCTCTCCTTTCTATTGAAACTCAACTTAGAGAAACTCTTCTTTTATCCATTTTGTCCCACATTCTAGTTGGAATATTGGCCTTAGTGAAAGGATACAAGCAGATAAGGAAGAGAGGAAGAATCTGCTGTTGTAGTGACCTCCATTTTAGTCCAAGGTATCACCTTCCTTCTTCTTCATTGTCATTGTGTTATTTTCTCAAATAGGTCGTTATAGCAACTATTGTGTGCATCTTAATATGTTTAAAGGGACATAACGACACGTCTAATTCGCTCGAAAATGATTTTTCTTGCAGTTGTTCAGTCTTTTTTTTTTCATTGTCGCGATATGTTCGGTTCTGAAACTTCGAACATTACCCAAATGTTCGAACATAAAATTCCGAACAATTTAAGAATGTTCGGATTATAAAGTTCGTTCATTTCAGAATTGTTCGGCACATAAAGTTCGAACATTTCAGGAATGTTCGGACATTACATGCCGAACATTTCTGACTTGTTCGAACACACAGAACCGAACACTTGTAAAAAAATTTAATCACTCTTCATCTAATATTTCAGGAATGGATAGGCCAAGCAGTTCTAGAGTAAGGCCGACTGCTTCCAATAGGAGGCGCCGTCGAATAAATGAGGAGGTTGTAGAAGAAGTCAGGGAAACGGAATATGATTCAGAAGGAGGCAATGAAGAAGAAGGAGCTCCCGTTGAACAACATGAAGAAGAAGCTGATGTTGAACAAGAAATAACTGCGGGGCTAGTAGCTCGGTCTTTGCTGCCCAGTTTCAACACGCACATAGCTGCATACATTTGGCATTCACATGTACGTAATTTTTTTTATTTTTCTCTTTATGTTACATAAAACTCAACGTAATTGTTACATTCTTTAATAATGTAATATTTTCGGAATGCAGGAACGGGCCCCGCTGAAGTGTTTGAGCCATGGACAGAAAATACCACACTGGACATTGAATGAGAGCAACAGGTTCAGAGAGTTAGTGGATATACCTAATTTGAGTCCACTCATCACAGCATCATACCAATCTGTTAGTAAGATTCTTGTCTTTTGTTTTGTGGAAAGGTGGCAACATGAAACAAACACTTTCCACATGCCTTTCGGTGAAATGTCCATAAGTCTAGATGATGTTGCCACTATACTTGGGATTCCGGTGACTGGTCGTTCTGTTGCTTATAATGGTAGAATGTCATTTCAAGATGCTCATTCGCTCCTTGTTGACGCTCTGGGAGTTCATCCAAATGAGGCAAATGATGAGCTGCAGCAAGTTAGGGACCAATCTGTGAGATTGGAGTGGCTAAAAGGGATGTTTTCTTTAATAACTGATGAGGATGGAGATGACATGATTGATTGTGCAGTGAGAGCATATCTTCTGTATTTATTAGGCTGTACATTATTCGCGGACAAGAGTGGCACACGTGTGCCAATTATATATCTGACATTGTTGACAGACTTGTCAAGTGTCCGTACATATGCATGGGGTGCCGCTGCTCTGGCTTATTTGTATCGACAGTTGGGATTAGCTACTCGTAAGGAAGTTAAACAGATTGCTGGATATCTTACGCTGCTAGAGGCGTGGATTTTTGAGCATTTCGAGTGTTTCGCTCCAACGTCCAATATTTTATATGGAGTCACCCAACCCCGAGTGTATCGCTGGCTCACTCGTAGGGAGACTACTGCTCCCCTACAGGCACTGCGAGAGCGGCTTGATTATATGAGTGCAGATGAGGTAATAAAAATTCTTTATTCATGACTTACTAAAAATTATCTATAGTATAATGAAATTTCTTATAATTATTTTGGTCATGCAGGTCACATGGGATCATTATCGTGATATTAGGCAACAACATCCATTTAATCAGGTCGCATTCTACTGTGGGTGCATTAAGTCCTTTGACGTTGTTGAGCCCTATCATCCATATAGGATCCTGAGGCAGTTTGGTAGGGTGTAGACTATTCCTCCACCCCCATTAATCCCAATCCGTGCTACACGAGGCCCGACTGCAAATGCATATCATATTGCATATCAATATTTTGATCAAGTATGGGAAAGATGGAATGATCACCTACTGTCTGGGTTGAATCGAAGCGTTCCAGTTCGACGTCCATCTGATTGTGTACCACAGTACATGGCTTGGTACGCACGAGTGTCATAGAGGTTGCTTCAAAACCCTAACTCCCAATCAGCCTATCGACCACATCCTCGAGATGCACAACCTAGTGCAAACATTGATTATGAGATGGTATGGTTAATTGAGCAATATTTCACATTTTTTTAAATATTTTTTATTGTGAATTAATGAATTAAACATCTTACTTGTAGCGTAATGCGGGTGCGTTGTGCATCCTTGATAGAGTCATGGAGAGGGGCCAAGATGGATGGATTGATGACCCACATGGTATATACACTCACGTCGAGTAGGCCGCACATGTGCTACGTGGAATGACCATTGAAGAGGTGGAGCGCACGGTTCGACACCCCAGCATGACTGCTTGTTCTTATGACCGCAGGCACCGTAGGGACAGTAGCTGATTTCATTTTGGAAGATGACCAGTTACTTTAAGAAAATCATTTAGTTTTTTAAAATTTTGGTTAATATTATGGTGTGTTTTTATTATGGGTTAGAACATGGTTGTAATCACAATATTTGGAACACAGTTGTTTACATTTGGAACATGGTTATAATCACAATTTTGTTGAACATGGTTGTACGGACAAAGTTGAAAACAAATCAACTTGCATATTCTAAATTAAAAATACTGTCCTTTCATCTTGGATATTCTGTTAGAGAAATACATGAATTCTTCGAACAATGTGACTAGAGAAATACATGGAAAAAAAATACAATCTTCTCAATCCAATGAGACAGTCTCACAGGTTGCTACATTTGGACTTATAATCTCTTTAAAACGCCTGATTCGATCTTCATATGCTAATTCTCATTGGCTAGCACAAGGATGACGGAATTCTTTCCACTTATTGGCAATGGGCGGTACAGGATGATCTGGGTTCATGAAAACCTACAAAAAAATAAATAAACTTGTTAATACGTTCACATATTGTAATTAAAAAAAAAAAGACAATTTTACTTTTCAATACCTGAACGAAATGGCAAGAATTAACAAAACCTATCGCTATCTCCAATCGAGTAGATACAGGCAATGGTGGTGACCTTAGAGGAAGAAAGGTTAAACACTGTGCCATGCTAAAGTGAAATAAGACCAAATTGTAATGAGATACGATAAGATGCCCCATGTCAGGCATAGTCAACCAATGGTTGTACGAATGATTATCCTCATAGTAAGATAGTGTCTCAATCAGTTCTTCAACTCTGTTTTTCACTCCGTATAACTGCTTGTAATGTTCTACATGGTGTAGCAACTCATGCAAGAGTTCTCTCCGAACCTGTCTCCATCCATCTTCAGTATGACCAATCAAAGCAGCTATCGCTCTAAAACCACAATTACCATCGGCAGCAACATCTTTGATAAGGCGTATAAAAGGCCTTAATCCTTCTGAGAACTGAGCAATATAAGAACTGGCATTTTTGGATCTTGTCCTCACAACTCTAGGCTTATCTTTTTTTCTGTTCCAACGGTGCCTTAACCTTAATGGATGAAGGTGAGTGACTGTCCTGTGCAGATTGAACCAACTCAAAGGCACTTGGTTCCCTTTTGGTGGATGTATGAATCCTAATGCGTGGTCGCCCACGGGTTCGTGACTTTGCTTCTGGTTCTAACAAGAATGTACTGTCAGGCTTTGATAGCTCCCTCATCTTCTTTAAGAGTTGCAGTTTTCTTGTTTGATCAAATTCATTGAACCTCTTTTCAAGTAACTCTAACTCCGTCTTACAGTCCAACTCCATATTATAGCTCGAAACAGTACTCGGATTCATGTCAAGCTTGACCCAATGCGGATGTATACACTGTAAGGGAATTGGCCGTCCTTCTGAAACATATGTAGCAATCTCATGCGCACATGGTAACCCACATGCAATCTTATCAATTCCAACCACATTTGATCTCTTAGTTTCTGCCAAAATCTTTTCCAAGGCATTTCTTGATATGTTCCCACGAAGCTCTTTAAATTCAGAGGGCTTGAAACTGTGTTGCACTATTATCTTGCTCTTCTCGAATGAAGCTTTAATACTTGTATGCTGTAGTTCAAGCAAGCTGTGTGTTTTTGCCCAATTTGTCTCAAAAGTACCCTGAGATGATCCAAGCTGTCTCTTCAACTGTGAATGTGAAGACTCAGCCCTATATAAACAACATAATAATTCATAATGCATTATATATAAATAAGCATAAGCATCAATTCGTCCAAATTAAAGTATAAGACGTACCTGTTTGACGTAGTATTTCCAAAATGCATGCATTTATCAACCCACGCAGATACAAATCTCTCATTGTATTCATTTAACCAACTCTCCTTGACGTACTGAAGTGCTGATGGATATGTTGTGAACTCTTGGTTTAGCTTACGCAGATGATCAATATACTCTTTTTCTGTGGAGGCATGGACCAATATATTCCAATGCAATATAAATCTATCATACTTCTTGGTCTCGAACAATTTCTTACATTTTGCTAGGACATTCTTATTTATGTGCCATTTGCATATAGATGCGTTGCAGTAGGGAATATGGTGTTGATGGCTTTTAGTAGTGCCAATTCTTTGTCTGTGATAATAACATTAGGAAGAGCGTCCTCACCAATGAGAGAACGTAAAACACCCAAAGCCCATGTATAGTTATTTTCACGTTCGGCTTCCATGTAAGCAAAACACACATAAAAAGTCATATCTGTTGAGGTCACTCCTACAATCTCCAGTAAGGGCATGCGATACTGGTTTGTCTTGTAAGTGCAATCCATTATTAAGACATGAGGAAATGACCGCAACAATTGTATGCTTGTTGGATGCGCCCAAACCAAATCGGTAACAACGTCACTATCCTCATTGTTCCTGTGACATTCAATGTACTTATGCTCTATCAACTTTCCCATCAGTTGTTGCATCTGTGTTCTCCCACCCCGCTCAACAACTCTGTGCCTATGACGTGCATTGTAAATGGTCTTCATTGTAGTCACATTTAAGGCACTTCTTTGTTTTAATGTAACCAATATATCTTTTGGTCGTACCATGCTCTTAGACATATCAACCATCAATTTTGTTTCCTCTTCTGTTAGTCTCCTTGCGAATGAATGACCCTCTAGATACTCTGCAGCAGAGTGATTATGTATACCACATGCAACTTCCAACATCCAATCATCAAAAGTGTCAAGCTTCTTGCCCTTTAATGTAAAAGGGCATCCACATTTCTACGATCCTATTTGCTTGATCTTCTTTTTAGTAGGCCCCTCGTCTTTGGTCTTACAATGCTTGAATTGGCCACTTCTCTCACATGTTAGGACAACCCTAGCTTTTATTCCAGGCCTTGCAGCATTTGACACCTTTATGACAATGACAAAACCATTTCTTTTACCCACATCACGAGCCCAATTCACTAATGCATCTCGGCTGTGAAATATCTAAACACATAACCATTGAATCAGACATTAGTAACACACAATAAGTAAGTATATTGAAATTTTAATATAATGTCTTACTTCTTCGGTAGTAAACACATCTGTAAAGTCCATTACATAGGCTGACTGAACTTGGCTTTCTTCTGTGGAAAGCTGCACTAAGGAAAAAGTGGTATCAGTATCGTTCGGGAAAAAAAATCCGAACATAAAGCATATGTTCGACATATAATTTCCGAACAATTGACTTATGTTCGGAAATAAAGTATCGAACAAGTCTCTTATGTTCGAATAGAAATATTCGAACATATGGGGAATGTTCGGTATCGTCTGTCCGAACATTTCAGACATGTTCGGACATACCAGTCCGGACATATCGCGAACAACTACAATACAGAACTTGAAAAATTTGATAAAAACACTGAAATACTCAACCATACTAACCTTTTCGCTGCTAGTAGGATTAAAACACATGATTTTCTTTTTCATTTCCTTGTCCATTGGTGCTATTCCTACTTTGCACCTAATCTCCTCATTTCTAATCCTATCTCTCCTTGTGATCCCGCACATCCATCTTAGCATTCTCATCTCCGTAACTTCCATCTTCTTGACATGATTATGCTTTACCGCTCAACACTCTGATCTATATAACAACGCCGGTCGTACCGCCACCTTATAATACTTTCCTTTAACCTTGAGGGGGACTTTCCGATCACACAAGACCCCCGAAGCACTTCTCCATTTGGTCCACCCGGCCTGAATCCTGTGACTTATATCAATATCAATCCCTTCATCCTGTTGCACCATAGATCCAAGGTACCTAAAGTTTTCTTTCTCTACAATCTTTTGTGTGCCCAAACTTACTTCTATGTTACCAGGTGTCATACTTTGACTAAATTTGCATTCTATATATTCTGTTTTGCATCGACTTAGCCTAAACCCTTTTGTCTCTAAGGTTTTCCACCACAATTCTAGTTTAGCATTCACTCATTCTCTCGTCTCATCCACTAAAACAATATCATCTGCAAATAACATACACCACGGCACCTCATCCTGAATATGTCTTGTAATCTCATCCATAACTAGGGCAAACAAGTACGGGCTTAACGCCGAGCCTTGGTGTAGACCAATCGTGATAGGAAACTCCTTAGTTTCGCCGCCAGTCGTCCTTATAGATGTCACGACTCTATCATACATATCCTTTATCGCTTCAATATAAGCGACACACACTATTTTCTTTTCCAGAACTCTCCAAAGGATCTCCCTAGGAACCCGGTCATAGGCCTTCTCCAAGTCAATGAACACCATATGTAAATCTCTCTGACCTTCTCTATACTGTTCCATTAGCCTCCTCAGGAGAAAGATAGCCTCCATGGTTGATCTCCCAGGCATGAAACCAAATTGATTCTCTAAAACGTTTGTTGTTCTTCTTAATCTTCTATCAATAATTCTCTCCCATAATTTCATCGTATGGCTCATCAGTTTAATCCTGCGGTAGTTCGCACAATTCTGAATATCTCCTTTGTTCTTGTATATGGGTATAAGAATACTTTTCCTCCATGCATTAGGCATCTTCTTGCTCTTTAGCACTACATTAAAAAGCTTTGTCAACCAACTAATGCCATCCTCCCCCAAGCATCTCCAGACCTCAATAGGGATACCATCTGGCCCAACCGCTTTCCCATTCTTCATTCTTTTCAATACTTCTTTAACTTCTTCCCTACTGATTCTCCTATAGAACATATGATTCGCTTCTTCTCTAGAAATGGTAAGCTGCCCCAATTGTATGTCACTACTACTGCTTTCGTTAAATAATTTGTAGAAGTAGCTCTTCCAACGCTCTTTTATCTCATCTTCCTTTATTAATACCTTTTCATCCTCATCCTTAATGCATTTAACTTGGTTTAAGTCCTTAGTCCGCCGATCTCTGGTTTTAGCAAGCTTGAATATCTCTCTTTCGCCTTCCTTAGTGTCAAGTCGCCTATAAAAATATAAAAAATCAAACCTTTCTTTTTTTAATCTACGTCAGCATACACGTTTGATCTTAAAAATAAAGGATTCGTATGCAATTCTGCTCATTTTGAATACTATATAAAAACTTTGAAAATAACCTTAATTTATAGTGACGGAAGACATATCTTTGAATTGGGTCACATCCATACAAATGAGCCTAAGAGACACATTTGATTGAAAATGCACGTATGTAGCCCAAAAGACACATTTTATTAAAAAGGCACATATTATGTGTTTTTAAATGGACAAATTCACAAACAGGTCCCAAAAAGTTGATGTGGCTTCTCCTAAGATCAGAATTGAGTTTTTTTTTTTCAACTAATATTCAGTTTTAAAGAGAAATAATATACTCAATATATACTAATATAACGCAGACATACACATGGCAGTTGAGATCCCAAGCCAAATATGCATGCAAACACATCTTTACTCAGGTACCTAGAGCCAAATTTGGGTATCCAAGGCCAGAACTAGAGTGTGGCCTGAATTCATCTTGAGGTTTAAAAGCCCAAGCCGACCGACCCTATACGCAAACAAGCCCAAACCCAATTGTACTTTCATGTGGGTGGCCCAAGTTGCACCCCTACCATGTGATCTTGATAAGATGTCACCTATGAGCTACAGAGAGGCAATCAACTAATAATTTCAGAGAGTGGCTACTTACTTCACTGGTAAGTGGCTGCCTGCCCAGGTTAACCCTGGGAACACCGCTTTTTTCCACTTTGGTGGCTTTTTTGCCACTTGAATGGGCCTTCTTTCCGCTTATGCAGCCTATTTTTCCATGTGCGCGGGCTCTCTCTTGGTTGGGTTAGAAAAACAAAAACTAATAATTACTAATAAACTGATAGTACATATGCTATCATGAACCATTTCTAGTCTAACCTGTTCACTTATCAGCCTCAATTCTGTTCCTGAATTTTTACCATTTTCAATAGCATCATTAATAAAAACACAGCCTCTCCAAATGCAATAGCACTAGGATTTGTTACAAAAATCATAGCAGGATTCACTTTACGCACACTCCCCCAATACATTGGGACCACTTCCATTTTATTTTAATTTTGTGTGAAATGAGATGTGCATTAATATCGTTCCTCCCCAAATCCAAACCCAACACAATAGGGGAGACCAAATGAAGAGAAAATGCCACATCTCATTTCACATAAAAAAGTTAAATGAAAGTGATCCTAGGGACTACTTCTGTGCAACCACAACTAAAAAGGCCCTTTTGGTATTAGTGTGCAACTGCACATCTTTTGGTAAAATCCTCGTGATAAATTAAGAATAAGAAAGTACAGTATCATGAGATTAATAATTAAACTCAAGGACAGGCTCACATACGTATTAGCACGTGGGTGCATCTGCACCCGTTGGATTTGGAAAGGGCCATGAGGCTTCATTATAGTCGACCTAGCCGCCCCACCCCTCTCTCCTCAGTCCTGTCTCTCAAGTGTCAAATCATGTAAGAACGGTTCATTATCCGAGTGGTAAGGAGGGACAGCTTTTACCTGGCTATTCGGGTTTCGAACTCCAGGTATGTCACCTCTTCCTGTTTGTTGGATATGACATCATCGAGTTAACTTTGTGGCTGTATTGTTAATGGAGTGCCCACTCTAATTCCATTGAAGGTGCTTTGAATACCAGATTGCTGTGGTTACTAGAATTTTTTTTCCCTTTACTTGACCATTTCTTTCGATACATTCACCTTGACATAATAATTACTTCCCATAGCAAAGTTTGATAGTTTGATAATTTCTGTTGCATTTCACCTTCATACCGTTCATTTTTCTTTTCTCTATAATGCACCAATTTATAAGCTGTATTTTAGAATTATGCATGGAGAAGTCTGATAGTTTCTTCTCTTCTGATTTTGAGATGAGAATTTTATGTGAACTTTGGATTATTTTGTTTTTCTGATTTTCAATTAATTATATGTTAACTTTAGATTTTGATGATTTGCTCAAGTAGAGCTTCTCAAATTGAGTATGGTTTCCAGATTGCTAGAGATATTTAAAGAGAGTGTATGTATGTATTGGAAATTGACATATTAAATTTTCTATGGTATGAAATTTTGGCATTCATCTTGAACAGAATAATGATTGACCTTTTCTACAAACTATGGTCTGCCCCACTTAAATGAAAATCTTGTGTTCTGGGGCGTGTGCTTGATCATATTTGAGAGAAGAAGAGAGAAACAGCTTTGAATGCAAGAGAGAGAGGGTGGACGGGGGAGCTGTTGTTTGTTATCTTTCAAATCGGAAGCAGTCTCAAATTTGAAATAGATATATTGGAAGGATAGAGAAGGATGGAGAAACGATGAGTCCAACCGAGTGGAGAATTTAGTCCAACCCATATTGTGGGACTAGGGTTGTTCATGGACCAGGCCAGCACAGGTCCTGTCTTGGCCCAGCCTGTTCGGGCCAAACTTGAATTAATTGATGAAATTGCAAAGACCAGTCCGGCCTGGCCCGAATAATGAGTGCTTGTAATTTTGTGATAATTCGTCCAAACAATTGCTTAAAAGCCTGTACAATTAAAAAAAGCTCGATTCATCCTGCCCTGGCCTGATTGACTAAATGAAGAGGCTTGTGCCTGTGTTTCTCAAGTTGGGCCGGTTTTGGTATGCCTCAGCCCAACCCGACTAGCTCATGAACACCCTTCCTGGGGTAGCAGGAATCTCTCTCTCTCTGAGCCCATTGACCGATACAATATAGTTTTGAATAGTCAATATTTTGACCGTGCTCAATGGATTTTGACCCTCCCATCGTTTTTCTTACACCCCCCCACCCACCCCCCCAATGACCCAGGAGATACAATATAGTTTTGAATAGTCGATATTTTGACCGTGCTCCCCCCCCCCCCCCCAAAGACCCAGGAGATACAATATAGTTTTGAATAGTCGATATTTTGACCGTGCTCCCCCCCCCCCCCCCCCCCCCCCCCAAAAAAAAAAAAAAAAGAGGAAAAAGAATAGAAAAAATGGAAGTGAATAATATGGATTTTCCATAAGTGGGCCCCACTGCATAAATATAAAGAGGTACAAAGAAAATGGTTTAAATGAAAAGATGCAGTTTTAAGAAAAACCCAGGTTTAATAATTGATTTTGGATGGTTGTTTTATGTGCGCTCCACTATGATTAAATACAGCAGTCGGAACAGAAAATTGAGTAAACCACATAATCATATTAGTCCTGCTTCCAGTGTGGTTCAACAGTGGCCATTTTTGATTAACCAAAAAAAGGAGCCATTTTCAAATCTTCAGTTAAATTAACTGATTGATTAAGTGCTAAGACAAGAAATCTTTAATATAAGTAAAACTTGAATTTCAGTAGCATACCATGCCATGATATATAAGGTGGCGGTACCTTGGATCTATGGTGCAACAGGATGGAGGGATTGATATTGTTGTAAGTCACAGGATTCAGACTGGGTGGACCAAATGGAGGAGTGCTTCGAGGGTCTTGCGTGATCGGAAAGTCCCCCTTAAGGTTAAAGGAAAGTATTATAAGGTGGCGGTACGACCAGCGTTGTTATATGGATCAGACTGTTGGGCAGTAAAGCATAATCATGTCAAGAAGATGGAAGTTGCGGAGATGAGAATGCTAAGATGGATGTGCGGGATCACAAGGAGAGATAAGATTAGGAATGAGAAGATTAGGGGCAAAGTAGGAATAACACCGATTGGAAATAAAATGAGAGAAAATCGACTGAGATGGTTCGGCCACGTTAGAAGGCGTCCAACAGAGGCACCTGTTAAAAGGTGTGAAAGCATGAAAATTGCCAGGAGTAGGAGAGGGAAAGGGAGACCCAAGAGAAGTTGGAAAGAAACTATTAACATGACCTTGCCTACATGGATCTAACGGAGGACATGGCCCTAAACAGATTTGATTGACGTCGTCAAATCCATATAGCCGATCCCACCTAGTAGGAAAAGACTTTGTTTAGTTTGGTTTACCATGCCATGATATATGCCACCATTTACAACATAATAGCATCACAAAGTGTAGTTATTTAAGTTAGGATACATGAGTTAAAAAAATAATAAAATTCTAACCATTTACAGTCACAACCATCTTTTGCTTTGCATGAATTTAGAGTTTTGGGGGCTTCCTAACTTTGGTTAGTTGTTCCAATGCATATGCTATTTCAATTAGGGCCGCGTCTGATCCTTTAAGTCCACCAAACATGATACCAAAGGGACGACCATCTGGATAAAATCCAGCAGGAATCACGATTCCCGGGTACCCTCCAACTCCCAAAATGGGAGATGCTAAGTCTTCAGGAACCACCATGGCATCCAAATTGTTGTTCTTCATGTATGTCTCAAAACCTTGTTCTGAAAGATTCACAAGCTTATTTACTGCGTTGGTGTATTCGCTATTTGGTAGTGCTGTTTTCTCGGATTCTATGAACAGATCCTGCCCAAACTTAGTCAATTTCTCCTGCAAAATAAATGACATTAGAGACGAGAGATGATAGAGCCGCTTACTCAGAACGGTTATAAGGTTTTTACAGGAATTCTAAGCTCAGAATAGAAATATGTATTAAGTCCAAAAAAATTGCATCCCTTGCTTTCCACGAGTTCATGTGATTGATTAATGAGAATAAATTTAACAGTGAAATTCAAATGTCGTAAAGTTTTGAATGATGTAGAATCAGTATGGCTTTTCCTGTAACAAAGCCAGCTAAGCTTGAAGTTCACTTGCTTCTTTCAAATAAATATAGTTAAACAATGTTGAACAAATTGTTTCAACTTGGACAAACCACACAACAAGCACCTGTGGCACGTGTCATGATGGTTTGCGTCGATCAATTTTGGAGTGATTAGTTGATACTGTTTATGCATGTACAATTGGAATCATTTTCAACTGTGGATTTCAGATAGGATAATGAACAAAACCAGCATATCTTCCACCATGTTTCCCAAAACAAACAAATTAGGTAGAGTTACCAAGAACCGAGCTTGAGAATTGTGATAGAAGATTCCTCAGTACTGTTGGTTTGATGCAATTTCCATTCACCAGCAATCGATTCGATTTCCTTAATGGATGGCTTTATTGATGCATAGTTTCATTCCTTCTCTCTTCTTAGTATTTCATTGTCCTTTCTTCTCAACCAAAAAAATAAAAAAAGTTCTTCAAAGTCCAGTGACCAGATACAATAATATTTTGAAGATCATGGTGGTTTAGCATATAAATCCACCACTTCCACACAATGTGTAGTCCACACAGTTATTTAGTTGATGCTGTTACTTTATCTAAAGAAGAAAACATGGTAAACAATCCTATACAAGAAAAAAAAATCACCTGATCAGCATGGTTCTTATTAAAAGTGATTGCATCTGCTAATGATTTGATTGGAGATTCTAGCAAGTTGGACAAGTACACATTGAGATCTCGCTTAAACTCATACTTTAAAGCCACCATCTCACCGCTCTCACTAGCATTCATAATTGTCTTCAGGTTGGGAAAATCAAGACCATCTAACAGCACTGCTCCATTTTGGCTACAAAAGCCCACACCAAGAAATCCAGCGTGATCAGATGCTAAATAATTATATATACTCCAGTAGAAGCCACATTATTTAACCAAATTAGGTCAAAATATAAGACTTAGAAAAGGTGAGCAACAGGTTAAATGTCTTTGTTTTTCTCTCTTGGAGGTCAAATGCCAATTTACACAAGCTGCACAAAGGAGCCAATGTAAATTGTACAGATAACCTGGGAAAAAAAATACCAGACCTCAAGGCTGCAAACCTCAAGGCTGCAAACCTCAAGGCTGCAATGAGTCGAAAGCTTTTAGGTCAAATCAGTTAAATGTTGGAAATAAGAATGATATAATGGAGTCCCTAAATTTCATATGATAGAATTTTGGTGAGCAAGTGGGAACTTGTGCCCATAAAGCATAGACATGTAGGTCTCACTTGGGGTGATTCCAACTCCTTCACACACAGCTAAACCCTGTGCCTCCATGAATTGGTACATGCACAAATTTGACCTCAGCTAGGTGATACCTTTAGTTAAAAC
This sequence comes from Litsea cubeba, assembly GCA_012931725.1. NCBI lineage: Eukaryota > Viridiplantae > Streptophyta > Magnoliopsida > Laurales > Lauraceae > Litsea > Litsea cubeba. The sequence goes on from CM022947.1 coordinate 102,086,121, forward strand.
TCCTGAAGCTTACATGAGTGGTATTTTTGTGACTTCACAGCAATGGACTATATCATTCTGAACTGTGGGTCATCCCTAATCCACACCCAGACCTCCCTCCCCTCCCCATACAAAGATAGATGCACAACGTATCCCCCTCCTCTTTTGTTGGTTGATCCTAAATAGGCCTTACAAGAAGATTGGGGCTCTCTCTCTCTCTCTCTCTCTCTCTCTCTCTCTCTCTCTCTCTCTCTCTCATGCCAAAAAAAAGTGCATGAATAATCATATTATTCTTTTACCTCATAACATCGAAAAGGCCTTCAAAAGTTTTTCTTACTTCAGGAACATCATCATATATGAACTTGAAAACATCCCATAGGCTGCCCAATCTTTTTCCATTGAGCCCATCTTTCTTGAGGCATTTTTTGTACCCACCTCTAGGGATATATTGCATAGCTTCCTTCGTGATCTCATCTCTTGGGTCATAACCCACTATTTCATCCAGTAGATAAACAGCATCAGAGACTGTTCTGCCAATGGGGCTGTTGAAAAGTGCTTATCAGTATCTAGTTATCAAACAACTTTCTAATATCAGTATCTTATCTTTTGATGGTTTTACTTATGAAACAACAACTATCATATGGTTTCAATAGTCTAGCAATTTAGAGCAATACAAAGAAGCTAAAAAAGCACTCCTGTAAATAGCTTTGAAAATATCATTCTCATTCAATACACTAGGCATTCCTAACATTGAAAATTTTGATTCCGTTGAAGAGTGATGATATTTAGGGCACACTGGAAATTTTCCTTACAAAAAAGAAACAGATTTCCTAGGAAGAGACTTTCCTTGTACTTGGCAGTTGGCACAATAGTCCCTTTCAGGGAAACCATTTTTGATGGGCCCAATAATTCCTCATAAGTTTGATTCATGTCATCAAAGACGGAGGAGAACCATTTCCCAACAAAATTTACCAAGCAATATTTAGAAAATTACGTGCTCTAAACCTCATTAGCTCAATTTCTCTCACCAAGATTCTCCACTCTCATTGAAGAAAGATCCCTTACAAAGAAACAATTTCTTTTTCTTAAATTAAATGTGAAACATGCCCTTAGGAATGTATTTTTACACAAATTACACTGGAAGGCAAGATAATCACTATTCTGAACAAATAATAGCACCATATTTCTTAACAAGTTCGACTATAATGTCCCAATTTGCAAGTTTCAGTTACCCTTTCCTATCTTCTTTCTCATCATTTTAGAAGGTTGGATACAAAATGACTTCTAAGAATGCAAAATAGAACGTCACTAGACTTGTGGCGTGGTTACAGCCTTGTGCAACCTTTTATCCTTGGTGAGTTGACAGGGAGATATGGATGGTTATTTATTTATTTATTTATTTTTTTAAGGAGATATAGGATTAGGAATGAGGAGATTAGGGGCAAAGTAGGAATAGCACCGACCGGAAATAAAATGAGAGAAAATCGACTGAGATGGATCGGCCATGTTAGAAAGCGTCCAACGGAGGCACCTGTTAAAAGGTGTGAAAGCATGGAGATTGTCAGGAGTAGGAGAGGGAGAGGGAGACCCAAGTGAAGTTGGAAAGAAACTATTAAACATGACTTTGCCTACATGGATCTAACGGAGGACATGACCCTAAACAGATTTGATCGGCGTCGTCAAATCCACATAGCCGACCCCACCTAGTGGGAAAAGGCTTGGTTTGGTTTGGTTTGGTTTAAGAAAATAAATCTTCAACAAGTAAGAGGTTTGGGTTGACAGGGAGAAATGGATGGGATGGTATAGCTACATGTGGTTTTGTCAATTTGTTATGATATGTGATATTTAGATTTTTCTTGCATTGAATCCATGCCATTAGCGTTCAGTTTTACTATTCATCCACTACACTGCCTAGTTCTATACTTAATTTGGAACTCTGTTACAATTTCCTGTCTTATACTCGCATTGCAGCAAACATATTATATTATTCATTTAAACACCTGCCAAGTCATCGTGCCTGATTCTTTATTAACCTTGGTGTTGTAGTTATTATCCCCATTACCATGGAGGAAGAGCCAAGGGAGGCGGCTGAGGAGCTGCAGGACCTAAGCGAGTGGTGTGCTGATGATGTCATCTAGACATCAAGTCATGCGCCTGAGTTGCTGAATATCTTTTGGGGAGTGTTATTTGCGTATTTTGGGATTTTCAGTTGGACTAGCCTTTGTTGGCTTTTGGGATTTGTAATAAAACTTCTTTTTTGTGTAAATATTCAGCTTTAAATGTTTTATGGGGATGCTGCTTATGATTCTATCTTACACTGATATTTCTCTTTTATTATTTACTAATGTCTGTTAATGAGATGATTTGCTACAAGCTTCCACTGAATTATTCTATCTTGCATTTTGAGGAAATTTGTTTAATCTTCACCACGGAAGCCTGCATGGGCGAAAATTTTCATCACTACCCTGTGTGTACAGCTGCGATCCCAGACCATGACCTGTTTTAGCACTATTCTGGTATGGGGTCGCGAGTCGCGACAACAATCCCCACAAGTATAAAAACAGTAGAGGGGGGACTTGAAGATTAACATATGTGATGTGTGAAATTCAATTATAATTTTTTCCTATTAATGTTATTCTATCCATAAATACTAAAGCATAGAAGAAATATGGAAGCACAGTCCTATTTCACCATGTGAAGGAGAAAGAGCTGCTGCTTACCCCACAGTATCCTGTCTAACACTGATGGGGATCACTCCTGCCCTGCTGGTAAGACCCAGAGTTGGCTTGATTCCAACTACACCACTGAGGCTACATGGTGCTATGATAGAGCCGCTTGTTTCTGTGCCTAGAGAAACCGTCACAAGGTTTGCTGCAACACACACTGCAGATCCCGTGCTTGAACCACTCGGATCCGTTGATAACACATATGGGTTCTAATCAATCAATATTGAAAGAGGGAACATGATTAAAAACCTCAGGCCATCACAGTACAGATCAACAGACATCAGATAGCGCAAACACCCACATAATACATGTAAGAGAGAGAGAGAGAGAGAGAGAGAGAGAGAGAGAGAGAGAGAGAGAGAGAGAGAGAGAGAGAGATTGTGATCTTAATTTATTAAAATATGTTCATAGTGCCTATATCTTCGTATTATCACAAAAAATGGAGATATTACAGGCTCCTTCCAAAAATACAGAATCACAAAAACAGCAGAATTCGCACAACAGGAGAATAGGAGTTCATAAAAAAGAAAAGGTTTTCCCGTATATTTTCTGCAAAGAAAGAAGGGACAAAAGCAGAGTTAATTAATTCAACAAGACAGAAGTAATCTTCCACAGGGAAGAAAAGGTTTTTCATATATGTTTTTGTCAGAATGTGTGCTCGTCTGAGGCATACATGTGCATCTATTGCCATTTTGTGCCTTTGCAAAAAGATACAAGCAGAAACAATGACCAAATGGGCTTTTGTAACATGTGAGTAAATATCTTCCATAGTGTAAGTCTTCAACAAAGTATTCAAATAAGAAAACAACATTCTTATTCTCCAAACCTTAAAAATTACAAGCCTCCTACTCCCATTACAGTATAGGTGTCTAGTATCATTTTTTTTATTCTTTTAAAAATATAGAATCACACAAAAACTTCATTTTTAAATTAAACTGTCTGTACTTGATAATTGAGAACAAGGTCCAACCATCGAGATAATCAGTTTTATCTTAGCTTAGTGAAAACTGAAACTGATAGACTAATAAGAAAAGAAAGGAAAACAAACATACATACCCATTTATTTTCAAACTCTTAATCAAGAAATTGCATCTGGATTAGTAAATAATAGCCAAACAAAAAGGACGAAAATATTCGGAACATAAAGACGAAAGTAAGAGCTCACTTTCACATAACCACCTCGTGCACTCCAACCATTTTTCATTTTTACGGATCGAAAATTGGCCCATTCAGTAAGGCCAGCTTTCCCCAAGATGATGGCACCGGCCTTTCTCAACCGGTTAACAACTCCAGAATCTCGAGGCACAACAGATCCAAGTAGTGCAAATGAGCCAGCTGTTGTGTTGAGCTTGTCTTTAGTGGAAATGTTGTCCTTAAGCATCACTGGGATCCCATGAAGGCCACACGAACAGCCACCAGGGAGATTTCGGTCTCTATCTGCCTCAGCAGCCTGATTTTGGGCATCTGGATTTACTTCAATGACTGCACTAAGAGTAGTCTTCAACTTTTCAATGGCCTCTAGATAATACTCCACTAACTGCTTGGATGTGAGTTTGTTTTGCTTAAATGCCGTTTGAATTTCTTGGATAGTTGCTTCTTCAATCTCAAATGAATCCTAAAAGTTAAACAGGTGTGGAAACCACAAAGGTAGATCAGTGGTGGCAACAAAAGGCGCAAAGAATATATTTTACAGATATTGGCACTTGAATAGTAAAAACCATGCCTATTGGCACAACAATAACTGAAAGCTACTCCTAAAGATCATCTTCCTGCTGGAAATACCTAAGATGTAGTAATATAAAAATGTACCTTGGAAATAGCTGAGGGAATAGAACTTTCTTGGGACTCTACCTCCATATTTCGAAAGAGCTGCATACTCGGACAAAATTATGAGTTCATTCTCCATAATCTATAATCATGCAGGCAAGTGCGCTGGGTGGGGTGGGGGTGTGGTGGGGGTGCGCGCGCGTGTGTGAGAGAGCGAGCCAGTGAATTCCCGTTGATAACCAACAATGAATCAAATTAAAATAGTTCTGTAAAAAAAATGTCCCTTGAATCCTTTCTAGTAGGTGTCGTTTAACTAACCAGAAAAGGCCAAAAAACAAGAACCAACTACAACACAGATTGTATATTGTGTTAAGCAATCCACGGGCCAGACAGCCACATAATGGGGATCAAGGATATCTAAGAGCTAGATGACCACATCATTGCAATTCTATCAAAATTAGTTGCAGCTATAAGCCTATACCTCCTGCTGAAGCAAAGACAGCTCTGACCACAAGGATTATAAATGGAACTACACTTCCTAGTACTATTCACAAACTGAATGTCAGCTCCAAGTCGGACAAAAGATCTGCTCTAAGCATGTGACGATCAGAAGAATCTGTTCATCAAGTCATCGGTTGGATCATTAACAGATCTAACCGTTTCATTGGTGAGAAAGAGAATTATGCTACAAAATAAACGACATTGAAAGAGATCTGCGATTAAGAGAGGCAATAGGATCTGCTAGGAGTGGCAATAGGCACCCATCAACCCAAACTCAACCCAGAACCTGACCCACGAAAATAAGGCTAGTACTTATTTTGGGCCCATTTAAGTATTTAACTTTTGGGGCTGCAGTGGGATTTACTGAATTGGACTCAAAGATATCCAGGTGGTCCAGACTTAAGATGGATATGCATATTCACACACTTCATACAGTCATATGCTATCTCTCCCTCTAAGCCCAAATTGGACCCCCAATGTTTTCATTGGTTTGGGCATGGATCCTAGGATCGAGATCAGAAATGACCCGGATATGGAACTGGTACCTTTGAAATCTGTTATTTGGGTCTAGTTATGAATCCAGCCCAGACCCAACAAGTTACTATCCCTATCCACAACTGCTTTGATTTGCGAAAGATCATGCTAATAAACTGTTGCCACATTTAAAGGTGTTGGCTAATCATCCTCCACCTGTTGATGCCCAGATCATTGATATTGAGCCAGATGATCTTATTGCAGAAAAAAGATAATACAAAATCAAATCCTAATGTGAGTTCTGATGTATATAATAAACAAGCAGTGACCAGCAAACTATTGGCGGCGAACCATGTAGAAGCATATCAATCACCAAAAATAGGGTATCACAATATTCAGATCAGTTTAGGCATACTTGATGAACTTGAAGATATTGATTTCATTATTACCGATTGGCATTGGCAATCTAGCATCCATTTTGACAGTCAAATCATGGTTACAAGAAAGTTTAGCAGGCGCTCATTTGTTGATTTCAACAGTCAGAAAAAGGAAGATATTAGATGTGACGATTTCAATGGCATAAACAGCAAACTTAACCTTGCAATAGCATTTACAGGATGATCTAGCTAAATAGTCGAAGATCCAACTGTCATCTGTGCACAAAACTTTCGGTGTTCAATTCGAGAGGAAGATGATGTCACTTAAAAACAAAGGATGAATTTCCCTCAACGAAGAGGAACAATGCAGCCCATATAGATGGGACCTATTTGGCCCATGTTTCAACCAAGAGGATCAAGGCCTATTAAGATTTGATAAGCTTGCAAGTCTCCTTTTTTTTTTATGTATCAATTAAAATCTTTTCATTTGGATACTTAAATTAAGTAAGATTTGAAATTGATCAATTTCCTTATATTTGGTTAGTTGAAATAGGAATATAATATTAAGGAGAGATTAGGCCTTTGCTTTCCATCAAATATTTGAATTTGAATTTCTTTATAAGATTTGAGGAATGAGGATAATATTGATGCTAACAATTTTTGTGGGAATCTTCTACTTTCTTCCCTTTTGCCTTTCTGTTAAAGCTATGTGAGTCACTCAGGGAGATGGTGCCTAGGTATGAGGTCCTTCTTTTATCCTATCTTCTTACTGCTAAGGATTGTGTCAAGTTCATAATACACAATGAGGCCCAAGTTGTCATCATCATTATGGTAGCCTTATCCCATCTATCTGCAGTGTGCACAATGATGCCCAAACATGATGCTTGATAGGCTAGACCTGAGAGAGTTCACTAGAGAAGGGCCACACGTCACTTATGGGATACTTCTATCTGAGTTTTCCCTCAAAAAGAAAAAAAAAAGTTAATTGGTGCTGATAATGAGTGCTTATTGATAGGTATGTTTGTCCATGCACAAAGTAGAATTATCACCATCATTATCATCATCATCTTCAAAACCTTGTCCCAACTATGTTGGGTTTGGCTGCATGAATTCTTTTTCTCCATTCCAATCGATCCTGAGCCAAATCAAAGCAGAATTATCACCATATGAGGAAAAAAGAAAAGGGAAAGGATTCTATCCAAAAGTAGTTTGTGATAAGATGAAACACTCTAAAAATCATTTGGGACTGATCTGAACATCATTTACTGCTAAATTTAATCAGAAAAATCCAACAATATAGACTATAGAGGTATTAAACTTTGAGGATTTAGGATCAAGAGTCATGACCCATGTGGTCGATCTCCTTAAACATTAACCCAAAGCACCAATTACCAGGCACTTGGCGAAAACACAACCACATGCACAATTTGAGAGGCAACATTAAAAAAAAAAGTTAAAATTAAAAAAATGCATAGCTACTAATATATTGAGACCATAGGTTATGGAGTTAGCAGTTCAACCAATTAATATGAGAGCTCGAAATTCATAATGTGAGACTAAACTTTATTTGAAATTCGATGAGATAGGCTCATTCATTCGATTTTCCATTCGTCTAATTCAGAGTCGGAGTTAGACAACCAAATTTGTCTGAATCCACACTATAAATCCATGGACCCACATCTAAAATTCAAACTGCTCTAACCAGTTGTCCTTCCTTATATTAACTATGGGCAAAATCGATTCAGGACCACTATTGGACTGATCAAACACACAAAAATAAAAGGCTAGGAAGTAAAAACAACATGTTTTACAAGTGATCAATCTTAAGGTGGGTCCAACTACAATGGAGTTAAATATGCAATAGAGACTAGAGTTAAAACTGAAGGCTGCAGAGTACTTTTGAGCAGCTTGAATTTCTTAGGTGGTTCCACTGATGGATTTATAGGACTAAACTGACAGAAATTTGTAAAACAAGTTTTGCCATGATTCTTGGATAGAATTGCCCGTTAGAGGGCCAAGGAGTTTTCTCAAAAAAAAAAAAAAAAGTGCCCACTTAAGTCCTCTTTATGTTTTCACTTTTCATATGGAAGCAAACATATGATTAAACATACCTACCCCCCACTCCTGAATTAGCAGTGATCCAACATCGACATTGATCCAACCATTTATCCATCAAATCTAATCCAAAAAATCTGCACTATAGAAAACCATTAAACTTTAAGATCTTGAAGTTAAGTTATACAATTATTTGATTAGAATGATATTTGGACCATTGTTAATCCACATCAAGGATGAAAATAGCGGTAGCGGCGGGCGTAGCGGCCCGCCGCCAAACCGCTACGAAGCGGGCGATACGTAGCGTAGCGGGGATACGTAGCGGCGTAGCGGTGCGATTTGAAAAAATTGCCTAAAAAATCTGAAAAATTCCAGAAAATCCAGAAAATTGTAAAATGAAAGAATATGTGGTTCTTTTGCAAAAGTAAGTAAGAAAAGGGGGCGTAGCGGTGCCCTCAATATATGAAGTCCTGTATCGCTGTATAAATAGAAAATAATAGTAATGATTAGTTTTTTTCACATGTATTCATGTTTCTTAGTCATACTAACTTAGAAAGTAATGGAAAGCTCATAAAAAAAAAACATGAAATAAAGGCATAAGACTTAAGAGTTAGGTCATTACTCATTAATGATCATTGAACAATTAAATATCAATACTTCAACATTCAAGGTTCAAACTCAATCAAGTGAATGAACTATGAAGTTATGAAGTGATCAATAATCAACATTCAACACCAATTTAAAAATGACAAAGTATAGAGTTAGTGAAGGAAATAGGAATACCTTAGTCACCAGCACAATGAGGGTTCTTTATAAAATAATTTAATTAAGACCAATTTGAAATCTAGTAGTAATAGGTAACTATATCTTTACTACTATACAATTTCAAATATAATTAAACAGGTTTAATATCTTATCTAGCAAGTTATGATAATAATAGACATCCAAGCACAAAAATGGAAAGACAACCAGCAAAAGAGTCTTAGCTATCATGGTCAAGTATGATCCTTTTATCTTCTTGATTGCCACTTTTTCAAAAACATGCGCTTCGCAGAGGGGGTCCGGGGGTATCCCCCGAAGGGCCGGTCAGCTCGCGGGGGCCAGGGGGCAGCGCCCCCGGAAAAAAAAATAAAAAATAAAAAATAAAAATAAAAAAAGGGCTTTGTAGCGGCCGCTACAAACGGATGCGACAACCGATATTTCGGCCGTGGCGTGGCGGTATCCCCCGCCACGGCAGACCGCATTTTTCATCCATGATCCACATCAAAATCTATCCACCCACTTCCTCTTTGCTGTCAAGCATCAAGGTGGGCTTCACAGAATGAGATTTTTTTTTTTTTTTTTGAGGGGAGGGAAGAAAAATGCAGGCATTTTACTTGGGTCTCAACTCTCATGAATGGCAATGGCAGAGGATAGGGCCTAAGAACAGAGTTTCTTAGTATGGATCAGGGGTAACATTGAATCCCAGTCTGGCTTGACAATATAGCCCTTGATTTTGAAGCCCCAAAGTTTTAATGGCGTTTTCAAAGCAAAAATGCATAATCCAATGGTGGAAAATAGTTGGATCAGTGCCGGATTGTGAGTATAGAGCTGCTTCATGGGGGTAGGTAAGTATGAAGTGATAGACTGATCATAGATGGGCTGCTCTATAAAAATGGAAAAGAGGGGTATAAAAGTAGAGGGAAGGTACTTTCAGGAGTTTCATCAAACAGCTACAGTGCAGGAAGCATCATGTGCACTACAATGAGAGTGAGAAAGAGAGAGAGAGAGAGTCTTACCGTTGTTGAAAGAATCAAACAGCTCCCAGAAGCCGAACGAAGCAAACTGGAAATGAGGGAGAGAGTGTGAGCTGTCTGTCGTGTCGTTCGTTTCGCTTGGAAGTATAAACTATAATTTATAATTAAACGCCAGTGTGTGGACGGAAAAAACTCTTCTACCAAAACCAAATATGTGGAACGAAAATGGGGCTTTATTGAAATTTACAAAAAAAAAAGCTGGCCTTTTCGAGAAACGTAGAGATCCTGCAGGGTCAATGCTGCGGTAAGGCTCTCCCAAGCTAAAGTTTAGGATAAAATCTTATAAGCTTATACTGGTAGAGCTCATTCTTTATCCATCCAAATGGACCAAACACATAACCCCTCTAAATTGCATATGTCTACCAAATTTCGATCAAATCCGAATTTACTAGACCGTTGGATCGACTATATATCGATCCAAATGTATTGTTGACCATTAAACTTTTGGGCCTATATGGAGATGATAGAAATCACGGTTGTGGCTGATTTTTTACAGAGAGTAAGATCCCAGGGAGTCCTTGAGATCCCAGGGAGTCCTTGAAATCCCCCATCCCCATCGCCACGTGGGTCCTCAGGTGGGCCCCACTACATACTTGAGCTTACTTTATTCTGAACTTGAGCTTAGAAAAGCTGACCACTTTTAAAATATATTACAATACCGTGCCTCCAAATGTTCGAGAAATCAAGTGGTGAAACTAGATTGCAATACTGTGCCTCCAACATAGCCTAAGAAATCAATAGAGCGTCCATGTCTCTCTCTTCAGAATCATCATTCACCTTTCTCTGTTCTATTCACCTCCTACAGAGCACTCATACATCTCTCTAAATTAATCCCTATTTTGGAAATAATAGAACACCAAAGGCCACCCTAACCAAATCCTAGTTAGATCTCTAATCACTTTAGCCTGAGACCAACAAATACATAAAAGAAGGTGAAGTTCCCTCATTTCTATTTGGACAGTTGAAGATTGTGATTTCAAAAATAAAATACAATCACCAATGGAAATATAAAATAAAACGAAAACTGTAAAAACCTACATGGAAAATAGAAGTATGTGAGTGTACCTACATGCACTTGTGGCATGAAATGAATAAAGAAGAAGAAAACATACGCTAACAATCAAAATGGGGAAGATAGGGTTGCAATGGGAGGGGAAAGAAAAAGGGTTGAGTAGAAGGTTGGGTTTGGTCCGATTGCGAAAAGGCCGCCCTGTGGTAAACCCAAATTGCCAGGCCTGAGCTTAAGGCAAACTCAAAATTGCAACAAGATTCAAAGCAGCTCAAGCTAGGATCAATATTTAAACACAATGATACATACTCCATATATACTGGTATAATGCAGATATATACATGGCAATTGGGATCCCAACTCCCAAGCCAAATATCCATGCAAGCACATCTTTACTCAGGTACCCTAAGGCCAAGGCCAAATTTGGGTATCCAAGGCCTGAACTCAACTTGAGCTTTAAAAGTCCAAGCCAACCCCAAACACAAACAAGCCCAAACCCAATTGTACGTTTATTCGGGCCAGCAGTTGGGTTTGACCTAGCCCAAGTTGCACCACTACCATGTGATCTTGATTAGATGGCTCCTACGAGCTGCAGACAAGCAATCAACTAATAAATACAAGTAATCTGAAAGTACATATGCCATCATAAACCTTTTCTAGTCTAACCTGTTCACTCATCAACCTCAATACCAGTTTATTTCTGTTCCTGAATTTCTACCATTTTCAATAGCCTCATTAATAAAGTCACAGGATATGGTACAAAAATCATAGCAGTTCACTTTACACACACTCCCCCTGCCTGAATACATATGCAATACAAAAAACAATAATAATGATAAATTAAGAAAATACAGCATCACGAGACTAGCAGTATTAATCTAATGTGTACTCAATCCATCCATTACATCCAATACATTAGTTCTTCCCGAATCCAAGTCTGAAGCAGCCAAAAGCTGCCTTGTTGGAGAATTTCCACTACTCCTGCTCAACCCCCAATCTCTGCTGCCTCTCTTCTTCTTTCTGCTACCAAACTCCTGGCTTTTGCTTATCCCTGGCACCAACCTTTTGTACATGACCTCTTTCAACATCTCTACGTCTTCTTGAGAGAGTTGAACCCTATTATTGGTTTTACCATCATGCACCTGTGATGGATCTTTAGATGTTAGGAGTGACAATGAGAAGCCCTTCCGGGTTGGGGAGCGGACCGGCACAATAGACTTGAGCCCATGATCTCTGTATTTTACTTGGCTGACTAGACGGTGAAGCCATGTCACCAATTCAAGTATGTATTTGTCTGTTTTCTCCTTGTCTGCGTGATGGAGTGTTTGGAGGCGGATCAGGTTGCTCTGTGTGGCCATCTTCTTGTGAAAATCATTTCTGTGAAGAAGTACCTTGCTTAAATTGTAATCTCAGACAATGCATGGAAATAATACACATTTCATGCAAAATATAATGAATGCAATGGTAAAAAACAAAATAAAAGAACAAAAGCACTATATGGGAGGACTCCACTGACCCAGTGTTTGCCCACTCTCCAACCCATCCAAAGCCTTGATGTGCTCTGATTTGAATTCCCATAGAATAAAGAAAGAAAAATGGAAGTCAGAAAAAGAAAAGTACACAAGTAGAAACTTGAAGAGACAACAGATCTATAGAACTTTTCAGCAGCACAAGGCTAAGTAATCATGTTATCTAGAGGTTATGACTATTAAAACTTAAAAGGGATCGTTTGCCTAACACTTATTGAATCCCCTAGGATTTTGTCCACAATCTGCTTCTATTAAAGGGCCTTAAGAGACGAGGATTAAAGGAGGAGATGTTCAAGGGACCATTAAAATATCCCCCTCTGAAGACAAGGATTGGAAGGAGATGTAAATGGGATCATCAAAATATCCCTCTCTGAGAGGACATGATTTTCAACAATTTACCCGAGTAAATCAAATCCTCAAAAGTCAGAAATTGATGGTCCCCTCTAGATCTCCTCAGTTGACCATTCGCTCCTCATCCCTTCGACACCCCTTTCTTTAAAACTCCTTTCCTATGAACTCCCAGGAATTCAATATAAATCTGACAAATGGTCCCAAAAGTATACTCGAACCTACTTGGTTGTATTTGTAGCTACAGGAACAAGCCACTGAAGTGTTTTTTCCATCTCATCTTTAATCTCAGCAATAGTAAGCTGCAGACAAACAAGAAGGGAAATGGTTAAGATGATAAAATCAAACAACCTAAATATATTGCCTTCTCATTAACTCCATTTAGTAAAAAAAACTAATCCATCTAATGGTGAATGATCCTCATGGATTGACTGAGGATGTTAAGAGAATAGAATTCCGCTAAAGTGCAAAAATAAACAATTTTCCATGATATTCATTTCTTTGATTGAGTGTAGCATAGATGAGAATGTCGAGGTGGATGTGTGGTAAAACTAGGAAAGGTAGAATTGGAAATGAGCATTTTCGGCAGCATTTAGGGGTAGCATCGATAGGTGATAAATAAGAGAATCCCGTTTGACATGGTTTGGACATTTCCAATGCAAGCCAGCAATGGCGCCGGTGAGGAACAGTTTTTCTATGCAAGTTGATGGTCCCCCAAGGGGAGGGGGTAGGCCAAAGAGATGTGGATGGAGGTAGTAATAATAGATTAGAAGAGGTGCAACCTACCTGATTATTTGGTTTAGAATAGAATGGAATGGAGAAACAAAATTCATGTAACCGACCTCAGCATAGTTGGGACAAGGCTTTATTGTTGATGATGATGATGATGACGACGATGATTCATTTCTTCAGTTCCATGTTCGTTTAGAACTAATGGAATAATACAATAATTTATGGTACATTCAAATAAAAGCAGTACCTTCATAATTATGGGATCTATAAACATAAATCAATGTTTAGGAGACACTAGAACAGGGTATACCCTGTTAACTAACTGGGATACAAAAGTAGCATGCAAAAGAGCAAAAGACCCTTTGCAAATTGCAATTATTACATGCACTACTACTTGAAAATGGCATGCATGTAATAATATGAAATTCCAAATTGAAGTAGTAGTGCATGTAATAATACGAATCATATTATTTACTCTCCGAGGAGAAGGAAAATTGTTTCATCTTATGGATACATACTTGTGTACGATGTGAGGTTCTTTATGTAATAGCTTCATTTGGTGTGATGGTTCTCAAAAGACCAATGATACTTTGTGAACGTCTTTATATGTCATGTTCAATTTCACAGTGTTCAACTGAAGGAATTGAAGTGGAATTTAACCAGAATTCTGAATGTTAATATGATTGGCCAAATCGGAAAGAGCATTTAATGTAAATAGCATATCAATTTAAGCTTTTGATATTGTAAGGAAAAAAATTAAGTATTGGTGCATGTACATGGACACAGTTGTAAAGGACGACCTCAAAAAAGGAAAAAGAAAGAGAATTATCTGTTAAATTCCACTCCAATTCCTTCAGTTGAACACTATGAAATTGATTGGCCAAATCGGAAAGAGCATTTAATGTAAACAGCATATCAATTTAAGCTATTGATATTGTAAGGAAAAAATTAAGTATTGGTGCATGTACATGGACACAGTTGTAAAGGACGACCTCAAAAAAGGAAAAAGAAAGAGAATTATCTCTTGATCAGACACACCTCTTCCTTGGAGTCTAACATTTGCAAATTAGATCGTAGAGCTGCCTTAACAACAGTTGGCAATCCATGATACAGTGTATCCCTTGTATTAGGAGGAACGGAACTTGGTCGAGACACCTGCATTCAAATAGATGTTCAACAAATCAACTCAAGATATGATATCAGTTTCTATTTTAATTATGTAAAAAAACCATTAACCACTTAGAATGAATTTTATGAGATCCAAACATGTGGGAGTAGTAATTATGACAAGTCATTACATAGACAAGTCGTCGTCGTCATCATCATAGAAGCCTTAAACCATCACTCTAGAATCAAACATGTCACTTCAAAGTTCCAACCATTCCAAGTCTCTGTCGGCCTCCCATTCTAGCACCTTGCACCTTCCACACTTCAGTTCTTATAAGGTTAGTTTTCAGTCTTCTAAGCACACGTCTAAACCATCTTGGATGACATTAACTGATTTCTATTCCACAAAGCCACTCATGGACCCATCTTTTCTTGTTACTAACATTCATCTTAGCACATGCTTGTCTCCACTTTGCCCACCCAATACTAATCACATTTAAAGATCTTTAATAAATTATCCATTTTGTTCCGTATTTGCTCACCTATCACACTGGTACTAAGTGGTTTTCAAGTTTCACCAGACCCTTCTCTACCCTCTCAAAACCACTAACATCAGCACTTGTTTTTGCTCTACTAATTTCCATTTAAATCAAAAATCTTTCTTCAAAAGAGATGCAACCACAGGCATAAGGACTGTGCCACAATAATAGCTGAGATAATTTGCCCAAGTTTTTGAGAAAAAAAGGAAAAATCCATCCATTATCATGTTTGGTTGGGTCCATGGTGGCTCTAGTGGACCACACGTGGCACCACTGGGTCCCAAATGTGGGCCAGCCAGGCCAAAATCATTGGACCCACCCTGAAGAGGCCATTCCATAGCTCATGCTTTTTGAACAATCTCCACATCAACTAAGGAAAATCAACCTGAAACTACTTGTAATCAACCTTAGCGGGCAGCAGGAAAGTCCAATTCTATTATGCATTAATGATTCAATTAAAAAAGCGACCATCTTCAATCCTTGTATAGGCATACATAATGCTAGACTTTTAATGCAAGCCAACTATTCATCAAATCTCTAACCCTAGCCATAAATAAAATTGGTAAGTGCATAAAAGGGAAATATTAATTCGAAAGGAATCTCCCCACAAGAAAATAAATAAATAAATAAATGGTTATGGAGAAGGAAACTATTTCTCTGAGAGAGTGAGTTGGATGGAATCTCTACAAGAAAGAAATTTTTAAAGGAGGGAAAATAGGAATTGGGGAATTTAGAAAGCAGAGATTTTTAGAAAGAAAGGAAACTAGGAATTGTGGAATTTAGAATGAATGGAGAATGGAAAGAAAGAATTAGGAAGGTAGGAATTTAGAAAGGATATGATAATAGAAAGAGAAAAATAGGAAGGTGAATAACTTAAAAAATAAATTAGAAAGAGAAAGAGGGTTGGATTCAGACCGTGGGCCCACTAGGCTTGGACACAATTGGTTGGTCTTACTGATTCGGGTCCACTGCATGTTATGGTAATGTGCTGGCCCATCAGGTCCGGTATGACTTCTTTAGGTTCTTTGACCTTTTGACTAGTCCAATTGACCCATGCAGGCTCTTTTAGTTGTGGAATGGTTGGAGGAGGGTTGGGTTGAAGGAGATATGTGTGAGCTGCAAGAATGGGTTGAAGGAGGAATGGTTAATTGCAAGAATAGGTTGTGGGTAATATTAGGGTGTAGGGTTTTGAGTTCGGGTGGATTTAAGGAGAGGATTAGGGTTTTGGACTTTTGATTGGTGTGCATTGGGGGGGGGGGGGGGGGGGGGGGGGGGGGGGGGTGGGGGTGTTGTTTGATAGGTGGGATTTGGGGTTTTGAAAGAAACTTGGAAGAAGAAGAATAACAGCCGAGTTGGGTGCGGGTTGGGGGTTTCCATGGATATTGTTGTGGAAGAAGAAGAAGAGGATGGAGACTCGCCCGAGTTGGGTCCTCATGGCCGAGTACGAGTTGAGCCAACCAGATAGACCCGGATGAGGGCGAGTTTTCAAACCCTGTCAGGGATAGACCATCGTCTATTTCCAAACCTTTTTTTTCTTTTCTTTGTTGATTCTAATAAATGGCTTAAATAAACGAAACTAATAGGGGCAGTTAATACTTCTACTTTTAACTGACTATGAGAGGTTAGGACTAAACATCCAACCTTAGCTTATTGCTTGATGCGAAATCTAGATTAGTTCCAGTGCTGTATTCTAAGAACTATCATATAAAAGCATCATAAATTCATAATAGGGTTAACCAGCCCTAGATATTGAATCTTCTACTGTTGTTACCATCTATTGAAGGGTTTGGACATTTGAAGTCTTTCCTAGCTTGGTTGTGAGCATCCAACCCAAGACTGACTTCAGCCTTCTTTGGGTTGTTCGCGACAGATGCTTCCCCTTTTGACTGTTCACGGCTGTTGATTTGGACTTAAACCTTGATTAAGTCTGATTTTGGTCAGAATCTTATTTCTTCCTCTATGATTTTCATTGTATTCATCGCAGGCTACATTAAACGGGTATTAGAGACAACATTATTGCCAGTTTATATTCATTATGAGTTTCAGTTAACTGTTAAAATAAGAAAAAAAAATGAGCGCTTTCAAGTTTCAAGAGGGAGCAGCATCAATAGATAATAAAAATAAGAGAAAACCGTTTGAGATGGTTTGGACATGTCCAACACAATCCAACAACGGTGCCAGTGAGGAAATGTTTTTCTACGCAAGTTGATTGCCCACCAAGGGGAAGGGGTAAGCCAAAGAGGACATGGACAGAAGTAGTAACAATAGATCAGAAGAAGGGCAACCTATCCGAAGATTTGGCTCAAGCTAGATCGGAATGGAGAAACAAAACTCATGCAGCTGCCCTCAATATAGCCGGGACAAGGCTTTGATGATGATGATGATGATGATGCCTTGTGGCATTATTGTTGTTGTTAGCAACAACAATTTTACTAAAAAAGAAAAAATATACACTGGAATGAGATATCCACAAAAAGTGAGAAGTGGCACAAATGATGCAGCCATAAGAACTCATAGAGCCCATAGCACAGTTGGAAGGTGAACAAGAACAAACATAGAGCATGTAAAACCACAAGACCATCATAAAAAAGTTGGTATTATTTGAAAGGGATCTAGAGGGTGCTCATGGACCGGGCCAGCTTGAGCCCGATCTGTGCCCACTGCCCAGTCCGCTTGGGCCTGGGTTCAGGCCTTGGGTTTTAGTACTCGGTCCGGGCATGGATCCAAGATTTGGGGCCCTTTAGTATTTGGGCTGATCATGGATTAAGTGATAAAAGCCCAAAGCCCGACCTAGACTGGCCCGAATAAGTAGTGCTTCCAGTTTAGTGATTGATTTGCCCAAACAAGTGAAAGAAAGCTCGGCCTGATTGACTAAATGGGTGGGGTTGGGCTTGACATGTTCAACGTGGGCTGGGCTTGGGCCAGGCACAAATGGCCTGTGTCAGGCCTGGCCCAGATAAGGGCCTGTTTTTTTCTAAAGTTGGGCTAGGCCTGGATATGCCTCAGCCCAACCCAACCAGCCCATGAACATCCCTAGAGGGATCTTCAAATGCTTTCAATCTTGCTATTCTAAATGCCAGTAAAGTCTACAGAACATCACGCCAACCAAGGGTCACCATCTAAAAAGGCAGTATAACATCTTTATTTGGCAATTAGAAAGAAACAGTACAAGGAAAACCAGAAACTTACAAATCCCCATCCAATATGCAAGGACAATCCAAACCAAACCAAACCAAGCCTTTTCCCACTAGGTGGGGTCGGCTATATGGATTTGACGACGCCAATCAAATCTGTTTAGGGCCATGTCCTCCGTTAGATCCATGTAGGGAAGGTCATGTTTAATAGTTTCTTTCCAACTTCTCTTGGGTCCCCCTCTCCCTCTCCTACTCATGGCAATCTCCATGCTTTCACACATTTAACAGGTGCCTCCGTTGGACGCCTTCTAACATGGCCGAACCATTTCAGTCGATTTTCTCTCATTTTATCTCCAATCGGTGCTATTCCTACTTTGCCCCTAATCTCCTCATTCCTAATCCTATCTCTCCTTGTGATCCCGCACATCCATCTTAGCATTCTCATCTCCGCAACTTCCATCTTCTTGACATGATTATGCTTTACTGCCCAACACTCTGATCCATATAACAATGCTAGTCGTACCGCCACCTTATAATACATGCAAGGACAATCAATCTAGAAAAAATATATTCTCTGATAATGTCTTAACACAGTTATAAATATGTTTGATAACTTGTTTTACAATACTTTTGCACATGTATCCTGCCAACATTTATTCAATCAAGCAGAAACCTGATTAAAAATGAGCAACACCAATATGACATTTTTGCTAATGCAGTCTAAAGG
Organism: Litsea cubeba; assembly: GCA_012931725.1. Lineage (NCBI taxonomy): Eukaryota > Viridiplantae > Streptophyta > Magnoliopsida > Laurales > Lauraceae > Litsea > Litsea cubeba. The sequence continues at coordinate 102,104,921 of CM022947.1, forward strand.
GAAGAATTTTTTTTGACACGGACCAAAAAGTAGAATTGCTTTAAGCATGTGGCAGCAAAAACATAAGCTGCCAACTGCTAAGCATATTCACCACCCAACTAAAGAGATGTACACCAGGCAGCTTCCCAAAGCTATAGATATAGGAATAGAATATGTCATTCGATTATAGAGAACACTCAAATCTCATCATCATCAAGACTAACATTGTTTTCGTAAATTCAGAACTTCTAATCAGCAGTTCATATGAAGTATCAATTGTTGACCATCTAAAACATACTAAAAGAAAGAACGATTTTTATACTAACAATGTTATCAATCTGACTGATGATGTTGGCATAGTGCAACGCAAGTCCAGAAACACCAAGTCTTTGAGGATTGTTAAAGAACCCCTTGTCAGACACTTTATCACCTGCAGAGAAATGACACCAGATTAAAGTTTTAGTTGTACAGAGATTGCTCTGGGTGTGCACCTATGAACGAGGGGAAATGCACCACAATCTACACCATATCTTGTAGTGTATTCCTAAAATGTGTATACGTAGTAATATACTTAAAAGCATGGTAGAAAAGAGTACAATGTGTCAAAACAGTAATGTACACCCAGATGGTATTAAGTAGTTTATATTGGGGTTAGACATGGGCTGGATCGGGACGACAGTTAGTCAACTCAGCCCATCAGTTATCTGGCCTAGTATTCATACCTGGATCCAGCCATGGGCCTAAAAGTCAGGCCCAGGACCAGTTCGTTATTGAGACCCATTTGCATTGAATCTGTTGGGCTGGGCTGGGTGACTGGGTCCCCAAAAGTTATGTGCACCATTATTATTTTGTAAAATGGACCCACATGTGTTGAATCCAACCTCACAAACACCTGCCCCCATGAATTAGCACTTACCCCAATTTGACACAGATTCAACCATTATCCACCATTGGATGGAATTATTGAAGTCAATGGACTTGTAGAACCAATAAATCCAGAGGAGGCGATGTCAAAGATTAGAATCATTTGCCCCACGCCTAATCCATAGATGGGTGTTTGTGAAGCTACTATAGACCAGACAGAGTCTATATCAATTGTTATTTCCATATACCAGAGGCAACTGGTTGGACTTGATCCTTACCTGACATTTTCAAAATAACTTTCAAGCTTAATTTGTGTGTCAACATCAGTAGTTAGGAAAGTTTACAAAAATTTACAGATCTGTATACAATTATGAAATATAAAAATAATTGCAACCAAATGATAAAAACAAGGATGTATTTAATAGAATAACTAATCCAAATGCATAATGATAAGTTCACCATTTATGGTAAATAAGCATATAATGAAGCATATTTAGAGAAAAAAAGAACTTAGAGGAGTTTTCAAGTGTTTTCACATTCTCCACTGGAAAGATTAAGCCCTTACCTTTATTACCAAAGGCCTTTATAAGCTCCAGATGTAGGAAGGTAACAATGTCAACAAGCTTCTCTACAACCTGCACAACAAATTCCATGTATAATATTTTTCAGAATTCATGTTAATCAATATAGTGAAAGTTAACACCATATATAAAATGTACACCCTTTTGCATATCGTAAATTGTTGTATTTCTGTTCCTGATAGAAACACATCTATATTATTGACAAGAATACATTTATATATCTATAAGTACACATATTCACCTAGGCAACACTATATGGACCCGTGTAGGGCCCACCATTCATCCCGTTTTGCACCCCATGAATTGACACCATACCCAGTTTGACACTCTTCGGTACTTTACTCACTGCTGGATTTGGTCCTTCAAATCTTTTGGTCACTGATCTTGGGGCGGTCAAATCTCCACTATCTTAGATCATTTGGGTTTGAGATATGGTGAGCCCCTTTATGGCCTTATCTGAAAATGGTGAGCCCCATCCACAGCCCCACCCCATGGACACACATGCTAATCATTGTTCTCTTATGCATGGACTGCAAATTGACTGAATATTTAACAAGAGCAGGCTGACCACTAACAGAAATGGTCCCACATACGAAAAATGACGAGCATGATTGAGAAAACATTTTTCCAAAAGCTTCTTTGGAAACTTTTCTAAAGATGCATCATTGCATAATAATAGCAAATAGCTTGTATTCTAATACCTCTTCCAAATTTTTAGCCCACAGAGATTTCTTTCTCAAGCTCCTTACAAGCTTTTTCTGGTGCTTCAATTCACTGTGTAAAATCATGAGACTTTCTCCTAAAAAATAAATGGTAATGATTGTTAATCATGATATGGCGCTTCTACTATCAGCAGACAATAACACAAATAAGTTTTATACAAAAAAAAGAAAAGAAAAGGAGAGATGCAAAAAACATTCCCAACGTGCTAGTACTCAAGTTGCATGGATGAAGACAATTTAAGTAATTAGAACATGAAAGTGAAAAACATATCACAAATTCAAATTATAGCTCCGGCTCTTTTTTTATTTAGATTATTTCCCCTATGCTTTTGTTGGGGGCTCTTTGTGATCAGTATAGTTCTCTTATACTGTATAGCTTTTTTGAGTAATATATAGTCACCATTTAAAAAAAAAAGAAGAAAGATCTTGACTAGATTAGTGAGAAATACATGATAGATCGTGGAGTTACTGAGAACATGGATTTGAATGGAGTTAAGCCGATTCCATAGGGATGAGACGAGGCTTCAATGATGATGATCATAACGACAATAGGGAGAAATTTTCAAAGGAAAACAGCTTGCATCTAATTGTATCTACAACTCCTTCTAAGGCCCACCTATGATCAATCCATCCCCATCACACTCAATACTCATCATGAATTGGTATTCACTCCAATTTGACACTCATATGACCTATATGCACCATTGAATCAATAAACTTCTGTAAAAATTGTTTGATGTGCTACACAATTCAAATTAAAGAAAAATTAAATTCCCCGCTTTCTACATTGTAAGGAGCTGCATGCCTGAACCCAAAACTTCAATCAGTTGGGAACTAAAAGCATGCCCGTAATCAGACTCAGTGAACAACTCAGAAAATCCAATCTTACAGAACCGATATTTCTTCAAAGGCTGTCAACAATTCTTCATCAACAAAACCTAACAATAACAAAAATCCTGGAAAGAATTTTCAATATTCATTAAGCCATTTGTGTGGCATCATTTAGATCATTGATTCACCATGCAACCATGGAAGAAAATTAACAAATAACTGAAGAAATCATTAATTGCAAAGAGATGAGCAAAAAGGTTGTAGCATATCTTCAATAAAAATGTAGTCAGTGAAGATGCAAGTATTTCACCTCTTCGACCAGCATGTAAAGCCGCTTCTTCTTGATGTTTACGCTGGTAGTCTTGCTCAAATCTGTCCAATGTGTGTAACTCATGGTACAACTCCTGTGCAAGTAGAATGAATAAGTTTTCTCCATGAAGAAGAAAAATTGTTAAATGGAAAGTTCTGAAGATGGTAAAATCAACACTAATTTAGTACAAGCATTGGCAATTATCATTCAACATGCAATGCACCAAATAGAATCGTAACTACCTTCACCATATACACTTGAATAAATTATTTGACGCACACCAACAAGGTAATAGATTAATCACAAAAGATTATAAGAATAGAAAATTGAAATGAATTTGGGTGTCCCTCCAACAAGAAAGTTGTGACCGCTTCCCTAGTTATATCCATCATATGATCACTGTGAATCATTTACAGCCCTAAGAATCCCCTTAATTAGGGTAATTGCTAACTAATTGATCTGAATAGATAAGTATAATTAGTGTACAAGAGGTGTCTTGAATTGAGTGGTTCTCAAGTATGGTAGTCTACAGGAGTATCTTAATACAAGTAATTAGACAACTCAAAGTGGATTGGAGTTATAAGTATCAACAACATACTAGGTAATACCAATGATCAATCAATTATAGTAATTACCATCATTACTATTAAGGGAATTTTAAATAACCCTACTTTTGGCTATTCCCCCTAAATGTTAGTGAGATAAGAACAGCTTACAGCACTTGAGATTTAAGGCAAATAATGTGGGACGATTAATCCCAAATAACGTGGTCTTGTTTCTCAAGCTGCATACATCGCATTGCAGAAAAGTTTCATCAATAAAACCAAACCACTAGCAATTTGAGGGTAAATCCAACTAGACACTGGACATTAACATGGTCAGACCTCCTTACATGAGTAGCTTAACCAATAGCAGTGACGAAAGAAAGTTACCTTTCTCATTACAATCAACTATGCTCTGTTTTTTACTTTTACACTTTCTATTTCACTTCATTAAAAGATAAGGCATATAAGATAAGGAAGAAATTACACATAATATACCAAAGGTAACCAATTGGTACCCTCTTTTCTGAAACTCAGTTTTTGCTAGATATACAACGTCAGCAGTAAGGGAGACATTTGGCTTTTCCAAATATGGTTTCAAAGGAAATGACCTTCTATAGTAAAGGGTCAAGTGTAAAATTTCTCATAACCCAAAGTTCATATTCATAGGGTGAAGGGTAGACAATCAGTTAAAAAGATTTAACGGAGACTTCCCTTAACCACTTTGATAGAAGACCTTTTAAGAAACCATATGGGAAAATGCAAAGCATGTCCAAACATATTGAACAGAGACGACAGAAGACTTCAGTGGATAAGTATGAAAGGGCAAAAGAACCATTACTTTTCCCTAGTTTTTCTTTTAAATGTGGATTCATTAAATTAAAATTCAAAACTTGGAACACACACACACACATTCACAAGGACTCTAAATTGTTCGCAAAATCCTCATCCTCTTATTCACCTACCTCCTCTTGACTTCAGGAATGTACACCTATCTGATTTAATGGAACTTTAAATGGTTCCCCTGAGCAAGTTCAAGTTCAACTTCCAGTCTCCCAATTTGAACTTTGAATGGGATTTTGGCATGCCTTAACCATATTTTCGCACATAGGATGCTCATTTCCCAATTTGTGATAAATGAAAATACTTCCATTATCCTCCAACTAGTCATCAACACAAAAGCTACTGGTTTTTCATCAGCTTAAGAAACTAATTGGTTAATAAAAGAAGGAAATAAATATACCAAACTTAAAACCAGTCAACTTTAGCCATTAAGAAACCCGTGACCAAAAGTGAAAAGAAAGAGCCCTATTCATGAAAAATATACATACAGAAGTTTGCTGAGCCAAATTTGTCAGTTCTTGCATTGCTGTTTCTGCCTCTTCTTGTAGCAGTTTCTGGGCCATATGATCTGAATCCAATCTGTCAAATAAGTACTTTAAATACATGGACCTATGTTGTTAGTAAATGCTAGGACTTAGCATTTGAGAACTATCCATGATAAGACTCGACTCAACTCACAAAGTTTACTATTAACTATCTACCTTACTTTTGAAAATAGCGATCCAAGTTGTGCCATTGAGGATCTTTACATCGGTCTCCAAACCTAACTACTTCTCTGGAAAAAGTGTCCAATTCCTCCCTGCAAAATAGCATTGGAGGCACTTTCTGTCAACATCAGCAATGAACTACTTAGGGTTTGAAGTCTACAGCAGAGTCCAAAGCTCTGATCAAGAAGTTACGTATCCACCTTTTGTCAGACGCAGCGATGCTGAGAAGCTCCTTCATGTCTGTAGACACTAGGCGCTGTACTCCATCTGAATGTAGAATCTCTCCCTTCAAGATCTCGATGTTCTCCTCCGAAAGAGAGTGCATCAGATTTGCACCTTTGGCAATTGTATTGGCCACTTCAAATGCCAGGATACATATTTTATTTCCACGTGTCGACATCCCAGAAGCAAATCCGCTGCTGGGATTCAAACTCGACATGCTACTACCAAGAGTATCTAAGACATCTACAGCTCGCTCTAGACCAACAATGCCAGCCCTTCCCAAAAATGAGCCAATTTCTGGAACCTGTAAAAAGTAATTACAGTTACAATTAACACATAAATACATTCAAAAGAGAAGGAAGAAGAACACATAACACAAGTACACTTCTCAGCAAAGCAACAGCACTCAAACTACAGCATGTATGTACAGAAAATCAGATAACTAGAATAATTTTGAGATGGAGATATTTCAAAATAATCATTCCCAGGAAGGATCAATGTTTTACCAGACTATCCAATGGCAAGTAAGAAGATTCAATAAAAAATGAAAGCAAAGGTCTGAGCTCAATTAATAAAGATACTGCATTTCTCTACCAAGATAAGAAGTAACCACAGAAGGCCTGTCATTTTTCAGGCCGGGGCGCATACTGCCATACAAAAATAAAAGGAATGGATGATGCTAGAAGCCATAGGTTATACATCATACTATTTGATATGGAAGACAAAATGTAAGAGACAGTTTTTGCAAACCTCCTCACTTTTAGGCTTGGGACCAGCAGATGCAGAGGCATGATGCAAGGTGGAGGAATAAGCCTAAGCGGGATAATACCACGGGTAATCAAAAAATGTGGTGTAGGAGGGTCCATTCCCATCTTCACATTGTGTTACTGGGAGAAGGGACCATCAAAGGAGAGATCATCCTTCAAATGAATGGAATAAAACCATCAAAAAGGACCCTCAAGTGGGATCATCAAGAAGGGATTTAAGTTGTACCCGCTATAAACCACATGGGGTTCAACAAAAACAATTGGCAAATCAAAAAATGGATCAAACCAATTTAAACAACTTTTGCATCTCACGCTACAATGTTTCTCTTTATATATCATATTACTCTTCTTTTTTTAATGGGCAAGAATATGGTCTTACATTTTCAAAAAAAAAAAAAGATTATGGTCTTACATGCAAGTGTTTTCAGAAGGTATTCCATATTATTGTTACATTCTACACCAATGACTAAATTTTGATCACTTTGCGAGCATTTACAATATCCAAGCTAATCGCCCAGAAGGTCCTATATTACATCTGTATAGAAATCACACCCACTTGACCTATCCTAAAAAAACTATTATCTTTTTTCTTCCTTTTTTGATAGCTGTCCTATTGGCAAGGATTGCCCTAGTGGCACTGGGATCCTCAACTATAGTGAATGCACATGACCGAAAACTCCCTTTACCCCCAAGGGCTGAAACCTACGCTCCCACCCTTCTAATGGGAGGATTTGATTTCCTTAACCACTGCACCAAGTGTAGGCAGACATCTTAACCAATGGATTGGAGGACTTTTGGGGAAAAGTAAATAAATGGTTAAGGAAAAAGTTAATGAGGTTGTGTGACCAGCCATTATTTTCTGAAAAAAAAGCTCTCCAAACCCATTGCCCTATCACAGTAAATTTTTCTTAGTAGTCCATTCATAGCTAATAGCTAAGGCTCTTTATCCTAACAAAAAAGGTAAAATAAAATCACCCCACTTTTGCAATACGCATATGAAGACTATTCTGTAAAACACCTGAGCATCTAGCAAATTTGGAGAATTTTTTTCTTTTTTTTAAGAGAAATCCTTTTAAAATCTTGTAGTGGAAAGGTGAGGGGTGTGATAGAATATAAGAAGATACCAAGCACCTCTTTTCACGTGATCTTTTCTCGTGCACCAAATCAATAAGTAAACCAAACAAAAGAACTACGATTTTAAATCCAAATCCCACCCAGTATTCCAAAATATAGATTCCAAACTTTAAAGAATCACCTTTTACATCATCATAAAGTTGCCAATTCATTCAAAATCACTTCTCTTTACAAAAAAGCCATAACCTTTCCCAAAAAAAAAAAAAAAAAGCAGACTCTTTTATCGAACACATCATATACAATTCATCAGCAATACAATCTAACAAAAGAAACAGAGCTACTGACTGATATCACAAGAAACTTACCCTGCCAGCTCCAGTCCGGGCAGGCGTGGGCGCCTTCAATTCACCCGATTTCGACATCTTAAGCTCGCCAGAATCATATTTCTCCCGAGCTTCCTCGAAAACAGTCGCGGAATCCATACCCTCCACCTGCTTGCCGATGCTGTTCATGGTCATGAGCTTAGCAGAGGAGTTTCTCGGATCCTTAGTCCGAATCCCCAAATTCTTCTGCTCCTCCTTGAAACCCTTGGAACAAATCGCTCCCATTGCACAAATCACAAGTATCAAAAAAAAAAAAAAAAAAAACCCTAGAATTTGAGATCTTCAAGAGATACAAAAGCAGCAGAATTAGGAATCAGAACAGCTTGAATGAAGAGAAAGAGAAGAAGTGAGAAGGCGTAAGTTAAGGTGGGGGGAGGCGAAATGCGCGTACGGCTTATTTTAGTGGATGGCAGGAGGGGTCTAAGACGAGGAGTTTGATTTGTGAGGAATTTTTTTCGTTGATTAGTTCGTTTGACTGACGGAATCGGACGGGGGTGTGAACGGGAAGAAGAAGAGGTCCGCCCGCCATTTGGTCTTGTTCTCTTGTTTTGCAGATTAACCCCTCTTCTGTTTTATATTTCCACAAAAACCACCTATGTAATCATTGGAAAATCATTCCACATGTTTCCTTGTCAGTTGTGAGAACTCATTTGGCCTGGGAGAATTTTATCTGAATTTCTCTCTTGGGCTATAGGAATTATTTTAATCCTAAAGGATTGGAACCTGCGTTATCAAAAAAATAAAAAAATTGTGAGAACTAATCAGGTGTGATTTTCTCCACAGCAATGAGTTGGTTTGATTGACCAAAATGAGCTTTTCGTATAACTGTTTCAAATTTGCATATCATTGATGTATTTATCTATATATAAATAAGAATTTACATTGATATTTCATCTATTTTTTTTAAAGGTTAATCAATTGAATTCTATAACGAATTTATTCGGATTGAAATGAAATTTGGGTTGCAGCTGTGAGGCGTGGTGGTATGGTTACGCCAAGGCTAATATACCGGGGGTGGGAGGCGCTCACACTCGATGTGGGACAAATGCATGATTAGGGAGCAAGTCTCCTGAAGTGTATATAATACCTGCTTAAGTCTGGACTCTTCCTCATGAAGGAATCCCTCCTTCAAAAAGGCGCCTCCCACTCCCAGTATATTAGCCTTGGCGTAACCAAAGGGTGTACCCACCACTCTCACATGTGAGGCGTGGTGGATGTAATATGAATGAGTTAGATCGAGAAAGAATGGGGTTGGTGAGCAATAGTACCTACCCCAATGGCTGTTTATGTTGAGTGATTTGGTGCTATTGATTGCAACTAATCTACGGGCTTCATTTTTGCCCGATAAGATAAATCAAAGTGCTATACATCGTTGAATTGATTTTGTATAAAAAAAATATATGATAATATAATTAAAATATAATGAGTAGGGTGGAACTTGGTCCATGGCCTATAATAGAGAATCCTAAGATTCAAGAGCGAGTTAGATAATGCAAAAGGTCAGCGACAATAGAGCAAAATGAGATTTTGGCTACAGTCAACAGAATTTAAATGAGAGCGTCAGATCATTTGTATCCATATGCCTAGCTAAGGTTAAATAGGCCTCGATATGTGTTGAGTTGTAACTAAGGCCACAAGACATTGATGTAGACGAGCACAATGAGAGGACCTTTATCATAAATAGGACATGGTCAAGTCAAATCTACATAATGGAACAATAACTAAAGGTGGCAAATTGCATTACTTGTTCTCCTCAAGTGGGAAGTGATAAGCATATCACTAAGTATATAGATGATATTCAATGTCATTCATATATAGATTATAGAGAATTTTACCCCAAAAAGGCTCCAAAATGGCCTACAGCCAAAAAATGGGCCACTAGTAAATATGGCACGGATGACCACTTCCGTTTTCTTTATTAATGATTGAAACTTGTGACGACGTCGTCACTCTTGAAACACCATTTTTCTCATTTTTCCCATCGTTTTCCCCATTCCTCCCAATGTGTGGTTGCCCTTGTGCTTGATGGGATCGTTTTCTGAGGAGTAGATGAGGGCTACAAACATAACGCCTGGAAATATTATATATTCAGAGATTATTGCAAGCTTCAAGACTAGAGGCTCCCCTCTCCCAAACACCTTGAGAAGATGAAGAAAATCCCTTTGAGCTTCTGGTTTATGTGGTTGCAGTGTAGATTTGTTGCAGGCCTTGTTGCAAAAACAGTAAGAACAGAGAGACGAAGAGGGCTGGACTCTGTCGAGCACGCGCAGGTTTCGTCGTTGCAGAAGACGACTGAAAAAAGGTTGACCTCGTGCTGCGTTTACAGATTGGAGCAGTGGGGGGTGCTGGGGCACCCTGCAGTGGGGGGATTCATGAGCCACTACGGGTGGAATTCAGTTACAAAGGCAGCATGGCATGGAGTGCCTGTGTTAGCGTGGCTGCAAGATGGGGATCAGAGGATAAATGCAGGGGTCGTGGAGAGGAAATGGGGTTGGGGTGGGGACAAGGCCGAGGTGGTGATGGGGGCTGAGATTGGAGAGAATGTGAAGGAGTTCATGAATAATGCAGGCATCAGGGTCAATGTCGCGCGAGTTATAGAAGAAGCAAGGTGTGCCATTTCTGCTGGGGGCACTTCTATCAGTTCATGGATGAATTTGGTAGAGAGGTTGAAATCTAAGGTCATCTGAGACTGAGAGGAATGCAAGGAACACCATGAGATGATCTTAATGAAGGTGGATTGAGATGGGAATGTTGTTGATCTCTCTAGCTATGTCTGTCTTGGCCGCTCTTGTTTTGAAGTGCCTCTTCGATGCAGGTCTTTTGTCCGTCTCTTCGGGGTCTGATATGAACTCCGAAAATAGGAATGATCTTAATATCTGACGACGTCGTTGCTTTACAGAAGCTAGTGGAAGAAAGTGTGCTTTAATATCTGACGACGTCGTTGCTTCACAGAAGCTAGTGGAAGAAAATGTGCTTTAATATCTGACGACGTCGTCGTTTCACAGAAGCTAGTGATAGAAAATGTGCTTTAATATATGACGACGTCGTTGCTTCACAGAAGCTAGTGAAAGATAGTGTGCTTTAATATATGACGACGTCGTTGCTTCATAGAATCTAATGTAAAGAAGTGTTGATGTAAATATGTAACTTGATGACAAATTTGTTGAATCTGTAATATATAAAGTTGTATTACAAAAGTATGATCCACATCAAGGGATATGTACAAGGTATGCTTAAAAGCTACCCCACAAAAGTATGATCCACATCAAGGGATATATACAAGGTATGCTAGAAAACTACCTCACAAAAGTATGATCCACAAAAGTATGAGCAACAATGCCATGGGTTATAAGTCCGCACCTTAAACTCTGGGCCTGAATCAGCTCAACCCATGTGAATTGAACCATCAAAATTTGGAATGGTGAAGTGAACTCCCTGAAGCTAAGTTTGGCGGACTCCAAAGTCCAAACCTTAATGAAACATGACTTTTAAATGGAACATATCATTTCCCAATAAGAATTCGATATTGATGATAACATATGGCAATTCCTTTACAATTTGCTTAGCTTCAAGCCTATAAAATTCTCGATTGATTCCCTTCAAAGACCCACTAATTTTCCTACTGCTGAATGTCCAATAAGATGATAAATAAATAAATAAAACAAGCATCATTAATAGGAACCCCACAAAAAAAAGTAATGTAAAAATGAAAAAAAAAAAACCACTAAGATCAGCGTCGACGTCGTTGCCCAACCGTTTATGCAGTCTTGCTGATGGGGTAGAATAAGCGATAACGTCGTCTCTTCGTAAAATCTTGAAATACTTTGTCTCATTTAAATGAGCGACGACGTCGACGCTTGTCGAAAAAGAAAAAAAAAAAAAGAGAAAAGTCTGGCGGGAATACCAGTTTCGTAGCATATAAACTAGTGTCCCCTTTTTTCGTCTAGTGACCTTCTAAGGTCCTTTTTCAGGTAAATTCCTCTAGATTATATTCACACTTGAATATGGTTTTAATTAAGACATGGTTTCAGACATTATATTAGCCAACACAATTTTTTTTTATCAGCCGATAAATTGGTTGGACTCGTATTTTGAATTGTTTTTGACTTTTTTATTTGAAAGGAAGCAAATTAAAATTATTTGAAGAATTTTAAAGGTATTGTGAATCTTCATTTGAAATGGGTTTTAAAGCGTTTCAGATGTAAATAAGACAACAAACTGTAATATAACCATGGTAAAAATAGAGTTTCAAACCATTCGAAATTGGTTTCTACTATTATGGCTTTTAACACTAGTGTTTTAAAACCATGCTCTAGAATGAATTACAGTATGGACTCTATTACTTCCATAAACATGTCGAGGAATATCACTCATACCACCTTATTGTGTGGAAGTTATCCAACCGTTTGATGTGATGAGAATATTTTTATTTTTTATAGGATGTGGTGATAAAAAAAGAATCAGAACATGTTTGGCTTGACTCTATCATTCTGTTTCTTTGTCCATTTGATCAAGTAGTTCTCAAAACCTAACACACAATCTAGCTGGCAGCTTACCACATACTCACTTCACACAACATTATCTAATGATGTATTCATAGAAGAGCTTTGACTTCATCCTTTTTGTTAATTATTGTTTACTATTGCAAGTTGGATATACTTTATGTATCTTGCATGAAAAAAAAAATGATTTTGTTCAAGAAGTTCTGATTAAATATACTCTACTGTACCTGTACCATTGCTCATTGGTATATGCACTTGGGTCAAATCTGTTTATAAGGGGTCTATGAATTGGATCAAGTGGAAAACAATGAGTTTCTCTAGTAGGAGTAGCAATGTGTGGGGATCCGGTTTGGTTGAGCTTGAGTAACATGTAAAGGGTAAAACCTAACTAATATATTGCTCAAACCAAATCCAACCAGGAAGTTAAGGTTAACCACCACTGATTAATAAGTATGGGTTCAGCTTCGTCTAATGGATTATCATCCATTTAGTCACGTGTCGGGTTCACAAATTGAATAGCATCTATGAACTCAACCATAGCCATCCTATTTAATCATTAGATTAGAAATGTCAACAATCAACCCAATCTCAACCTAAAAGCAAGAAGAGTTAATACAGAACTTGAATAATCGCATTTGCAAATTGCAACCCAAGTGATGGGTTTAATTATTACTTCTATAGAGGTGATATTCACTGTTAGATTGAATCACAACACAATGCTTTATTAATTTATTATGGTTCAATCCAACACTAAATGACAAAAAAAAAAAACTATGACTGTACATGGGACGGGCTGGGCTGGGCCGAGGAACGTCCATGCCCGGCCCGACTTCTAAATTAGTAGCCCCGGATCGGGAAGCGGCAGCGGGAAAATTCCGAAACCGGCACGGGCACTTCGCTCGTGAGTAGAGTAACTTGTAGGAACTGACGATTCTCAAATAGGACTCCCGATTAGAGAATTACGATCGAAACATGTTAATTTTCAACACTTAGGCTCGAAAACGGCCCACCAGAAATCCAAAACAGCATAGACAGATGTAAATGTTACCATTGAGCCATAATAAAATGTGGGCTCAATAGCACATGATGATTTACCCTGAGTCGGTGGGCATGTATGCGTCTAGAGTTGCTGGTAAACCCAACCACCAAGTTGGAAGTCAAATGAATGGCTTAGAACAAAAAGTAGTCAGAAGTATTGTTTGGTACTCATCCTTCATTACGAGGCATGTTCCTAGAGACCTTTTGTACGAGTAAGTTGACCAGGAAATATTTTAGCAGACTATACACCCTTTGGCCTTTATTGTAAATTCTGTCTTGGTATTTCTAGAGGTAAAGCCCAAAGAGATTTTCCCGAGGAGTCCAAGGTTTTTTTTTTTTTTTTAAAATCATAGGTAAGATGGCAGTGACATGAACTTATTTTATTTTGCAATTCTCAAAGATAAGATTGGTAGTGACATGAACTTATTTTACTTGCAATTCTCAATGACTTCAGTTTGTTGTTATAATATATTGATGGGTCAATGAGATGGCTACATGAGTCTGCATTCTCTTAGCTTTGAATTTTGACATTGGAACCTACCTATTTAAAATCTAAATTACTTAAAGAAAAGGTCATCATATTGTATGAGTATAACCACGGGCGGACCTACATGTAACCACGCGGGTGCAGAGGTTTGAGAAATTTCTTTAATAACATTCTAATTTTTTTTATTTTTTTCATTTAACATTTTTTAATTTGACCATTGTCCGCACCACCCAAATGAAAATCCTAGATCCGCCGTTGAGTGTAACCATTAGTTTTGACCCCTCATTTGTTCACTTTTCTCAATGGTTATTTCAGGGTTTTTTTTTTTTTACCAAGTTGCATCCAAGGTGAGGCTTTATTGTTGGGATTCAGTGGATTAGAAGTTTGTTGTGAATTTCACAATCATTGGTCCACAACTAGATTATGGAGTCAATTAATCACAAGAAAACTGCAATCTAAATGTGTAAATAACGAAAGTGAGCCAGACCCCAGTTTTGTTTTTTGAAAACCCCCTTTGTCTTTGTAAAATTGCATACATCCTCCATGCATTTTTTTACACATGGCCACCCCTTTGTCTAGAAACTTAGAACCTTGAGCTCTTAAAAACCAAACCTACAACAAACATGTACAAGTGGGATGCACCACAGCAGTTTGGTGTGAGGTGTGCTAGACCATATGCCTATGGCCCCACATGCTTTCATTTATTTGCATTGAACATGGAATATGCAAAATTGATAAAATAATAATAATAATAATAATAAATACAGCTTTCTATATTCCATTTAAAATATTATTCACTTTTACAGAAAAATCAAATTTACTGGACATTGCCAGCAATCCCATCCTAGGCCGTTATTGATGGTGTTTAGCTCCATTGTCTATTTCAATGACTTGGATCCAGGGGCAGGTCTAGGAACCAATGTTCAGATTCTTCTCCAATGGTTCCTGTTTTCCCATCTGCCTTCCTTTTTTTCCTGTTTTCCCATAGCTAATGATCTCTTCTTCTTTTTTTGGATGCACACATCTTATCATTGTTAATCAATCTCCTTCTATATTGACGACTGTCTGTTGCATGATTTTAGAACACGGTTTTGAATACAAGGAAAACCCAAAGCCTTTATATATTTATCCATTCATCAGTCCTAGAATAGTATTTCAATTTTTTTAGTTGGTTTTTAATATTTTGCAAAATTGTTAAAGCAAGAAAATCTTCAAGTCTTTTCATTTCAAATCTTTTTTTTTTTTATTTTGAGTGTTTTGATGAAATAAAACAACAAAAATAAAATATAAAAGGTGACAATAATGAAGTTCTATTTAGGGATGTAAATGGATCGGTCGAGAATGAAACCACGGTGTAAGTTCCATATGGATCTGTCTCTGGATCTAGATCCAAGAAGGACATGGTGTGTTGGATTTGGATCCAACATCAACTATAAAAAGGAGAGGATCACAGATATAGATTCTGGATGAGAACTGAGACTTGGTATTTGAGTGTAAGATCGACATCCCTTGATGATTTAAGCTCTGTAAACATTCAAAAGGACCTTATGATCCAAGCTACAGGCCTTAAAAACATCTCTCTTTTCAATAATCAAAACACAACCATATTTGCTTCTGCTTTTGGATCCTCAAGTTGAAACACGCATGAATCTGGATTTTGACCTGAAACACTAGCTCAGATCCTTTGAGCCCATTTGTTTTCTAGATATTGAATTCTTAGAGATTCTAATTACAGTTTCTAATCACTCAGGTTAAATCGAAGAATTAAAGGCGAATATCTACAAATACCCATCAAATGGTGTTCACTTTCATAGAAAATGATTACACACCTTGGTAAAACAGATCCTAAGAAAGCATAATATATATCCAATATAATCATTATCTAATTTTCCTAGCATTTGATTTATAAGGGTAATGGCATATTATTCATTTTCTAAGAAAAATAAGTTATTATTTGATAGCCACTGGTAGGTCAATAGCAAAGTAGTAAAAAATGTTTGGATCTGAAATTTTGAATCAAAATTCTAGTGTCTCCTGGATCTAAAATTAGGTTCAGTATCGGATGTTTATCCAATCAAAGACTTGGGGTAGTCAATTGAATCATATACCCATCGACAGCATTAATTCTAGTTCACATTTAGGATTCTGAACCAAACAATTGTAGAAAAAATGCATGACCAATAACTTGGTGCACATGGGGATGTATAAAACGACTTGATTTGTTCCAAGTTTACAAACCATAGTACACTCATTTCCATAAACATCTGCGTTACGCCAGAGAACATGCAAGTCTATGGTCCCAAATGAGGACAGGAGAAAATACAAGTCATGTGACCACACATGAGTAAAGATTACTACAAAAGCTTTATGTCCAACCCCAAATCCAACTCTGACCGTGTGAAGTACGAGGGAGCTTCCTCGGACCACCAATCAGGGAAGATGATATAAGTCTCCAAAGGTCTCATCATTCATTTCTAAAATTTGATCTATTAGAAGGTTTACCTCATTTTTCACATTAGTCTAAGCATATTTATTATGTTGATAGAGATTGGTTTAAAGGAGATAGAGATATTAATGGTCTATTTGGTTGAGAGCATATAGGTTGGGAATCCCTGATAGAAATGTAGTGGTTGCCTTGAACAACATATCCTCAAATGCTTCAAACTAAACAGGCCTTTAGAAGAGACATTTGAATTTTAAATTTCTTCTTTTGTTTTCTTTTTTATTTATTTATTATAAATTGGGACCCTTTCCCTTGATAAAGGGAGGTGATTTTATTTTAGTACTAGTGTCTCTTAAAATTCTTCGTAGCATTCTGCATCATACATTGTCATTTATATTACCACTAAAAAGGTTGAAATCAAGTGCCTCCATTTGCCAGTATGCATTCAATAAGGGCAACCCACATACATATTGCAAATGGGTAGGCTTCGGCCTCGGTTTAAGACTTATGGGTTGGATCCAGACCCTCTCCTAATCCCAGTAAATAACTAATTGGGCTTGGATACACAGCCCATAAGCCCCTCTGCCCTAAACCTTTGAGAAGCACATGACCCCCTTTAAGGGGCACTAAGAGCATGTTGGTGCAACAGTTTCTGAGGCATTCTAAACAGGACTATGGATTTCAGTTTCTAGATCATCTACAGTTACATGTTTTGTCGATTAAGACCACAGAAAATGATCTTCTACTCTTGGTCTAGATTCGCCATCTGCAAAATTGTAAAGAATACTTTCTACCTCAAAAATATAAACCACAAAAGGTGATGCAAGGAATTAGGAAAAATCGGTTACATAGAACAAGGAAGAAACATTCTCTCAGAAGCCATTTTTACTTTCGGCCAAAACTGCCCCACACTGTCTCATTCCAAGGGCTTATTCAGGTTGAAAAGGTAATAACACAGTTAAAATTTACACTGCTGAACATTTTTCCACCCTTCATATCCCCACCTCCTCACTTGGAAATTTCAATGCCCCACTGAGAAACAAAAAAGTATCTTTCATTTCATTCGACAGGTTTGACTTGAGACACGTAACAATTACTGATTTCTGGCAGAAGTTTGAAGTAGAACTGCGCCAACATAATATCTTTGCCCTTGTTTCATCATATTCTAAGGATTAATCTAAAACCCTTTTTTGATTGATGAACTCAAATATATCTGGAGTAGCTAAGCTGCAGCAAGTTCCTCATATCCCAGAAACATGAGACCACTAAGACTGTCATACCAGTCACGACACAGATGCATCATGAATTTGTCGCAATGTTTGAAACTAACCCAGTGCACCCATCCAGTGTGAAGGGGCGATCGTCTCTTGATCCAAAACTGGTTAAGAGGATCAAAAGCCTTCAATTGGCCTTCATGTAAGCAGTTCAAATATAACTACCGCAATGGGTCTACGACCTTTAAACACCCTAGCCTACTAGTGGTTATCTGCACCACAAACAAGGCAGAAGCTGCTGCTAGGACCTGAGTGTGTATTAGAAATGTATCTCAAAAGTAGCCACAAGGTCGACAAAAATTTAGAAATGAAGATGTTTCCATCAGTCAATTTCTTCACATTTGCTTTCTGAGCATGAAAAAACTCAAAATCTTATGGCAACACCAAGGCCCAGGAGGTCTCAATCTATGCATGCATGTTCACATGATTCTAGCAATCTGCATCATACATATATTCATTTGTACTACTAGAAAGGACGGATTCAAGTGCCTCCATTTTCCCATGTTCAATCAACAAGAGCACTACTAGAAAGGACGGATTCAAGTGCCTCCATTTTCCCATGTTCAATCAACAAGAGCAACCCACATACCCCATTTTCCCTTGTATCAAAAGAAACGAAGAGCTCCTTGTCGGCTACCCATCAGAGAATGTGTTTTTTTTTTTTTTTTTTCTCAGCCAAGGGGGCTGGGACCCAAGAGAGAGCCCCGCGCGCACACATCAATGTTTAGATCAACAGAACACAACTCTTAAAGCTCTCAAATTCTCATTTATTTTATTGTAGGTCAGAATTTTAAGCAGGAAGGGTCAGCCAGTCGGGGAAAGAAACCAAAATCAAACTGAACAGACTATATTCCAAATGCCCTCTTGGACAATATTTGTGTTGCTGGTGGTTGGACTCCTAATTTCAATGTACACCAGAAATGGGCTCTAAACTGATCAGAGAGTTTTGTCGATTAGAAGATGGAAATTGAAACCCAGCTTTCTAGAAATGGTCTCTACACCCAAAATTTAACTAGGCACATTATGTTTCACAAAAATACCATTTAACAAACAAATATTTCTCTTCCACATCTGTCTCCTAATGCTTACTAAAATAAAATAGCAGCCAAAACCCACCAAGGAATATCACAAACTACCCATTATGTTTCGAACAAATACCATTAACAAACAAATATTTCTTTTCCACATATCTCCTAAAATTTACTAAAATAAAATAACAGCCAAAACCCACCATCTAACAAAATCCAAATTCAGCTAAAGAAGCAGGAGAGTAAATCACACAAATGTAATGCGGTCCATATAGTCAGTCTCATTAAGTTAACACCACAATTTAGCTACCAAAACTGTCTCAGTCTTGCATTCCACAGCTGACCTGTGGGAGAAGTGCAAAATTGAAAGGAAAAATGAAAATCATAACAAATCTAATCCGATACTTCTGCAGAAAGCTCTTCCAAGGCATGCTGTTCTATCATTTTTGTAGGGGGCTTCCAGACTTCAGTTTTGGGCCTCTGAATTGTCAACTTTCTCAGATCTGCAATCAAACAACAGGTCACAACTTCATGGCAGAAACAGAACAGATGATTTGAAAGTGATTATAATAGTGCACTGATCATTTAAAGGAGATAATATCGAGAAAGAAAAACACACGTTATTTGAGTATCTAAACTCCTGAACACTGTAGAGCAAAAAAGAATTCCATTCCTTTCGATTTAACTGGAAGAAATAGATTGAATTGTAAAAATAACCTTGATTTAAGGCAGAAAGGATATCAATGATAGAACAACCAGTCATAGGAGGCTCATTTGACTAAAGCATGTGGCCATCAATCACAATGCCAGGGGCTCAAGCCCCCTCCTAGCACTTGTAACCTTAATTCCTTAACTATCAAAGATGGTCATTACCAAGGAAAATTTTGGCTACTTATCCTCAATCATTCCCAATGTGCTCCTCTTAAATTAGATCTTACTCCTCAAAACTGAACACACTCAACAAAAAATAGTCAGAAGTACTTAAATCACAGGCCACATAATCCAAACGGAAAGTAATAAAGTAGCTCGTTCAATGTATAATTTGCAAATTACAACTTTGAGTGAAGGTTCGTTTGTAAGATTATATATCCTTGGAGTAAGAATCAAAGAACTAAACTGCTGAATAGACAAATTAAAGAACATGAAATTTCCTGTGCATGCTGAACATAAGAGACTAGTAGAGCACCTCTGGAAACAATCAAATTTCCATTAGAGCATTTGAGCTCTTACAATATTAAGTCTATACTCATTTCTCAAGAGTTAATTAAGACCCCAATTTTTTTGAAGAATATTCAGTCTTATTGACTTCCGTCTGCACACATCAGAACAAGACACTTCCATTTTGCACCATTTCTGTTTGTAATTTGTTTCTTGCTTCCTATTTAAAAAAAAAAAAAAAAAGCAAACCTCTGCAGTAGCTTATACTTTACAGAAACCCCTTGCCTATGAAACCACAGAGGTTTTTTGGGATTTTGACCTACAGAAGCCCTAACAGTCTGATTTAATTGGCAAGGTGTTGACCCAAAAAATTTTACCATCTTGGCCGTCGTACCAATAAAGAGAAAATGCAATTTCAAATATGCCCTATTTATGCGATATTGCATCTCCTCGGTAAAATCAAAGCATGTCTATCAACACACATTTACATGTGGACAGTGGACCATCCTTTTGTGACCCCCGATTGCTCAATATCAAGACCATTGATCTTACTAGACACACATTAGATGAGACTCTTACCTCCTAAAAAACAGTAAAAAACAAACCACAACAACCATTCAATTTCAGTGTTGAAAAACTCAATATGATGCTTCTTAAGAACATATGCAGGTTGGTATAAGATAATCCGCCCGTCTCAATTGCTCTTTTACAGGCCTCTTGAACTTCTCTGGCTCCTCTTCTCAGCCTTTTCCCTTCATTCCCTTTTAAGTCAATCTATCTCTGCACATTTCTAGCAATCTCCTCTCTTTCAACAATCTTTTGCTCATTCTTCAGCTTCAGACCAATCTTCCAGTCTTCCACAATCAGTTTGCTATTAATGGATTGTTCTACTGCTCAAGGAAAAGTCAACATGATTTTACCTGCAAATACACTTTCCATGGTGGGGTTCCAACCACAATGGGTCAAGAAGGCCCCAACAGAAGAATGGCACACACCTTCAACTGGTCACACCATGGCACCACAAGGCCCATCTCACCACTCAGATCTTGTAATCAAGATGCATCATTGCAGGCAATCCACAAGAATCGGGGCCCACATATTCTTGATAGGTAAGCTTTGTGTTTATCAGAGGAAACATATAGTGCGATATTGCACAAAAAGGGCATATTTGGAATTGCATTTCCTCTATCTTGGTACAACTACCAAGGTAAAAAAAAAAATTGGGCCAATAGCCTGCGAATTAAATCAGAGTCTCAGGGCTCCTATGCGTTCAAAATCCCTAGTTATTTTAAATCAAATTCAAGACCCCATAGAAATTTCTGAAGTCTTGAACCTTCCTTTCTTGCCATCAAAAAAGAAATTTCTAAAGTCATAGGCCTTCCATTATTACCCACATTTTCCCTTTACTCAAATCCCTGATCTCTATTGGTCCTACTGTTAAACCAGCATCTGTATTTCTATATTTTCATCTTTTACGAACATCCAATTCTTGATGGTGATGGTTCTGCCATGGAACTTCCATCCACATTTAGCTCTTTTGTCCAAGGTACAGGTGGCAGTACCTACCCGTCAACCATCTTTCACTGGGCATCAATCCATCAACAGTTATCGCCCCAAAACAACCTTACAAACAAGCCCTGGGATTTTCTCCTTTTCAACTCGAATATATTTGTCCACCACAAGTATCTCAACCATGATTTATGTTACACGCATGAAGGCTTCTTCAAATGGATAAACTGTCCATGATCCACATTCCACAACATACTTTCAGACATTGTCAGATGTCATTTAAAAAAAAAATTGTTTTCAATAGACTATACCAAGCAAATGGGCCTAAAGTTTCATGTTTTCATCGTCTCCTTCAGAATTATTATGATGAATGCAGCTTTAAACCTATGTTAATTTTAGCTCTTCCATAGAATGTGAAAACTAGAAAACTAGAATATAGTCCCTTGATGGGCTCCAACCATCTTGATTAGAAGTGATAGTGAATCCATTTGGCCCCAAATTCTGATCTCACTTCCGTGCAAAAACTACTTTTGGATCTCCTTTTCATCAAACTTGTCTTGTCTAGCCATATTGCCTTTTTCAATAGATTCAAAATCGCCTCCATTTTAGAAAGGTGTCAGTCTTAGTCACTCTATCCCTTTTAGATTAGATTTCTCATAGAAAGAAATTTTCTTACCATGTGACAGCCTTAGTCACTCTATCCCTTTTAGATTAGATTTCTCATAGAAAGAAATTTTCTTACCATGTGACAGCCTTAAAATTCCACCTTCTCCCATTTTCCATTTGATCGGAAAAGCCGAACAATAAAAAACCACCCATTTTCATGTTGGACCCAACAACTTCTCCCATTAAAAAGGAGGGCCACTATGATGCCACACAACCTCTCCCTTCAGCCCTCAATTGTTGTCACCATCACGATCACCATCACCACCACCACCACCATCATCAAAGCCTTGTCTCAAATATGTTGTGAGGGCTATGACAAAAGTTTTATGCTGGCCGTCGACCAACCTAACTTAACCTCCTTTATCCAGGCTTGAAACCCGCAGTAAAGCTTCATTAGCAAAAGTTTTGCACTGATGAGATTTGATTGCTGTCACCATGTCAACTCTTTTTCAAATTCTGTGATGCATACCTGAAAGCCTTAGAAGAGCTAAAGGAGGCCCACAACCCAATATTGACTCCGTCTTGCTTGTGCAACATTCCAGTCCAGATTGTTGTTTTCTTTCCTAAAATGTAGATCTCCTATGAGATAAAGTCTGGCCATCAAAATCCTATTAGTTTAAACTTTTGTTTTGTTAACAGTCAAGAGTCAATTGGTCATGAGCTTAAAAACATTATTTTCTTCCCCCTAAACTGTAGAGATATCCTCTTTTTTTCTTTGATCGGTGAGATATCCTATTAATAAGGGTTTACACGTCAAAATCCTATCAGTTAGGTCCTATATGGAAGCTCTATCAGGATTTTTTCTTAAATGAAAATCCTAGAATGTCTAAGATTTTTTTTCTTTCTAATTTTTTTTTAAAGAGCCAAGAGGCCAGTTGTCACAAGGTTCCAAAAGAACCCTTCTATGGTATACTGCAACTGGGGAAGAATCCAAGTTGGCCGCTTGGTTGTTATGGCTGTACAAGGGACCAACTACATGTAATTGACACCGCAAAGCTTGTATAACTTAACCATCTAGACAACATCAATTAACAGAAACAGATCATGCAAACCATTCACAAACCCCATTACATTTCCAAAAGAGCGAACCAACCAAAAGAAGACATCAAAGCGCACAACACCTTCATCCAAAAACCATTCAAAGCAAAAATTCAATTCACATACAACTAATAAAAAAAAAAAAAAACAATTCTACTCTGTTATCACCTCAAATGAAGAAGAATAATAAGAACTCCTCATGAAATCAAGGAAATAGAAGAGAAAGCAACAGACCTAGGAGTAGCATCAATGGAATCCGCGGTCTTCCTCCAGCTCTTCTCCGTCCGTTCCTCTGGCCCACTCGCCTGCCCATTCCCTGTCCCAAAACTCTTCTTCCCAAAGGATGGCCCCTCACTCTCCTTGATCTTCATCGACTCAAGCTTCTCGTCAATCTTCTTCCAATCCTGCCCCTTCTCCGCCAGCACCGCTTCCCTTGGCCGTGCCTCTCCAAAAGGGTTCGAACCCTTGCTCTTCGTCACCGACCCAGGCTGCTGCTCGCCGTTGCTCACCACCGGCACCGAGCGCGGCTGCAACGCAAGCCGCGGCCTCCCGCTCCCGCTCCCTTCTTCCTTCTTCTTCCCCCACGGGTCCGAACCCGCTCCGCCATTCGCTTCAAATCCTCCCTTCTTATCCCTATTACTCTCAAATCCCCCACCAATTCTCCGGCTCTCCACCGGCGCATAGCTCTTATTCGACACCCATCTCTCCGATTCATCCGCCCTAGACTGCGAATCAAAGAAACCCCCTTTCTCCTTCCGCTCAAACCTTGGCGCCGGCGCAATTGATTTCTTGGCAGCGCCCCAGTCATCGATCTCATCAGCACGGGAAGGCCCCGACGGCTCCCGACTCCGCCGGGCATCGTTGTCGGAAACCCTAGTAGAAGAAGAAGAAGAGCCCCAACGGGATCCAGCACCGGAATCTTCGCCGTAGGAGACCCGGCCGCCGCCAAAGCGGGAGGAGGAGGGGCGGAGGGGGTCATCAGCGGGGCGGGAGCGGGGTCCGGTTGGGAGGACGATGAGCTCGTCGGTGGTGAGGCCCTTGGGCGGCGCGACCTTAGCAGCGCCGTGGGATACGGCTTTGCCGGTGGTGAACTCGGAGAGGGAAAGGGTTTTCTGGGGTTTCTTCTTTTTGGAGGGTTTGGTTGAAGCAGCGTGGGAGAGGGAGAGGGAGGGGAATTCCAAGGAATCCGTGTTTGTGTTTGTGTTTGGTTGGGGATGGGAGGGAAGCGATTCCATGGATTCTTGCTCTTCGGAATCCAAAGCCCAAGCTCCGGGTTTCGACCAGACCGAAGAAACTGTAGCCGCCATGTCTCTCTCTTTTTTTTTTTACTTCTTCTGCGCTCGCTCTCGCTCTCTTCAGTGTTTTGGTTCTGAGTGCTTGGTGGGAAAACGAGTATTTATAGGAGCAGGTAGAGGAGGATTTTTTTTATGGAAAGTTTTTTTGGTTTTGTTTTTGGAAAGTTGGTTGATGAGAGTTTTTTTACATGGTACAGGTAGGATACAAGAGGGAATTAATGTGGAATCAGAATCATCTTATGGATAGAACACTCTTTGAGTTGACATTTTATTTTATTTTGATAAAACACCGAATCAAAAATATAAGAATTTGGCCCAATCATCTTATTTTAGTAAATTATTTATATTTTAAATCATTTAATAGGTAAATTTAATTTTAAATAATTAAGGCTTATTTATAAGTAATAATGATTTATTTTGAAATATTTTTTAAAAATATGACTTTTCCGAGTCTCCATGTTCACTATATCCGAGTCAATTTGTATGCATTGGACGAAACGAGCTCAAGTCACGAGTTTTCCAACCTTATACTCAACCTTTGGAACACTTTTTTGGGAACTCCATCATTAGTTTTACAAAAAAGTAATTTAGATCGTTCAAGATAAATCTCATTCACTCCGAAGACATATCTTTTCTCCAAAAAGAATGGGTTTCAACTTTCAAGATATGTAATTACGTTTTTATCATGATGTTCAATCGTATAATGTGATCCACTCTATTTGAATTAAAATCCGAAGGTGTTAGCAGAGGGGATAAAATTCATCTTACACAGATCGGATTATTCTTATGTAGTCCTTCAAGCCTCGCAATGGAGTTTTAAAAAAAAGTGTTATAATGTTCCATTTAAAAGGTGTGACAGATAATCCGTATAATGCTATTCATTTTCATCTTGTTTGCTGTAGAACTAAATCATGAAAATTTGCCAACACTCACATGTGAGTAATGTTGGCACCCCGATGATATCAGACACATTCCAAGGGATGATGCTTCGATCTTTAGGTTGGTAGTATCACTCCTAACTAATATGTGAACCTAGCAAATGAAAAAAAAAAGGATTTCAGGGGCCGTCCCCCTCCCTCCCAATTGTGTTGTATATGGTGACCTAGGCTTGGATGATCACGTGGGGCCCTTGATCAATGGCCCCAAATTTTCATCATCCCAATAGGATGCACAATTGATCTGAGAGTCCAATCCATTTTGGATGGGCGCCAAACCCGTGGGCAGTACAACTGGCATTAGACATCCTATTCTATACACGAATAATATACCCCCTCCTTAAATTTTGTATCCTTTGAAAACATACCAACTAAATCCCTAGTTATCCATCCTAGCCCTAGTCAACCCCACCTTGGCCCAAAACATGCATGGCGTTAGTAATAATTTTACAATTTGGGTCAGGTTGTGTTCAGCTACATTCGTGTTCATCTTGTTACAATGCTAGCCAAAGTTCAGATGAGCCAACATGTGTTCCGAACTACCCCCACTTGGACCCTTGTGGGCCCAGCAACTGCCATAACAAAGTTAAAGGTCCTCCATGCCACACCACAGCTGTAACATCCAGTGAATCTGATACTTAAATATCAGAGGATCTTGTTCAAATGCCGCCGTAAACCATCCTAGCTTCCTCTGTTTTAATTTTTAAACCCATGGTGGCGTGGAGGCAAAGCTACACCTACACCCTGATATCTGCTGTTGCGTGAGAATAAAGCCACCACAAGTAGCTTTGTTGCAACGTCCAAGCATTATTAGCATTGTCCTTGGGACCTTCCATTTTTTTTCTTATTTGACTATTGGGATTTTGACCGAACAAGATCCAGATACGTTAATTTTAGATTATTGCTATTTTCATCACAGGTCAGTCAGGTCTTTTATCTAGGTGGGAGTTTAAATTTTTCTTGACAACTATCATCTGTTTGATTTTATGTGTGACTTGTGTGGTACGTGGGACACACGAGTTTTTCTAAAACAAATCGTGTTACTTGTTGTCCAAACCAAAACTTTTGATTTGTAGTACGTTCTTGTCTTAACAATTAAGCATTTGACTTTTAGATTTCCTTTGAATCCATTTTCCAATATGCTTCCACAAAGTTTTACTATTTGAATGGTTTATAAGGTTTTGTGGTAGTTCTCAAAAGTAAACTCCTGAAAGGCAAGAGAAAGAACTTTTGTGGAAAAAAAAAGAGGAGTGTGGATTCTGTTAAGTCAGAGCTTTTCTTGAAATAAACTTCCTGGTCTCAATTTGTGTTATCATTCGTTATACTACAAATGATTAACATGTAGTGTGTGTAGGAGCATAGGTGCTTGATGGAAGGATTATAAAGAGGTGAGGGGTGAATAATAAAGAGCCGAAATATACTCTCCAAACTCATCATTTTAAAAAAGAAGACAAAGAACTTTTGTGGAAAAAAAGAAAAGTGTGGATTCTCTAAAAGTTAGAGCTAATCTTGAAACAAACTTCCTAGTTTTAATTTGTGTTATCATTCATTATACTACAAATGATTTGTTATGGACAACGTGTAGTGTGTGTAGGTGCATAGATGCTTGATGGAAGGATTATATCGAGTTGATGTTGGAAAAATGGCTAAGAGAACCCACCTTTAGGCTATCTTTGGGCCAAACTAAAAGTGGGACCCACTTATAGTTTTAGGTGAGAATACATGGGAATGTAATCTACTCCATGAGTAGACTAATGACATGTTTTGGGTTGCTCTAATCTATTAAGGAGTGAATGAGAAATTGCCTCCTAAACAATACTACTTGAACATGTTAAACATGGAAAGAAAGGGAAGTGGAAAACTTGCTTCCCACATTGCTTAAGAGCAATACATTTCTTTGGTATAAATATGTTTACCTTAGTGGTATAAGATGAGCCCCAAGGGGCATCCCACTTTTGTGGAGGAGGGAGGACGTAGATCTTTGTTGGGTCACCACCGGGTCACCACCACACACGCGTGCCCCGGACCGGGCCGGGGCCTGGGCTTGGGCTTCACGCGCGGGTCGGGCCTGGCTCGGCCCACTACCCATTATTGAACAGTCACTGTTCTGAACAGATGCAACTCCATTGAAAGGCTTCCTGCAGCAGCTATTTAAAGCCTTCAATCCCATTCATTTTGAATCATCCAAATCACTGCAATTGTTGCATCAATTCGAAGTCTGCATTGTCAGTCAAGAGAGAGTCCTGCTGTTGCACTCTGGTTCAAACAGACACACAGTTTTGCAGTGCTGCTACTGTGTGTTGATCATTGTATCCTGGGAGACAGAAGCCACTGAAGCCTGTTAGCACCATTGCAGGGGCGAAATTTGTCTTAAGGACATAGTGTTAAACACTAGCCTTGATCTGCATTCTGCTGCGAATTTCTGAGTTTCGTAAAAGACAACAACGAAGTACTGTTATTCTGCCTTCAAACAGTAAGAGGATTTCAATTCAAAGATTACTTTCTGTGACTCTGTTTTATACTTAGTTTGATTCACTGTTGAGAGGATCTGTAATCCTAATACTGAATGTTATAACTGTGTACTCGGAATAACAATCTTAAGACAAATTTCCTCATCCATCTGAGTACACTCTGTTATAAGATTTAAATCAGTATTTCTGGTCTACATTTCTGTTAGTCTTACTGCTGGTTTCTGCTTCTTCTTTTTCGGAAACTAGTCAAGTAAAACTGAGTATCTCTATCTGTTTACAGTAAGCAGACCTGTAGTCTGTTCTGTAACTTTTCTAAGTAACCACTTCGAAGTTGCTTGTTTACAGTAAGCAGACCTGTAGTCTGTTCTGTAACTTTTCTAAGTAACCACTTCGAAGTTGCTTGTTTACAGTAACCAGACCTGTAGTCTGTTCTGTAACTTTTCTAAGTAACCACTTCGAAGTTGCTTGTTTACAGTAACCAGACCTATAGTCTGTTCTTAACTTTAAGTAACCACTTCGAGTTACGGTTTACATTAATTCTGTAAAATTCTTTGTGCTGTATACAGTTATGGGTATTGAGAAGAATACTCCAGTCACTACCCATGGCCCTGTTTTGGTGAACCATGGGGAGAAACCTGAGAAGTTCAACGGTACTGAGTTTAAGAGATGGCAACAGAAAATGTTGTTCTATCTCACTACCTTGAACTTGGCTAGGTTCCTCCATGAAGAAGCTCCTGCTTTAAAAGAAGATGAGACAGACAAGCAAGTTGTTGCTGCTGTAGATGCTTGGAAGCATGCTGACTTCCTCTGTCGAAACTATATTCTCAATGGACTAGATAACACATTATATAATGTGTATTGTTCATTGAAGACTGCTAAGGAATTATGGGATTCACTTGACAAAAAGTACAAGACTGAAGATGCCGGAATGAAGAAGTTCGTTGTTGGCAGATTCCTTGACTACAAGATGAGTGATTCCAAGGCAGTAATCAATCAAGTTCAGGAACTTCAAGTCATTCTCCATGAAATTCATGCAGAAGGAATGTCTCTTAGTGAGTCTTTCCAAGTGGCAGCAATCATTGAAAAATTGCCACCACTTTGGAAGGATTTTAAGAACTACCTTAAGCATAAGCGAAAGGAGATGAGACTTGAAGACCTGATTGTCAGATTGAGGATAGAGGAAGACAATCGTGCATCTGAGAAAAAGACAGGAAAAACCTTCACTGAAGCTAAGGCTAATGTGGTGGAACATGGGCAGAACCCCAAGAAGAGGAAGAACCCTTCCAATGGTCAAAGACAAGGTCCCAAGGACAACAAGAAGTTCAAAGGGAATTGCTATGTGTGCGACAAACCAGGCCACCGTGTAAGCGCAAGGACCAAGGAAATACAAGTAAGAAACCAGCGCAGGCCAACATGACAGAAATGGACAATCTCTCCACTGATGTTTCAGACATCAATCTTTCTGTTGTGGTCTCAGAAGTCAATCTGGTTGGCAACACCAGAGAATGGTGGGTGGACACTGGGGCCACTCGACATGTCTGCTCCAATAAAGACATGTTCTCCACTTATAATGCAACAAACGGAGAACAACTCTTTATGGGTAACTCTGCCTCTTCGAAGGTTGAAGGCCAAGGACAGGTAGTACTGAAAATGACTTCTGGAAAGGAACTCACCCTCAACAATGTGCTGCATGTACCTGATATTCGTAAGAATCTGGTATCAGGCTCACTACTGAGTAAGAAGGGTTTCAAACTTGTATTTGAGGCGGATAAGTTTGTCCTCACTAAGTCTGGGATGTACGTGGGCAAAGGGTACATGAGCGATGGGCTCTTTAAAATGAATGTAATGACCATTGTCCCTAATAAGAAAAAATCTTCTGCTTATATGCTTGAGTCTTCTAATGTGTGGCATGGTAGATTAGGTCATGTTAACTATGATGCTTTGCGTAGATTAGTTAATATGGAATGTTTGCCTAAATGCAGTTTTGATTCAAATATCAAATGTGAAACATGTGTAGAAGCTAAACTAACTAGAACTTCTTTTCATTCAATTGAACGAACTTCTGAACCTCTTCAGTTAATTCATTCTGATATATGTGACCTCAAGTTTGTTCAAACTAAAGGTGGTAAGAAATATTTTCTTACATTCATTGATGATTGCACAAGATACTGTTATGTTTACTTACTGAGAAGTAAAGATGAGGCCTTGGAAATGTTCAAACATTACAAGAATGAGGTTGAGAATCAACTTGAGAAGAAAATCAAGGTGATAAGAAGCGATAAAGGAGGTGAATACGAATCACCTTTTGGTGAATTTTGTTCACAGCATGGTATTATACACCAAACTACCGCTCCTTATTCACCTCAGCAAAATGGTGTTGCTGAAAGGAAAAACAGAACTTTAAAAGAAATGATGAATGCTATGTTAATAAGTTCTGGATTACCTCAAAATTTGTGGGGGGATGCTATACTCTCCGCAAATTATATTCTTAACCGAATACCTCAAAAGAAAACCAATAAGACCCCTTACGAGTTGTGGAAAGGCAGAATGCCTACTTACAAATACTTGAAAGTGTGGGGGTGTTTGGCTAAAGTGGCGGTTCCTACACCTAAAAAGGTTAAAATAGGACCAAAGACAGTTGACTGTGTTTTCATTGGGTATGCTCATAATAGCAGTGCGTATCGATTTATAATTCACAAATCTGAGATTCCTGATATGCATCCTAACACTATTATTGAGTCAAGGAATGCATCGTTCTTTGAACATGTGTTTCCTAATAAACCCTCACAGGAATCGAGTTCTCTTAAACGAACTCAAGATACTGCTAATAGCAGTGAACAAAACCAACAAGAGATTGATGAACCTAGACGGAGTAAGAGGGCTAGAACATCAAAAACATTTGGTCCAGATTTTCTAACACTTTTGTTAGAAGATGAGCCTCAAAGCTTTAAAGCAGCGGTGTCCTGTCCCGAGGCACAATATTGGAAAGAGGCAATAAACAGTGAAATTGAATCCATTTTGCAAAATCATACGTGGGAACTAGTGGATCTTCCACAAGGATGCAAAACTCTTGGGTGCAAGTGGATATTCAAGAGAAAGATGAAAGCAGATGGATCAATTGAAAAATACAAAGCCAGGCTTGTTGTTAAAGGGTACAGACAAAAAGAAGGCTTGGATTATTTCGACACTTATTCACCAGTTACGAGGATAACATCCATTCGAATGTTAATTGCAATTGCTGCGATACACAATTTCGAGATACATCAAATGGATGTAAAGACCGCTTTCTTAAATGGTGAATTAGATGAGGAAATATATATGGAACAACCCGAAGGGTTTAATGCTCCAGGACAAACCAAGAAAGTTTGTCGACTTGTCAAATCTCTATATGGATTAAAACAAGCACCTAAGCAATGGCATGAAAAATTTGACAGTTTGATGATGTCAAATGGGTTTAAGATCAATGAATGTGACAAGTGTGTATATGTCAAGAGCACTAACAATGGCTGTGTCATTATTTGCTTATATGTTGATGATTTGCTGATTATGGGTAGTAATGATGAAATCATTCAAGCTACCAAGCGAATGTTAAACAATAAGTTTGATATGAAAGATTTAGGTGTTGCCGATGTCATACTAGGAATCAAGATTTCTAAATCATCGGATAGACTGATATTATCTCAATCGCACTATATTGAGAAAATACTCCAGAAATATGATCAAGATAATAGCAGTCCAGCGAGAACACCTATAGATATTAGTATCCATCTATCCAAAAATACTGGAAAATGCATATCACAATGCGAATATGCGCAAATAATTGGGAGCCTAATGTATGTCATGAATTGCACTCGTCCTGACATTGCATATGCTGTTAGTAAACTGAGTAGATACACAAGTAACCCAGGATCAGACCATTGGAAGGCCATAGTCAGGGTTCTAAGATATTTAAAATACACCCAAAACTATGGATTGCATTACTCGAGATATCCAGCAGTACTTGAAGGCTACTGTGATGCCAACTGGATATCAGATACCAATGATTCAAAATCCACAAGTGGATATCTATTCACGCTTGGTGGTGCAGCGGTATCATGGAAATCTTCTAAACAAACTTGCATTGCTAGATCCACTATGGAATCTGAGTTTATTGCACTGGATAAAGCTGGCGAAGAAGCTGAATGGCTTCGTCAATTCCTAGAAGATATTCCAATGTGGTCAAAACCTATGCCTCCTATCTGCATTCACTGCGATAGTCAATCAGCAATTGGAAGGGCTCAGAATCACATATATAACGGTAAGTCTCGACATATTCGTCGGAGGCATAATACCGTGCGACAACTGCTCTCTAATGGCATTATGACTATTGAGTACATAAAGTCCATGGATAGATCCCTTTACCAAAGGTTTAGCAAGAGAGCAAGTAAATCGTTCATCGAGGGGAATGGGCTTAAAGCCTATGAATGAAAAGTCACCATAATGGCAACCCAACCTAGCTGACTGGAGATCCCAAGATCTAGGTTCAAAGGGACAACCGAATTGTGTGTGACTTAACGATATCACTATGGAGATAATATCTCCTGCTCATTCCTATAATAATAATAGTGATACCTGTAGCGAAAATTAGGGTAAGCAAGGCTTTTAATGATTCTTATATCTTGACTCATCAAGTGGGGTATAGCAGGATACTCTTAATAAGAATCACCTATGTGAGTGTGAACTGGGCCGTTTCTATGAGAATAATAAGGCTAAATTCTCTAAAGCACTCATGAAAACCAGGCATTGTTCAGGGCCAAAATGAACACAATCATTAGAACCAACTGTGTCCGGGAAAATTCTGTGTGAACTCTATTGTCTCGGTTTACGTAAAAGGTTGAGTAGTTCAAGACATCACGTTCACTGTTCAACCAGTAAATTCGATAGTACTTCACAAGGGAAGGTTCAAGGCCACAAGCTACCTTTCTCTATACAGAAAATTACCATTTGTACTCTCTCTGTGTGTCTGCATATCATTTCATTGCTTTCAGTTAATTTCATTCATGTGGGGGATTGTTGGAAAAATGGCTAAGAGAACCCACCTTTAGGCTATCTTTGGGCCAAACTAAAAGTGGGACCCACTTATAGTTTTAGGTGAGAATACATGGGAATGTAATCTACTCCATGAGTAGACTAATGACATGTTTTGGGTTGCTCTAATCTATTAAGGAGTGAATGAGAAATTGCCTCCTAAACAATACTACTTGAACATGTTAAACATGGAAAGAAAGGGAAGTGGAAAACTTGCTTCCCACATTGCTTGAGAGCAATACATTTCTTTGGTATAAATATGTTTACCTTAGTGGTATAAGATGAGCCCCAAGGGGCATCCCACTTTTGTGGAGGAGGGAGGACGTAGATCTTTGTTGGGTCACCACCGGGTCACCACCACACACGCGCGCGCGGCCCGCCCCGGACCTGGGCCTGGGCCTGGGCTTGGGCTTGGGCTTCACGCGCGGGTCGGGCCTGGCTCGGCCCACTACCCATTATTAATTTTTTGGAGAAATTTTATTAAAAATAATAATTTCTTTTTGGATTTAATTGGGGTGTGTCCAAGAGGTGTGTGTCCTTTCATTTGTGAAAGGGTGTGTCCAAAGAAGAAGCATCTGTTCACTGAACAGTCACTGTTCTGAACAGATGCAACTCCATTGAAAGGCTTCCTGCAGCAGCTATTTAAAGCCTTCAATCCCATTCATTTTGAATCATCCAAATCACTGCAATTGTTGCATCAATTCGAGTCTGCATTGTCAGTCAAGAGAGAGTCCTGCTGTTGCACTCTGGTTCAAACAGACACACAGTTTTGCAGTGCTGCTACTGTGTGTTGATCATTGTATCCTGGGAGACAGAAGCCACTGAAGCCTGTTAGCACCATTGTAGGGGCGAAATTTGTCTTAAGGACATAGTGTTAAACACTAGCCTTGATCTGCATTCTGCTGCGAATTTCTGAGTTTCGTAAAAGACAACAACGAAGTACTGTTATTCTGCCTTCAAACAGTAAGAGGATTTCAATTCAAAGATTACTTTCTGTGACTCTGTTTTATACTTAGTTTGATTCACTCGTAAAAGACAACAACGAAGTACTGTTATTCTGCCTTCAAACAGTAAGAGGATTTCAATTCAAAGATTACTTTCTGTGACTCTGTTTTATACTTAGTTTGATTCACTGTTGAGAGGATCTGTAATCCTAATACTGAATGTTATAACTGTGTACTCGGAATAACAGTTGAGAGGTGAGGGGTTAATAATAAAGAACGGAGATATACTCTCCAAACCCGTCAATTTAAAAAAAAAAAATGTAAAACCATGATCTAAACCATTCAGATTGCGAGCCTCACCTCACTTTTTAGAGGCATAGCCCATGATCAAGTTCATGGGTAGCCGAATCCGTACTATCGACTAACGTTGTGTTTATTAGATCCATCGCTGTACATTATTTATTTGATATCCAGGTATGGATTATTATCATTGAAGCTTGATTTGTAGGTTATATGATCTGTTGGGTGGCCTACAATTTGGATGGTTTGGATTTAGATAGAGATGTCATACATATGAAAGTTCGGAAAATAAGACTTGCAATCGCCTAGAAAAGCTTGTAATACTTGTATACACATGCGAAAGAACAAAAATAATTGGAGAAGCAAAAGTGTGAAACCAAAAGGAAGATGCAAAAATAATTGGAGAAGCAAAAAGGTTAAACCAATAGGAAGATGCAAAGTATCATAATCATGGGAGGAATAAAGTGGAGAATCAGAGACACCTTTCTCGGTCTTTAGGCCAAGATGAAGTGGAGAATCAGAGAAAAAGAAAAACTGAGAATAATTCAGATCAAATTGATGACTTTTAGGGTTTTATATATAAAACTTATCTACTGGTGGGCACCCTCACATGCAAAGCTACTACCAATGACTCATTTTTATAGAGAGGGAGATGCCTCGCCATTGAGCTATTAGTGGATTGTCTTATCACAATATTTTTTTTCGAATACCCATTATGATTATTTTAAAAATACCACAGTAATAATGTATGCCCTCCAAAAGCATTAACAATACCCTGAGAAATTGAAACGCTTTCAAAAATTATAAAGAATGAGTTATCTGGCAAGGGGTGGACCAAGAATTACAAAAGGGTAGGACACAGTAAGAGGCAATAGTGCAATACAGTTTTGGAAGAACTCTCAATGGGGGCGCGTGGGCTGCAAGAAAGCACATTTGTATGACATGAACTGTTTAATTCTGTGAAAAGAAAAAGATGACAATACCTATCTTGTTTGCTTTTAGAGTGGTGCGAGCATCCCAGAAAATGTTCCTTGATGTAAGACACCGCATTAGAAACTTGACAAACCGTTCCTGACAAGTTAGTAGTTCAAAGCAGTTTCAATTGAAATGGTATAAAACTTAGGACATTCGGCGACCGTCCTGAACATTTTACTTTATAGCCTTAGATCCACAAAAAAAACTCATAGCACCAAAGGTCCCTCCCACACTTTCTCATACCTGAAATGTCTAGTTTACCATTTCTTTAAATCATAATACATGATTGGTGGGATATCCCATTAATAATGGCCAATTAACATTTAATTGCCCACGATTAATGGAATTCCCAGATTTTCAAATAAATTCTAAAAACACACAACTAAATTTTAAAATAACGAAAATAAATTTTAAAAAATAAAATAATTTAAAAAAATACAATAAGTTAAAAAAAAGCAATATATAATCAAATAACGTAAATAAATTTAAAAAGATGCAAATAAGTTTCAAAATATCCAAATAAATTTCAGAAAATATAAATAAATTTCAAAAGACTCAAATAAATCTCAAAAGATCCAAAGAAAATTTCAAAAAATGCAAATAAATTTAAATAACGAAAATAAAATTTAAAAAATGCAATAATTTAATAAAAAACACAATAAATTTGAAAAGATACAAATAAATTTCAAAAGATGTAAATAAATTTAAAAAACGCATATAGATTTCAATAAACGTAAATAAATTTGCTAAAAAAATTCAGATAAATTTTGAAAAAAACTCAGATAAATTTACCAAAAACAGAAAGAAATATGACAGAAAACAGATAAATTTGAACAACACTCAGATAAATATGACAGAAAACAGATAAATTTGAACAAAACTCAGATAAATTTACCAAAAACTTAGATAAATTTGAACAAAACTCAGATAAATTGTGAAAAAAACTCAGATAAATTTACAAAAAACACAAAGAAATATGACAGAAAACAGATAAATGTGAACAACACTCAGATAAATATGACAGAAAACAGATAAATTTGAACAAAACTCAGATAAACTTGATAAAAACTCAGATAAATTTGACAAAAGAGACAAACAGAGCCAAAAGCGATCACTGAGGAGATGTCAGTCCTCCACGGAATTTGACAAAAGACAAAAACAGAGCAAAAAACAGGTCAGGTCGAACCGGACCTGGAATCAACCCGTGACTTGGGAGACCCTTCAACTGTTATTGGGCTTCAGAAGCGGGCGGGTCGGACCTGACCTGGAACTGACCCAAGACCTGGAACCTGAGACGATCTTCTTCCTCTTCGGTCTCTGTTCTCTGATACAGAACAGAGAACCCAACCCACTCTCCTTCCTGCGTTGGTTTTCTCCGATGACGTTGGCGGGCGGCTTGACTGGCGAGACGACGACGGCGGCGATGACGGTAGTCTCCGGCGACTTGTGGCGATCGATCCGGGTGCGGCTGCGGCTGGGATGGGCGATGCAGATCAATCCCAGAACCTAGATGACGATGGTGATTCGACTGCGCAAGTAGCAGTCATCTTCTTCGGCTCCGGGCCCAGCGACGACAATGAAAACCGGTAGTGAGGGGCCCTCTGCCCAATCTTCCAAGATCTGATTCGATAGCCGAAATTCAGATCACCATGCACAGCCCTTGATTTGATGGACGACGACTGTGGTCAGTCCGGGTTCTCGGATTACTGTGCGATCTCGATCTCAGATCTAGAGCTTTCGTGGACGGAGCTTCTGCTCTGGCGTCATCGTTGGAGCCGCCGTAGCCGGAGACAGAGAGGACGAGGAGGAGAGATCTAGCCATGACTGAGTGAGGGAGGAGGAGATAGGCATTTTGTAGAATCCAAACCCACCCAGCAAACCTAGGCTCGTTGCAGAAGAAGAGGGATAATATAAATTTTAAAATCTGAAATTTTAAATTTTGCAGAAGAAGAGGGATAATATAAATTTTAAAATCTGAAATTTTAAATTTTGAAAATTTAAAATTTTATGCCTAAAATGGTTGGAAGGGCAATTTAGTCTTGAAAAATGAGATCATGTGGATGCAGGGACCTAAGGCTGGAAAAAGTCTAGCTGCTTGGACCATAGGCCTTAAAAAGTTTTTCCTTGGACTGAAGGCTGAAAACATTGACTTATAGGGACCTTTCGCTAATTTTGCCTAAAACTTAAATGTGGTAAAATAAAATAGAAAAATCAATATCACAAGATTCGGCACAGGTTTGGCATTTTCCAAATAATTTCCTAGAAAAGAAGCCATGATCGAAAAGTCGAAGGTTCGCAATATACAGCTGCCAATTTTTGCTCACACTCTTGCATTATTTCCAGGGAGAAGCATTTTTTTCCTGTGGAAATTAGCCACCCTCTTGCATGTTTTATCCAACCATGGCTCCATTTCTATAAAATAGCAAGCTCTCCCCTTCACTATGTAAAACCACCAAGAAAATGCCAAGCATGCATAATAAGTTTCTTTGAGTTATGCATGAACCATGATATTCTGTCTGTTTGGATGAGAAAACATGGTAAAAATGGTCGGGGCAAACCGTCTTCTGTTCGAAATTTGTTTTGCAGACAGTATTCCCTGGTTTTCTCCACCTGCTCTGGATGAGGACAGAAGGCAGAGAAAACTGTCTACAATTCATATTTTCACCGAGAATAGTTGTCTCTGCCTGTTTTCTTCACATCTAAATGCCCCAACAGCAATGTTGTGATATCCAGTAATAATATGAAAATGGAAAACTTAATGTAACAATCATAACATAAAGTAAATAATTATGGCCACAATGTAACTTTAACTTAAAAGCCTCAATTGAACAAAATCTCTTTAGTTCTTTCACTGCAAGTGTCTAAAAAGATGTCTTACTACTGCATAGACTTCAAGAAGCCCATCACATAACCAACTCAAATGCAACACAATGAAATGATTTCACTGATATAATAAATCCTAAAACATCATTCAATTTAACACGGTAACCAAACCAAACCAAGCCTTTTCCCACTAGGTGGGGTCAGCTATATGGATTTGACGACGCCAATCAAATCTGTTTAGGGCCACGTCCTCCGTTAGATCCATGTAGGCAAGGTCATGTTTAACACGGTATTTTACATATTTAAGGATATTTGTACAGAACAACCGTAGCATTATGAAGTTGTCACAATTTGATAAATATTTCTTTTTCCTCACTTCAGCAGCAGTCCTGATCATGACAACAATCAAATGAAAAGAATACTGCACATATATACTCGATGGGATCCAGCTCCATCAGACTACGCCTGGAAAATGCATGAGATGGAACTCCATTAAACTCTGAACGAATTAGATGCGCATCTAAAATGCCCCTCCTAACTCTGCGAGCTCATAACTGCACTATGTTCTTTGGGGATCTGATTTTTAGGACTAATGAATATACTCTGAGCCATTCAAGGTGATGAAATGGTCATCCTCAATGCTTTTTAATGATTCACCACTTCCTGAACAGATATACCATGATATAGATCCTGCAAACATGTATCCATAGCCAACTATAAGCTCAGGATAACAAAACATGAAAATAGTAAAACATGAATGCTGCATTTTGCTAAGAAAGAAAAGGACAGTAGGTCCTCACAGGTACACACTACACACAACCTAAATCAAGGATTACCATCTTCAATTCTAGGTGGAAATTAAGGCCTCCACAATTAAAAAAAAAAAAAACATTGGGACCTTGTGCACTTTGTAAGGACCATTCATGAGTATCATTATAAAAATTATATTAAGAAAAGGATCATGGATTGGCCATCAAAGTCCAAAGTAAACCAAAATACCAAATCAAATAGTGACAGCTTATCATATTAAGTGTTAGTAGTTTGGATTCTCAGGGCTAATCTCTAAGAGAACTTTCCGGAAAAAAACACTGCTAAAACTTTTTTTTTTTTGGGTAAAAACTGCTAAAACTTAGTAGGTTAAGCTTTAGTGCAACTAAAGATTTGCCTCTACACAGGCACGCCTTAATGCAACAGTATTCACAGCTCTGTTCAGCAACTTCATTCATATATGAAAAACAGGAAGGCCAAAAGCTATGGCCACAAGCATACTTGATACAGTTCGGCCAATTAAAGCCCCTACTGTATAAGACCCAAAACAACCCAAGAACAAACTTCTACCCTAGGGATGACAATGGGTTGGGCAAAAACAGGTGACTCACCCCATCCTTCTCCTATTAGGCGTGGGTTGGGTAGCAAGTCTGTCAGGTTTGGAGCGGGTATAGATTCTCAGACTTAGACCTGAGTCAGGTTCGGGTAATGGGTGCGCTTGACCCATTCAACCCCAATTATATACTATATATGTTATTTTGCAACGTTTTTATACAATGTTGCTGTAGCATGAGAGATACCGAGAACTCTCTATGACTATCAGTCACATATTCGAGTTAAAATAAAATTTTGACGGTACCAGACCTGACGAAAAAATGGTCAGGTTTGGTATTGCAAAAAACAAACCCACCACAGGTTCAGGTCAGGGTATGTGAGTCAGGTTCGGGTCAGTCTAAACCTGAACCCCTCCCATCTCGTTCCCATCCCTATTCTGGCCAAGTCCAAGCTCTTGAAGACCAGCCAAGACAAGCCCACTTAGGACCAAACTTATTAAAGCCTAAGACTAATGAGCATGTTCGTTTGACTAAACTAGCATAGCATCATTTTCTTGTTTGTTTGCTTTGCTTTAAGTGAGTCCTACTCATAGTAGTAACCACAAAAATGGTCAGATTAAACCACTGACACTAAAACATAGATGACTGGGATTTATTTACTTATTTATTTTTGTTGAACAAAGGGGTTCAGATCTATATCACAGTCGGTTGAATGTAATAGGGATTGAATGTACCAGGGGCATATTCATATGTTATGAACTTATGAATAATGAGTATTATTAAATATCCTCTTGGAGCTTTTCAGCTTGGATGCTCCTATTCATGCATGATTAGGTATTTTTTTAGACTGCAGTTCTCTGAATATAATAGAAGGATCAGGGTTCTTTTTTTGGTTTTCCTGTGCTGCGCAACAGACTGTATCCGAACTGCAATATTCTGCTGCATTATTGGAGATTGCTTCATTTTCTGCACACTAAAACCATATTTTTAGAGTCAGATCTGTTGGGCTCTCACATAGACTGCAGAGGGCAACCAGAATATCTTTAATTCCTGGATTGTGTCAATACCATCATCTCAAGAGCATCGGCAAAGGGGGGCACAGGTGCAGGGAAAATGACAATTTGGATATATCTCACTCATCAGTCATCACACACTTTGTCTAATCAACCATTAATAGATACAGATATTTCTAGCATCTTAGGATTACTTTCTTAAAGATACACTCATTAAGCTAAACACTTCCAGGTTAATTGTCAAGATGATAACAAAATAAGAGTCTCTAAACCGCGTGGCCTATTTCTAAGTTTGCATAGAATACAGTAGTAGAAATCACACTTAAACAGATGTCCCATGATTTCAAGGAAGTGCTCAACTGCTCATGCATGCTGATGATGTTGTAGTTAAAAGTAGGGATGCAAAGAGATATCCGATTATCTGGGGTTTCCCATCCCCCAAAAGGGGATCCTGCACATGCATGCTGATGGTGTTGTAGTTACAAGTAGGGATGCAAACAGATCACCTTGGGTTTCCCATCCCCAAAAAAGGGTATCTAGAACCTGATTTAAGTTCCGATTGTTAATTGGATCCAGATCCGGATCTGGACTCTCTCTCTCTCTCTCTCTCTCTCTCTCTCTCTCTCTCTCTCTCTCTCTCTCTCTCTCTCTCTCTCTCTCTCTCTCTCTCTCTCTCTCTCTCTCTCTCTCTCTCTCTCTCTCTCTCTCTCTACACACAGAAGCCGTCATTCTGCGACCCGTCTTCATTCCCACAAGCCATAGCCCATCCACAGAGAACTCTCTCCACACACAGAAGCCACCATTCCGTGACCCATCTTCATCTTCATCTTCCTCATCATTATCCCCACAAGCCATAGCCCATCCTCAGCTTCGCTGTAACCTTTGATCTTTCTTTTCTTCATCATCATTATCCCTAAATTCCACGGCTTCCCTACCCTTCCCCTGCTTAATCATCATCATACTCACAACCGACACAACTCAGAAGAGCCCAGGCACTCCCAGTGATCATGGCAGAGTCTTTTTACTGTTAAAGTAGAGGTATTCTTGATTTTTTACAACTCATACAAATACAAACGATCAATGTTTCAGCTATATGCTTTGTCAATGCATGACGAAACATGAAAAAAGAAAAGAAATTGAAAGTAGAGTTGGAACTGGGTTTGGAACCGGATCCTGGTTCCTCTTGCCGGATCTGGAACCATGTGGCTAGAATTAGATCCAGAACCCAATCCACACTTCAGAAGACACATCCGGGTCCAGTTCCTACACGGTTCTGGCCGAGACCAGACCCATTTGCAACCCTAGTTAAAAGCAGCCTCATTAGCAGTGAAGTCAAGGAAACCTTGTAATACATGGTAAGCCATCATCATTTCAAGGCCCTGCAGATTTCTGAGGGCAGAAACCAAAGGTGTACCTACATCAAGATCTTTACTTCTTTTTTACTTTTGGTTTCACCGATCTGACTTCAAAGAATATGTTTTTTTTTTATTTAAAAAATAGTACTTTCAAAGAGTATTGATCACATAAAGATATCACTTAAAATCCACTACTCTTTATCAGCACCAGTATTTGTCATGTACCTGCCGGTGGAGCTGCTTCTTGTTCTCTTGTGGAATGCAATATGATTGTTCCAGAAAGAACAGTGACTAAACCACACAGCTCTGAAGCAATACTACTCACACTTTGGCCAGACCAATCCTGTAGCCATGATATAGGTATTAGAAAGACATCAGATGCAAGGTCATTAATTGCTGTCAAGTGATGAAAGGCACAATACACATTCATAGGAACTTTTCCATTCATATAAAGCAAATAAATTATTACCTTAAAAATTATAGCACTTGCAACTATCGTTAGTGTAGTAAACATTACATAGTAAATTGGAGACACAATTGCTGTGTTGAAGGTATCCAATGCCTGCAACAGTTATAAGACAACCCTCAGAGTAACTTCTAAAGAAAGTTGCATGATGAAACTACTAAATAAAGCAATGTGATGCAGGTCCAAAGAGATCCATAACCAGCCCAGCTGAGTCCTATCCAAGCCATACGACCAGACAAACCAACAATTAGATCCAGGTAAGAACTCAATCAAGCCAAGCCCAGATCCCAACCCAAGCCAAGCCAAGCCAAACAAGGACAGAACAAGATCCAAGTTCAGGCCCAACACAAACAGGCCCATGGCCAAGACCTAATGTCTGCATATGAAAACTTATCACATATTGATGCTACTCCTAAATGCTAGGGGTGCTCATGGATTGGGCCAGCCTGAGCCCGACTATTGAGCCTGAGATTATAGTACTCAGGCTAGGCCTGGATATAAACTTTGGTCCCGTTTAATGTATGGTCCGGGCTTGGATTAAGTGGTAGAAAGCCTGAAGCCTGGCCCGGCCCGAGTGAGAGGCATTGTTTAAGTAAAAAACAATATTTTTCTGTGAAAGGGAGGAATTGAACACACATTCTCTCACACACAATCAAACATCCTAACCAAGTGATCTACAAGTTGGATCAGTAAATATTTCCCCTTTTCTTTGTAAAATATAAAACGCTCGGGCTCGGGCTTAACTTAGTGTAGGTGGGCTGGACTTGGGGCAGGTAATTATGGCCCGTGTCGGGCTTTAAAATCCAGGCCAAGCCTGGATATTGCACAGCCCAGCCCATGAACACCCCTACTAATTGCTCTCAAAAGTAATCATTTCTAATTCTATCTTTCCTAGTTTTACCACACATCCATCTTAATATTCTCATCTCTACTCCACTCATTTTGTGCAAGTGTTGCTTCTTGATTGACCAACATTTTGCTCCATAGGTCATAGATGGTCTAATACTGTCCGTTAAATTCTCTTCAATCTTGTCGGTATGCACCGATCACAAAGCACACCAAAAGCCAGTCCCACTTCCATCACCCCACTCGTTTCCTATGTTCAACATCTTCCCCAATCTCTCCAGATAGCAATTTTGTACCAGCATTCCAGACTGCATTGTTTGAATTCCGTGTTGCTTCAAAATTTGAATCAAAAGGCTAGATAACTTCTCTACACCCTATTGATTGTTGATTATCAAACAATAGTCCTCTAGAAGAATTTACATTATTAATTGGACGTTTCACTGACATTGCACATTACTGCACATAATACGCTAGCAGGCACCCGTAAATAACTTGAATGGATATAAGCTGACAGAATGATAGATAAAGATAAGAATAATAAACCATTTTGACTCTTAGTGAGTTTAATGTTACCACAATTCATGCCCGTAAGTTGTGAAGAAAGCATTGCAGCAGAAAAAAAAATTCAAATTTGGCATCAAGGGGATAAAACATCTAAAACAAATTTGATCTTAAAGTAAAACAGATGAAAATCCAAAAAGCTCTAAAGAATTTACAAAGCACTATGGCGCATCTATGACAATGTAATTGTTATAAGAACCCTTCAAAGTCAATGTAATAAATATAATTCCAGCTTCTGAGACTGCATAAGATGTGGTCTCTTCTTCTCTTACTACCCTCAGATACAATTGCTGAAGGAAGAATGGATCTCTAACGTAATGGACCAAAAAATAAAATAAAAGCATTTTGATTTCTCAATAGACCATCAATCATAAATTAAGATAAGTATGCTTTCAAGAAAATAAATGGCACAATACTGACCTTGTTGAGGTAATTCAATTGAGTGATGACACAGACAACTGCAGCTGTAACAAATATCCATGTCTGAGGATAAGCTACCTGACTTATTCCCTCTATTGTCAACTTTATAGCAATTCCAATGGCTTTTATGCTAACAACCTGCAGGCAGCAAGATAAAATATTGTAGAACCTAGAGTAGTAGGCAACTGAACGATAGAAGGTTTTCTAAGCCCCAAAAGAATAACATACTATTAATTAAGGAAAAAAAAATGTTACCGTCAGTGAGCCCATTAAAGAACAGATACCCAAATACACCAATATGTTTGTTTGTCCATAACGAGGTTCAAAGTGAAGAATCAAAGCTAATACAACTAATATGGTAGCTGCTG
This sequence comes from Litsea cubeba, assembly GCA_012931725.1. Classification (NCBI taxonomy): domain Eukaryota; kingdom Viridiplantae; phylum Streptophyta; class Magnoliopsida; order Laurales; family Lauraceae; genus Litsea; species Litsea cubeba. The sequence goes on from CM022947.1 coordinate 102,149,050, forward strand.
CATAAAATAGAAATGCTGTAGACAAACACAACATCAGAAAAGAAAAACTATAACCCCTCAATAACTATACATTAAATGACATCATGCATGATAAAATGTAAAAGAATTTTTAAATATATAATTACAAATATCAAGTTTGGATCTGTTAGAAAATACCAGGCTGAGTTGCCAGATTCCAAATTTCTTCAACAGAACTTGGAGTTTGCTCCTGAGGCGCGTGGATTACAATTACCACCGAACCCACTATGCAGGACACACACCCCAAAACTCCCATTTTCTGAAGTCGTTCTTTCAGCATGAAATGTGCCAAAACAGCACTGTTTCAGATTCATCAAACATGTCAGTCCACCGCAATTAAGCCCCCTCTATATTCAGAAGGCAACAAAAATTCCAAGGAACAAAGCACAAAGCTCAAACCAAAGAACAAAGACCTATTTTAAAGTACCTGACAATTATACTCAAAGCACCAAGGGGAGTTACCAGAACAGCAGGAGCAAAGACATACGCCACAAAGTTTGCAACTTCTCCAAAAATCACTGTTTACCAAGAAGCTTTGCAACCCCATAATTAGTTACCCATATAACTATCACATCAACATTAAGATAAATGTGACATGGTTTTTTTTATTTTTATTTTTTTTTTAAAAGAAACATGTGCATAGAATGCGAGCTTACTCGTCACCATTCCTGCCCACCAAAGTGGCTCTAATAGGTAATTGTACCCGCCAACTCCTAGAGCATGAAGAAAAACAGAACACAATGATAAAGCATAAATTGGTAAGTAAATTATCTGCAAAACAGCTGATTGAAAAACAAGAACAAAGAAAAGCTAGAAGGTCCAGATTTTGAATGGGTTCTAATTACTTTAACTAAATACCACATTAAACCACCATGTCCACAACCTAAGATACCACCACCATCATCATCATAGAGCATTATACTATCCCAGATACTCCAAAACAGATGACATAACCATGCTGTATCGTATCCAATAATTCATTTTTATGTGCAAACTCCTTGTCATTCATGGAGAGTCCCTTCAGTATCTGAGTATCATAGTCTACAATGGTAGTGGCAAAAACCTAAAGCCACATCAATAACCATAACTGTAAATAAGGTGATTGCATAGTCGTCAATTCCGTTTCAGTCGCCATTTCGGTTTGACCCGGTAATGGAACATTTCGGCATTCCGGTCAATTCTGATATTCCATTCAGGAAAAGACGCGATTGAAAAATGAAAAAATAAATATAAAAGAAAGCCTAACATTGAAAAAATAGTTAAATGCTAAAATAATACTAAAAATGCATACTTACATCACTTAAATTAAACTACACTCTACAATTGACCATTTTCTAGTTTTCGCTATATATGAATGGAAGTATGAAACCTTCACCGGAATGGGGCGGAATTAGTCCAGAATTGGAGCCAGAATTGGGACCGGAACGGACTAGAATCGGGACCGGAAACTTTTAGGGGGCCATTCCGTTCCGCCCAAAGCTAATTCTAGAACAGAACGGAATTGACAACAATGGGTAATTGTAGATAGCTCAGATGAAACCCTGTTTTGAGCTAAGAATTAAGATAGGAAGTGTGGGGATTTTGTTTAGTTCTAATTATCTGGATGTTGCAATAAGTTCTGGTCCACAGGATGACTCCACTTGAAGAGTAAAATGTAACAATCCGTCTCCTTTAAGTAGGGGGTAGCAATGGGTTTTAGCTATGATGCCAAGATACTTCTATATGCCCCATGTATCCATGTCGGACCGATACAACACTCGTATCGATACTTGATACATCACCAGTATTTACTAGGGCTCAAGTTTAGCATTTCCTACTTGCCAAGTCCATTATATAACTTAACACCCATAGTAACATTAAGATAACAAACCACAAACCATAATATTAACTAAGTGGCTCGAGCCTATCTTCATCATCATTACCGCAATTACAATCCTTACTGGATAAATTAAGGAATCCAATTGATAAAATGCTTAAAATATCAAACAACTTCCGCTTCATCTTCTTACAGAAAAATCTCATGTAACATTGATAATCAATCTCATATTGTTTGCCACCATACTAATACTACTTGTAGGTCCCATTATCCATTTTGTTGAATAAGAATTGGTTTTGGATACCAAACTACTACTTGTCCCTGTCACCGTAAAGTTAAGAGGAAAAATTTTAACAAAAAAATGATTTCATTTTTATGCTTTTGCTCGAGTTATGGAGCATCTCAATGTGGACCAATCTCGAGCTGGTCTATGCTAGTTTGTACAAATTCCATGTGGGTCCGACTTAACCGATTCGGTGGTGACTCAATCAAGTCAAGCATTTTTTGGAATCCCGGTTCTACTCATGCCGAATGAAATTTCAAATAGAGGATCCAATTCACTCATACTGCTGGATTGATTATGTGTGAAATATAAAGTTCTACATTCCACATATGAGCCAATCCAATGGCACATAATAACTTCAAATGGAGTGAAGTTTGGTCCCATTCCTAAATAGAGGGTGGTGTGACTTTGATCAAGCAAAGGTAGCCCCACAAAGGTAAAATCAGAAGGTTAGCTGCCTTCAGAAAGAGATCATTTCTCTTCTCAATATTCTTCAATTAAACAAAGTTTGCATTGGCTGGAGCATTGCACAACCATCTTATCAGCATGGCCAACAATATCAAACCTATGCTTCGGCAAAAACAGGGATCCATGAAGATCTGTTGGGGAAAACCTTCTGGAGATAGCCCTAGTGATTCACTTCTCAAGACCTAGTAATTCACTCCTCAAGCTCCAATGGCTCAGACGGACTGCCATACTACTAGAATCAAGATGGATGGAATTGATCCCTCTGAATACCTCTTCTAATATAGACCTCTTCATGCAGATTCAATGGTCCTCAAAACACAGAAAATCCTGGTGTTAGCACAACATCATGAAATTTGGTTTACTATTGTCTAGAGGAATGCTTTAGCCCATAAATAGATTTATTGAGCTTGAAGACTTTCATGTTATGCCTTTCTCAACATATCTCATTAGTTGTTCATATAAATTTATGTCTCTAGAGTCTAGATCTCTATCAAGAAATGTAGTCTTAAGTCTTTAACATCCATTTGGTGCAACTCCAGGTCCAAGAATATGACAATTGGCAAAAAACATGCATGCATATTGGTAGAAACGTTGCTATCAGAAAGAAATTTTCCTCGTAATCCACACCTTTTTATTGCAGTGAACATTTTTTTGTACCAAATTTTCTAACTGCTAGCAAGAAAGCTTTGAACTTATCAATAGATCCATCAAATTTTTTTTTGATCTTCAAAACCCACTTATTACCAAAGGCTTTCACCTCCCTTACCATTCGGCAAATCAGTACTTCCCGTACCTTGTCTTTTCTTATAGAACTAACCGAATCACTCATCACGGCGCTCCACTGGTTCGAATTTGATGATTTCATCGCCTCCTGATGTGAGTCTGGATCATTAACATCCACAACAATATGTGCAAACAATTCCCCTGCGCTAACAAAATGTCCCTAGGGAATGCGTCCATGTAAACTGCGACAAGAGCTATTGTAGCAATGTGATTGCTAGTTTTAGCTGCCTAGTTTAAGTGAGGCTATGATTTCTAATCCCATTAGGATGTGAAGAAGAGAAAGTGAGATCTATATAAAGTAATTTACTCCTCAGACTAATGCATTCCAAGATTAAAGGCACTTATTCTAGATCATGACTGCCTAAATAGACATTCGTCATTGGTCTACTGCATCCACATTAAACCCATCCCAATGAGACTTTCAAAAACATTACAAAGACTTGTACCCCACTCACAGCAAAATCCTGCAATCTGCCTAAGCATTTGGTACCCCACCAACTAAAAATAGTACACAAGAAAAATGAAAAAAAAAATGCAATATTAATCACAGGTCAAACATAACCGAAAGCCCGGAAGTGGATCATAATCCATTTGAATCCACACCATCTTGCGCTTTAAATCACCCAAATCAGCCCAACCCCAATACAGGAATCAACCATGAAGATCACTCCCAGCATTAAAACAAACTAAAAGGACATATTAGATCCAAAATCAAAGCAATCAAAACAAGAAAAAACAAACAAAAGAAACCCAACAAATGAAAGAGAACAAAAATTCAATATTTCCTTCAGATCGTGGAATTTTCTTACCAGCACGAGTACCGGCTGCTCCAGCGCGCTTTAGCCCCTTCTTCTTGAGTATGAAGCTGGCGCCGATGAAAGCGCTTGACAGAACTGCAAGGATAAAACCCCTCATGTTATCCGAAACTCCAACCTTCTCCATCCCTTTCGTCTTCGACACCATCGAAATCTCTTCTTCTTCTTCTAAGATATTGATTGGAGAAATTCAAATCTTCGAAGAAAAGAGACAAATCGAATCAGTTCTGAATTCCCGCCAATAAATTCGAATGCCAATGTCCGATTTCCCTCGCTCCACGCAAGAAACGATTTCCCCTTTTTCGAAAAAACAGAGAGAGTGATTGAAGGAGAGAGAGAAACGAGGAAAAGGAAACCCTAGAAATTCTCGCGAAAACGCGGATTGCTAGTGATTTGCTTGTGTTGCTGGAGCTGTCGGGAGCTGAAATTTTCCGGTTTTTTTTTTCACCGAAACGGCGTGTCGCTTTCGTGGAAAAGGAAAGCGCGTAGTTTCCGTTTTCACGGCTTCGTTATAGGTTGAAATAATGAAGACCACCAACATTAATGTCACTTCTAAAGTTTATATGGTAAATAAGTGTCCCACCATTACCTTACACTTTGATTTATTTTTTTATTTTTTAGCCATTGAAGGGTTCCCAACTGAGGTGGACTAATCCCTTTAAGGTAAAAAAAAAAAAAGGCCAAAAAAGGGGTAAATTCCTTGTGGTCCTAAAATGGTAGCACTAGTGACTCAATCTTTAATTCCTAAAAAAGGGAGAACCGAGTGTCGATACCGAAACCTCTATCTCTGGAAGAGGGAGGAACCGTAGTTCTGACCACTTGGCCAAACCCTTGAAGTTACCTTCCACTTAGATTGATCCTATGATTTTCGATTGCGTTTGTTTTCTATTTAATTATGCTTACACTTGATCAATTTGAGAGGAGTTCCGACTCTTAAAATCTTCTCTGCTTTAATGTAATCAAGTCTTTTACATGTAACTGATCTTATGTGATCACAAGTTGTGAAATGTGATTATAAGGAGGTAAGGTTTGAGCCATCCAAGAATCAGAGGTGGGCCTTTATAGTTAGGGGTGGGGAAATTTGACTCGACCCATATTTGACTTGCATCGTAGATGGGTTCGTCATGGGTTGAGATAAATTTAACCCGTAATAAAATGTGCCAGTTTAAAACTGACTGCAAAACCAATTTAAATGAGTTGGATTAAAGTTGACCTATAGATATGTACAGATTTAAATAGATAGGTGGTTTAACAACTTTGTACTTTAGGGTTTCTTTTAGCTAATACATACTTAAAGACTGAAGTGAATTGGGCTTATGCAGTAATTCTATTAGGGTTGTAAACGGGTCGGTTTCGGTCCGGGTCCATGGAGGACCCGGAACCGTTTCGGAACCGATTTATTGGCTCCGGAACTAGAACCATAACCATATATGAGACGGGTCTGGATCCGGGTCCGGGTCTAGGTAGATAATCATATTAAAAAAATATGATTTTTAGGAGAGATTTTCAAAAATTGAGGTAATATGTCAGGTCTTGGGTCCACGGGTCCGAACCAAGGTGGAATCGGAACCGGACCCATTTACCTATCGAGGCCTAAATAAGGACCCAAACCCAATTTTTAACGGGTCAGAACCTCCGGGTAATCGGATATTCGAGTACCCATTTACATCCCTAAATTCTATACATTTGGTTGGGTCAGATTAGGTTAAATGGACAATCCACATTGAATGTTTGTAATGCAGGTCAAGCCCAACTGCTCAACATTGAACGCAAATTGAGATTATCTGACCATTTTAGAAATGGGTCAAATATGGGTTGAACTTTAACATGTATGCTTATAGCTCCCCTAAGCTCAAGCTTAGGATAAGGTAAGCTCAAGTGTGTGGTGGGGCCCACTTGGGGATTCACATGGAGATGTGGGTGGGGGGATTTCAAGGACTCCCTGAGATCTTCCTCCCTGTAAAAAATCAGCCCCAACCGTAATTTCTATTATCTCCATATGGGCCCAAGAGTTTAATGGTTAACAATCCATTCGAATTGATATATAGTCAATCCAACGGTCCAATAAATTCGGATCTTACCGAAAATTTGTGGACATGTGCAATTTAAGGGGTTCATGTGTTTGGTCCATTTGGATGGACCAAAGATAGGCCCCACAAGCATAAATTTACTAAATTTTTTCCCTGAACTCGAACTTAGGAGAGCCTTAGCCTTTTATATATTTTTTTTGGGATTCGAACTCATGTACCCATATTGCTTCCCAGACGAGCTACATACTAGAGACCATTCTTCGGCCCTTAATAACATTAGTGTTGCAACAAGAAGATTGGGACGAACTTGGGCACATTGGAAATATTAGGTGAAAATTGAGGTCATTTTAGTTGGAGGGAGGATCTGTATCTGTATGACATAACTTGGGCTACATACTTGTTAGTTGAAGGTAATGTAGTATATAGCACAATAATAGCACACAGGCTGACATATCCAGCCAGGCAAATACATTTTGTAACCGAGGGACGAATGAAGAACAAAATTCACAGAGGGAAAGAGCCAGAGCCAGCGCCAGCGGCCCACTATAAAAGAACGGATGTTTTGAGTTTGGTCGGGTTAAAACTCACCCGAACCGGTCCACGGTTTAGGTCAGAATGTCAGATTCAATCTTATAATTTTTTATTTTAAAACTTATAATAAAAAAATAAATGATATATTTTGTCTTGGGTTTTGACAAAATCTTACGCTAGTTGGCAACATGCTTCAACCCTCTTTTTTTATCCACGCTTCAATGCAAATCCACAGTAGAAAAAAGTAGAGAGATTTCCTACAATTCTTTCAATCAATTCTCAGAAATGACACAGATTTTTCCTTAATAAATCAATTAAAAGAAATTATACCTAAATGTCCTAATGAGGCCAACTTCAACTACCTTTATGCATGGATGGCTGATTCCAAATGACTAAAAAAACTAGCTTCATTGAATGGTTATGATCATTAAAATCAAAACAGCCAGTTTTTTGAGAAAAAGGAGTTTAAGAAAAAACAAAAACACGTGATATAAGAAAAGGGTATTTTGTCAACACTCAGAATTTTATGGAGAGGACTTGATTGAAAATTTTATGTACTTTTTTTAAAATATCCAAATTTTATATACTTTTCTTTCATAAAAACGAGAGAAAGACTTTAAACTTTCTAAAAAGCAAATCTTAAGCAATTTTTATGAAATAATTAAGCTTAAAGTATGATTAAATGTTTTAATGAAGAAAAATACTGAAATGACGACAGAATTATTCACATGTTTTTTTACGAAAATACCAAAATTGAAAATATCATCAACTTAGTTGACGACGTAATCAAGTTGGTTGAGGACATCTACAACTTCGTACAACTTTTATTTTCCCCTTTTCTTCTCCAATGATCGACCCATGCTTTAATCAACTTCCTATGATGAGTAGTTGTCATCGAATTAGCTTTTACTTTTTTTTAATTTACAATTTTATGCGGTTTTTATCTAATTTGTTTGATATTTCTTTTCCTTTTTCTTGAGATGTGGGTATTATTATTATCTATAATATACTATGTGATAGAACCTTCTTTGGATATAGATGGTATTTGGATAGGGTTGTAAACGGGTCGGTTCCGGTCCGGGTCTAGGGTGGAACCTTAACCGTTTTCTAAGAAGGGGAACCAGAACCGGAACCGATAATATTAATGGGAACCATAACCGGAACCGGACCCGTTTGTGAGGCGGGTCTCGTTCCGGTTCCGAATCTAGACTAATACTTGTATTTTTCTTTTTCTTTTTTTAAATTATGCTTTTTCCACATTTCAATTAGATCACGTACCTGCAAACACTTTTGTCTATCAATAACATGCACTTTTAACCAAAAATTCAGAAATCACATCCAAACCGGCAATGAGATGTAGAAAAATAGAAAACCCTAATGTAGAAAAGTAGAAAAGTAAAAAGGGTTCTGTTCTCACATACTAAAGTTACCTTATGTTAGTGTATATTGGGTCGGGTCCAGGGTCCACGGGTCTGAGCCACTGTGGATCCAGAACCGGACCCGTTTAGGTATTGGTTCTAAAAAAAGGATCCGGAACCGGAACCATTTTCTTATCGGGACCAAAATAAGGACCCATACCCAGATCCTAACGGATTGGAACCTTCGGGTAATCGGAGAATCGGGTACCCATTTACAACCCTATATTTGGATGTTGTTTATGGTTGATACGTACTACTGTTTTTAAGAAGAGAATGTGGTTGTCTCTCTCATGATGCTTTCTAGAGACATTTGGATGAGATTTCATGAAAACTACATTTGAGGAATTTGAATTAAATGAGGAGAATGAGATAGAGCATGAAGAAAAATTGGGAAGAAGAAGAAAAGATTAGATTTTGCCCACAAGGGAGGAATAAATACTATTGCGGAATGTGCAATAAGGTTTTCTTCGATCTTATTGGGCATTGGGTGGACATGGAGCGAGCCACAAGAAAATCAAAACTTAAAACCATCGAAAAAGAAGAAGAAAATTTGTAGGAGAATGATGATATCTTCAAAATGGTTGACACTATCATGATTTGGAGTATTTTCATTAAGGAAATATACAAACTCTTCTGCTGTCATTTCATTATATTTCTTCGTAAAACTGTTCAAAAAAAGTTTAATCTTAGTTATTTCATAAAATTTCCTTTTTGAAATGTTCCCTACTAACAATAACCTATCAAAAAGGATTTGCCTCTGGATAGATTGAAGTCAAAGAACAGAATGCATGTAATTAAGAGTGGCTTCCATGATGATCACCACCGCCATGATGGCATATTTTTGTATTGGAAGGTAAGAATTACAACTCTCATTTTAACTTCAAATATCCTATTTTCACTCATGTCCTCGTGGCTTATCATAAAACGAGAGAGAGAGAGAGAGAAGAAGGCAGGGGTGGGCCTGGGAAGGTAGCCCACCCCAAGACTTACCTGAGTCAAAATCCGTATATTCATAAATCGAAAAGACCACTGGGAAACCTAACCTTACTGGAGCGGTCAAAGCAGGTCGATCATTTAATCCAACCTCCCTTGTTTGGTTAGGTAAGAATAAAAATGGGCCTTCCTTCGTAAATTCTATCTAGAACCTAGATTTTCATTTCCCTTATTTTTTTTACTCATCTGTATGCTGGGTTTTTATATAAGTGGCCCACCTTTTGATCAATTTACTCCTTTCACGCACTACCCCACTTCGAAATAGAATTAAGAGGATTTTACCTGAAAAATCCTTTAAGACTTGTCAATAGCCAAAAGCACCATGAACATGTTATAATGACCACAGTAGTCTCAAAAGCCTAATTTGGTTTTTTTTTTCTTTTCTTCTCTGAGCAGGGATATCCCTGCTCCTTTCCCTTAAACAAAACTCAAAACCCAAAAATCCATCCTCTCCCATATCTAGGGTTGTAAACGGGTCGGTTCCGGTCCGGGTCCAGGGTGGAACCGGAACCGGAACCGTTTTCTAAGAAGGGGAACCGGAACCGGAACTGGAACCGTTAAGAATAATGGGAACCAGAACCGGAACCGGAACCGGTTGTGAGGCGGGTCTGGTTCCGGTTCCGGGTCTAGACTAATACCTGTATTTTTCTTTTAAAAAATTATACTTTTTTTCACATTTCAATTGGATCACGAACCTACAAACACTAATGTGACATTTTGTCTATCAATAACATACACTTTTAACCAAAAACTCAGAAATCACATCCAAACAGGCAATGAGATGTAAAAAAGTAGAAAACCCTAATGTAGAAAAGTAGAAAAGTAAAAAGGGTTCTGTTCTCATATATTAAAGTTACCTTATATTAGTATATATTGGGTCGGGTCCCGGGTCCACGGGTCTGAGCCACTGTGGATCCGGAACCGGAACCGTTTAGGTATCGGCTCCAAAAAAAGGATCCGGAACCGGAACCATTTTCTTATCGGGACCAAAATAAGGACCCAGACCCGGATCCTAACGGGTCGGAACCTTCGGGTAATCGGAGAATCGGGTACCCATTTACAACCCTACCCATATCAGATCGAGGAAGGAAGGAAGAATCGAACCCTAACCCTAAAACGAAGAAGATGCAGATCTTCTAGAACAAGAGCTTTTTCCACATTCAGATTCTTATATTTTCGAAAGATGGGTTTTAAGGATTGAATCTAGAGTTCCCAGCTGGAATTTGGGGTTTTTCTTATTACAAAGTAAAAGGGTTTTCTGGGATCTACAAGGATTAAAAAGTTATTGTGCTTGGGTTCATCATTTTGAGGCGAGATTTGGGTTTTTTTCATCTGGGTTCAGATTAGAACTTCTACAGTTGCAGAAATCGGATTCCAGAATGTGAGGAAGAAGAAGACAATGCACGCCCAAATTAGTGATGTGAACAGGGATATCCCTGCTTTTGTTAGTGCTGTGAGCGGGGATATCCCCGCCCACCAGAGTACTGTGGGTGCTGTCTCTCAAGGACTGGTTTCAGTTTGGACGGGGATATCCCCGCCCACCAGAGTACTGTGGGTGCTGTCTCTCAAAGACTGGTTTCAGTTGGGACGGGGATATCCCCGCCCAAATTAGTGCTGTGAACAGGGATATCCCTGCCTCTGTTAGTGCTGTGAGCGGGGATATCCCCGCCCACCAGAGTATTGTCTCTCTCAAGGTGGTTTCAGTTGGGACGGGGAGCTTGACCTTTTTCTTCTTGTGCTTGATCTTCTTGGGCTTGGTGTAGGTCTTCTTCTTCCTCTTCTTGGCCATGCAGCCGCGGAGGCAGAGGACGAGGTGGAGGGTGCTCTCTTTCTGGATGTTGTAGTCGGTGAGGGTCCGGACATCCTCGAGCTGTTTTCCGGCGAAGATCAGGCGCTGCTGGTCCGGGGGAATGCCCACCTTGTTCTGAATCTTGGATTTCACATTGTCGATGGTGTCAGAGGATTCAACTTCTAGGGTTATGGTTTTGCTTGTTAGGGTTTTGACGAAGATCTGTATCTTCTTCATTTTAGGGTTAGGGTTCGGTTCTTCCTTCCTTCTTCAATCTGATATCGGAGAGGATGAATTTTTGGGTTTTGGGTTTTGTTTAAGGGAAATGAGCAGGGATATCCCCGCTCAGCTCTAAAAGTTAAAAAAAATACCCAACAGGGCCTTTGGGACTATTGTGGTCTTTATGAGAAATTGATGGTGTTTTTGGCTTTTAACAAGTCTTGAAGGATATTTTAGGTAAAATCCTCTAGAATTAACATCATTTTATTCACTGTTAGTTTTAACGACATTAAGTATGCAAGATTTAAATCATTAAACTTTGAAGGGCTTATTTTATGTGCCCGCCTCACTTAGTTTACATGTATCTAGTGAGCCCCAAAGTATGTGAGCATTTTTAGGGCCCGTTCACTTGCTAGAATTCCTGACATGAATTTTCAGACTATTTGGGAATTTAGAATTCCTAACAGGATTTCTGTGTTTCATTACCAAAAGTCCCACAGAATTCCTGAACAATTGAAATTCCAAACATTTTAAATTCCAAAAAACCCAACATTTGAAAAACCACTTTAACAAGTAGGATTTGAAAATCTCACTTGTCACGTAAATTTCGGGAGAAGGACGACGGCATTCCGAGAGCTCAGATAGAAATTCAGGCCATGAATGAAACAGCGAATTTAGAATTCCAAAATTCGGTTGCATTTCAAATACCAGGATTTAAAATTCCCAGACAACCACCAGATATGAATTTTATGAATTCTAGTAAAGAAACGGGCCCTTAAAGTAGGCCTATTTATTTACAGGAAAGGAGTAAAAGAGTAGGGTCAGATCTAAGGTTGGTAAACTCGTGACTTGAACTTGACTCATTCAATGCAATAATTTGACTCGGATAGAGTAAATGCGGAGTCTCGAAAGAGTCATGTTTTTTTTTTATAATAAATTTAAAAATATTTAAAAATAAATCTTATACTTCTAAAATATAGAAATACATTTATTTACATGCATTCTTGATAATCAACTCAAATTAATAAATTTATATACATAAAAAATTATTATAATAAGAAAAATATTATATATTATATAATTTGTCAGTACAAAAATCGAAGCTAAAAAATCAAATATAAGTTTCATATTACATTCCTATCATCATTTTTAAATTACTAACACCAAACCTCATGCATAATTACTTACAAATAATATTTAATTGCTTAAAATCAAATATGCCTAATAAATGATTCATAATGGAAAGAATTTATTAAAATGAGATGACTCGGCCGAGTCTTCCCATTTTTGACTCGATCCTTCGTCAAAAAGAGATGACTTAGAAGAATCAAAAGTCAACTCCGAGAGTTTTCCAACTATGGTCAAACCATATATAAAGCTAAAGAAGAGGGGGGTCAAAGTAGAAGTATTACAAAAAAAGGGCAAAAAAAAAAAAAAAAAACTACTCCCCACTTTATTATGTTTGAGGAGAGTAAAACAAAGTGGATTAAAGTGGCCCCCTACTTTATGTCAAATTGAAACTTTACTCTCCCCTTTTTCACCAAAATCTTATAAATTAAAACTTTATATCACATCAATTTTACTATACTTTATACTTTTACTTCTTCCATCTAAATACTTAACTTTGTCACACTAGCCCCTTTTTATGCCTCTTCACACGGTTTAATAAGTGGGTGGATGGGTCTGATGTAAGGGGTCCCATCCACATGCATGGAGTACATAGAATGTCAATGCAAAAAGTAAAATCGATCACTCCTAGGAAGAGACATGAGCAAAGGGGATTGTAGCACCAGCATCATATTGTGGATGTCTTGAATCGGATGAAAGGGTCAAGATCAAAGTTTGAAAATTCCGTTGACACCAAGATTCCATGCATTCAAATATGCCCTAATAGGAAACATACAATCCTTGACCATAAAATCACTGGCTTGGTTCTGATAGTAGATGTGGGAGCGACTAAACCAACACCACAAAATGCCAAACCACAACTGAGATTAAGCCTGACAATATCTACAAGCTTTTTTATCACTAGAATAAGTAGTAGTCTTGTACTGAACTCAAATTTCCAACTAGAATGCTATCTGATCAACACTTCACTAAACCAACACCACAAAATGCCAAACCACAACTGAGATTAAGCCTGACAATATCTACAAGCTTTTTTATCACTAGAATAAGTAGTAGTCTTGTACTGAACTCAAATTTCCAACTAGAATGCAATCTGATCAACACTTCACCAACCACATCCATAAATACCAGGATGTAGAAGAAAATTGCCCAAGCTGATAAAAAAAAAAAAACTTGGATGATTGTATGAGTATGAAGGCTGTCAACATTAAATAAGAATTTTTTTTAATCCAGCAGGCAAAGAGTATGAAGGTTGTCAACATGAAATAAGAAAAGTTCTTAATCCAACAGGCAAAGTGCTATACGAAAATACTGTATTGCTACAAGTACCCCCAAACGTGCTCAGATTCCTATGGATTTAGTGATCAATATTAATTTTTTAGAAGATAAGATAATAGAACTTAACCCACAAATAAGTGAAATAACTAAGTGTCCTGCAAACATATGGTGAGGGAACTAATAGAACCAAATCATCAAATATCAGCAAGACCATTTAAAGCTTTCCTGCTATTCACCCAATTGACGCTATAAAGGCCAACCAAGGTGCCACAAAAGAATGAAAGCAACTCAGATATTTCACAAAGCTATCTAAGTCAACTTATCATTGCTGCCCTTGATCTTCTCACAGTCAGAACAAGTATAAGCATATAATATGCCCCATTTAAGATGCAAATGGGAAAAAAATTGAGGCGGAGAAAAGGGTCATGGTTTCCACAGGAGTCAGCATAGCTTTAGTCATGGCAACTGCTAAAGATCCATTAAGAAACTCCACTTCTCTACTCTTAATGAGATCCTGCATTAGATCAAATTTACTTCCATGATCTTAGAACCACAATCATATATGCTTGTTCCCACTCAAAATTATGAAATTACATACATTTCAATTGAAAAGAAAGGCTTGAAAGCCCACTGACTTTGTTTTCTATCTGACTAAATCCATATTAAAAAAATGTGATACACCCAGGTGCTCATTGATGAATTCACCCTTTTGATGTGCACCATCACATTATAATACACAAGCTACTAAAGATGTATTTAACTTGGGAGACAATTATATCAGTATCGGACACAAGGTAAATGGCATCAATATCGCAACCTAGTGAAGGTAAAAGAAAAGAGGGATGTGAGAGAGGGGTCAACCTGAGTTCTGGAATCGATGTGATCGTTGAAATCATTCCAGTTGGCATTAGAGAATCACATCTTCTTGTTCTTGTTCTCTTTCCTCTCTCCAATTGAAATTAGGATTAGCAACAAAGTTAGTTTAATGCATCAGGCAAATGGTAGCACTTACATGGGGTATAAGATAGCGATGCACGTCTCAATAACTGATTCAAACAATTCCCATAATATCAATGGGAATGTATCATCGTTGTAATTGTTGACGGCCTTGAGAGTTCATGGTTGATGTGAGATGGTTGTTGGTCAAAGTATATTGACTGTAACTAAGATCGTTGTAGTTTAAAAACGTTTAAAAACAATAACTTATGTCATCATTGGCTAGACAGTTGTTTTTCCGTATGCCAGATGTATATAATGATGAGTCATTCTGGCTGGGAATTCATGGTCATAATAGGGCCTTATTTAAAGAACTTTAAGAATAAACAGTTGTGGGATAAAGGTGTTCTTGTCAAAAGACATAAGCACTAATTGTTGCGAGTTACTGTTGAGCGCGGAGTTTGCATGTTGGAGAATCAATTGAGACTAAGATTCGTGCGAATTGAAAATTTTGAATAATTGATCATGGTCAGTAAAGGTTGTTTATGATTTGTGAGAAGTGATTATTGTTGGTTGTATTTGCGTTAATCATTAAAGTAATTCACTAATGTTTGTTCGTTTAGATTGTGGATTCTAGGAAATAAATGACCATTGTGGTTGTGTCACATTTTGGACGTAAGTGGTCATGAATTATTTTGGTTGCCCCTGGGAATTCATGGTCATCGAGGGTTGTTAATTTGAGAAGTCTATGAATGATTGTTATAAATCGGGGTGGTTAGTATTGATAATTATGAGCGCTAATTGTTGATGTGAGAAGATTGTTGATCAGAGTAATTGGTAACAAGAAAGGTTATAAAATAAAAAATCTATGTCATCATTGGTTCGACCATTGTTTTGTATCATGTATTGGATGTATGACATGACAAGTTACAGAAGTTGACTTCGGAATTCAAGGTCATCAGGGTTTGTTTTTTTTTATATGGAATTTTAAGAATAAACAATCGTGATATATAGTTGCAGTAGATGAAAGTTATAACTTATAAGCACTAATTATAGCTCGTATTGCCAGGCGTATGTCATGATGATTTATTCTAGTTCACTATTCATAGTAATCCAGGGGCTCCATTTAAGGAATTTTAATAATAAAAAATCACAGTGGATCGTTGTTGTCGAACGACATGAGCACTGAGTATGCTCGTGTTGTTAAGTGCGGATTTTGCTTCTTGCAGCATCGGTTGACAGTAAGATTAGTGCGAATTCAATAATATGAAATCGTCTTTTGTTGGTTAGAATTCTCTTGAAATTGTAAAGATTTACTATTTAGAAAAGATGGCAGAAATAATCGTGAGTAATGGTGGTTCACTTTCAGGGTCATCGTGGGTTGTTATTATTCGCGAGCTTAAGAATATATCAGTGAGGTTCAAAGTCATGCGCATAAAATGTTTTTCTCATGGTAGACGTGCGAAGTTTGCAAATGTTTTATTTTTATATTTGGGTCTATCAAAGTCAACCATCATCCAGACATAAGCCGAAATTCTGTACGGAAAGAGTTTTATAAAAGTGGAATATCACAACGCCAATACGACTAAGCAAAGGTCATCGTGGATTTTAAAAAAAGAAAAAGAAAAAGAAAAATATGTATGGCATACTTAGTTGGTTTGCTACCTGATAACTATGGTGACAGGTTTGAATAATCGATCATAATCTACAAATTGAATAATCGATCATAATCTACAAACATTGTTTATGATTCATGAGAAGTGATCTTTGGTGGCTGTGTTAGCTTAATCATGAAAGTATTTAACCAATGGTCAATGGTTGATATTATAGATTCTAAGAATAAGTGACCGTTGTTAGTGTTTCGCATTTGGATGTAGGTAGGCATGGGTTATTTCGGGTGTCGCAGGAAATTCATGGTCATTGAGGGCTGTTAATTGGAGAAGCTGAGAAAAATAGAAATAAACTGTTCTTGTAATTTTTTTATGGCCGTGACAGTTAAATGGTTGATATGAGAAGGTTATTGATCAAAGTATTGACTGTAGCTAAGATCGTTGTAGTTGACACAAGCAAGAAAGAACTCCACACGGCTGGAGCTTAGGTCGTCATGAATTAAAACCAAGCTTGTCATGGATTGATATATGCGTATGTCATCCTTGGTTGGTTTGATGCCCACCATTGATAGGTAAAGATATATAGTTTGTCAACAATAATTGTGTTGACAAGTTGAAATAATTAATTAGTGTCTGAAAGGATGTTTATGATTTATGAGAAGCGATAATTGGATGTCGTCCCCTGTAGGTTGGAATCCTCTGGATTCATACCAAGATAATGTTTCGCTTGAATCGGGAACTCAGGGTCATCGTGGGTTGTTATTATTGGCGAGTTTACAAATACATCAATGTGGTTCAAAGTCATGAGCATAAATTTTTTTTCTTATGGTAGATGCGCGAAGCTTGCAATTTTTTAATTTTATTTTTGGGGTCAGTTGCTGTCATCCACTATCGAGACATACGCTAAGAGTCCATACGGCAAAAGTTTTACAAAACTGGAATATCACAAAGAGTCACAGGTATCACTTCAACCCAAGACTGACCCGGATCAGGTGAAACAACAACCTGACAGATCTGGTTATACAATAACCTGACAGTGTAATGTGACTGTCATACCTTCAATGGACAACCAGCAAGCCTCAGACTAGCAATTCTATTACAGAACACCATTCACCAGCAATTAAAAAAATGGAAGAAAAGCAGTAAATTATGCCTTGACTTTGTTTATATTTTTCTTAACCAAAACATGACCTCCTACCTCCCTACTCCATCCTTTTAAAAACAGTCTCTAAAATCCCCCTTGATCCCATTACACCCTTGATGTCAGCTAACATTAAATCCACATCCTTTTAAAGAGAATCTCTAAAATTCCCTTGATCCCATTACACCCTTGATATCAGCTAACATTAAATCTATAATATACTAGGATAAAGCAAATAAAGAAAAGTGGTAATAGCATTAACTGTTGACCTTGACTGTGCATGGACTCACAACCCAGATCTCTCCCTTTTAGATTTAGAGCATTCAAAATCCTTCCATTTTGGCAGATACTATAAATCTCTTCCTATTATGCATGAATGAAGAGAATCCTGCATTTAGTTGGATTTAAAATTCAAATTTTGATTTTTTTTTTTCCAAAACAGGGTTGTCCCAGTTGCAGTTGGGTTTGGGCCCAGTTAGACCCTCAACTAACTGCTCTAAATAACACTCACAAGACCCACCTTCTGTGCATTGTTTATGAAGGGCAGTTTATTCGAAGTTGCATAAACACCCACATAGTTTACGTATTTTATAAAACAACCCCCTATTCAATTCTCACACGTTAGGGACTGTTCTGGGTTCCTTTTCTGAGTGATGGGACTTTACACATGGGTTCGGACCCCATGCGCTCGATCAAATGCACTCATGAAGGTCAAAGCCTGCTCAATCACTTGATCCACATCATATGCTTAGTTGGCATATTAAAGAATGCACCGGTATGGTGCTTGACATGGAATTTAGGGTTATCTTGGGTTATTCTTATTGGCGAATTTAAGAATACATCGTTGTGTTTCAAAGTAACAAGCATAAAATGTTCTTAGTATTGTTGACATGTGAAGTTCCCTTTTATTTTATTTTTGAGTCTGTAAAGGTAATAAATCATCCATACACAAGCAAGAACTCCAGACAGCTAGAACTTCATCACAATGGAATATCAAAAATCTATTACGACCGAGGTTAGGTCGTCATGAATAAATCATGGATTGAAATATCCGTATATCATCCCAGGTTGGTTTGATGGGCAAAGATGTATTGTCATCGTTAATTGTGATGACAAAAATGACGAACTCGTCAAAGTCTGAAAAGAAGTTTACGATTTGAGCGAAGCGATCATTGCTCGTCCTTTGGATTCATAAAGATGTACTATTCAGCATAGATGAAGCAAATAATCGTGAGTATCAGGTTGAGTCGGGAATTCAGGGTCGTCGTTGGTTGTTATTATTCGCATGTTCACAAAAACATCATTTTGGTTTAAAGTCCAGAGCATAAAATATTGTTGCTATTATAAGCGCACGAACCTCATTTTTATTTATTTTTGGGTCCATCAAGGTCTTCTATCATCCAGACACAACCAAGAACTCTGCAAGCCCATAACTTTATCAAAGTGGAATATCAAAACGCCATTACGACTCAGGTGAGGTCATCATGAATTGAAACAATGGTTGTAATGGATCGAAAAAATAATGTCATCCTTAGTTGGTTTGATGCTCATTGATAGAAAAAGATGTATAGGTTTGTCGATGATAATTGTGGTGACTTCTATCCATAATAGTCTTCAAAGGATGATTATGGTTTGTGATAAGCAATCATTGGTTGCTGTATTTGCCTAATAATGAAAGTATGTGACCAATGGTTGTTGGTTGAGATTATAGGTTAAAGGAATAAGTGACCATTGTTGGTGTTTCTCATTTTCGATGCAAGTGGACATGAGTTATTTTGGTCAAGGTCGTTGAGCATTGTTAAGTGGAGAAGTCTATGACTAATTGTTATAAATCGTTGTTGTTATGATTGATAGTTTTGAGCGTTAATAATTGACGTGAGAAAGTTGTTGGTTAGAGTATTTACTGTAACCAAGGTTATTCGAGAATAAGAGATATGTATGTCATCATTGGTTTGTGAAAAGATATTTTAAACACAAGTTGAAATTCCACACGGCAAGAGTTTTGTAAAATTGTAATATCACAAAGCCAATCCAACTCATCATAGGTCATCATGGATTAAACCTAAGAAATATGTCATCCATAGCTGGTTTGGCACCCCTTGATTTGCAAAGATGTATAGTTTTGTCGCCTATAATTGTGGTGATAAGACTGAATAATCGATCATAGTCTTCAAACGTTGTTAATGATTTGTGATAAGTGATCAATGATGGTTGTCATTTGCTTAATCAAGAAAGTATTTGACCAATGGTTGGTTTTGTCTCCGATGGCTATGAAGAGAAATCAGAATCATCGATCATAGTCTGTTGACGTTGTTTATGACTTGTTAGAAGTGATCGCATGTGGTTATTTTTCTCAATCAGGAGAGTATTTGACAAAAGATCAATGGTCGAGATTATCAATAGTAAGAAAAAGCGACTGTTGTTAGTGTTTCACGGTTTGGATTTAAGTATGCATGGGTTATTTTAGGAGTCTCTGGAAATTCAAGATCGTCAATGGTTGTTAATTGGAGAAGTCTGAGAAAATAAAAATTTATAGTCGTTGTAATAGTTGATGTTTGTGAGAGTTAATGGTTGATAAGAGAAGGTTGTTGGTCAGAAATAGCTTATCTTAAGAAAAAAAAAAAAAAACTTATCTTTCAAACAAAGCTTATAATTCCAAAAAAAAAAAAAAATCTATTCCAAAAAAAAAAGTTGATCTTTGAAAAAAAAAAGTTATATCTACAAAAAAAAAAAAAGCAAATCTTTAGAAAAAAACATATATTTTAAAAAAATTAATCTTTCAAAAAAGAACTTATCTTTCGAAAAACAACGTATATTTATAAAAAAAACCGATCCTTTAAAAAAAATCTGATCTTTCCATAAAACAGTTGATCTTTCAAAAAAAAAAGATTACTTTTCAAAAAAATCTTATATTTCAAAAAAAGCTGATCTTTCAAAATAAAAAAGTTTCAAAAAAAAGCTTATCTTTCAAAAAAAAAAAAAAATGACCTTCCAAACACAAGTGGAAATTCCACATGGCAAGAGTTTTGTAAAATTGGAATATCACAAAGCCAATACAACCCAGCATAGGTCATCATGGATTAAAAGTATAAAAAAAAACTGATCTTTAAAAAACAAAAAAAAAGCTTATCTTTCAAACAAAGCTTATAATTTCAAAAAAAAAAAAAAACTTATATTTCAAAAATAAAAAAAAGCTTAGCTTTAAAAAGAAAAACTTGTATTTAAAAAAACTTATATTTTAAAAGAAAAAAACTGATCTTTCAAAAAAAAACCTCATCTTTCACAAAAAAAAAATCTTATATTTCAAAAAAAAAAAAACTTAAATTTCAAAACAAGCATATATTTCAAAAAAAATAAACTGATCTTTCAGAAAAAAATAAGCTGATCTTTCCAAAAAACAGGTGATGGTTCAAAAAAACAATAATCTTTCAAAAAAAAAATATATATTATATGTCAAAAAGAGCTGATCTTTCAAAAAACAAAACCTTTTATTTCAAACACAAGTTGAAATTCCACGCAGCAAGAGTTTTGTAAAATTGGAATATCACAAAGCCAATACAACTCTGCATATGTCATCATGGATTAAAACTAAAAAAAATGGCAACCTTAGCTTGCTTGATACCCCTTGATTGGCAAAGATGTATAGTTTTGTCACCTATAATTGTGGTGATAAGTCTGAATAATCGATCATAGTTTTCAAATGTTGTTTATGATTTGTGATAAGCGATCAATGATGGTTGCCATTTGCTTAATCATGAAAGTATTTGATCAACGGTTGTTGGTTGAGATTATAAATTCTAAGGAATGAGTGACAATGGTTTTTTTTTGCGTTTCGGATGTAAGTGGTCATGACTCATGAGTTATTTCGATTGTCCCTATAAATTCTGGTCATCAGGGGTTGTTAAATAGATGTCTATGAAAAGTTGCAATAAATCATTGTGGTTGTGGTTGATAATCGTGAGAAGATTGTTGGTTAACTAAAGTTGTTTTAGATTAAAATAATCTATGGCATCATTGGTTAGACCATTTTTTTCCCGTATGTCGAATGTATGTAATGATGGGTTAGACCATTTTTTTCCCCGTATGTCGAATGTATGTAATGATGAGTTATTGTAGTTGACTCGGGAATTCATTTTTTCTTAATGATAGTTCACTCTGGAATTCATGGTCATCAAGGGTTGTTATTTAAAGAATTATAAGAATAAACAATTGCAGGGGACAAACTAGGATTCTACTGGGATAGTACTCAGTAACGACCAATCAAGTCTAAAATTTATGCATCTAGCGTGTTCAAGGCACCAAATATGTCATGAAAACAAAAAAAAAAAACATAAAAGAAAAAAATTAATTATAGTACAGTATAATAAATGTTGAATAGGTAGACATTAAAAAGGGGAACCAATCGATATCACCTTCCATTAATATCAACCATCACTTGCAAAGAATTATATGGAATTCTCATCTAAACATGAAAAAAAGGTACAATTTAACATTAACATCAACCGTCACTTGCAAAGAGTTATACAGAATTCTCATTCAAAAATATAAAAATGTAATTAATAAAAAGGTATAGTTAAACATCAATATCTACCATCACTGGCAAAGAATTATATAGAATTCTCATCTATATATATATATATATATATATAAGAGAGCAATATAAAAAAGTATAGTTAATCTTCCTGCTTTCTTCCGCGCGCATCCACAAAGAGTCATGCATGAAACCTTGGGGCTGCCTTTAATGCAGAGGAGGCAAAGATGTGGTTTCACGCATGGCGGGACTCCCGCAAGAGAAAATTCAGCTCTAGAGAATTTCTAATACAAGCTAGACAGAAAAAAATTTAAAAATAAAACCTACCTATCAAATAAACAGTCACAAGAAATCAAAATAGTCAATAGATAGAATAATAAATAAATAAAGAAGAAGAAACTGCAAAAATGAAGGAGAAAATAAGTTCTCTAACCTGATCACAACGCCACCAATGTAAGATTGAAGCTCTCAAAGTCTCTAGACCCTAATGTAAGATTGAAGCTCTCAAAAGTAGTAGAGATAATCTGGTCACACATAGCTTCTGGTACTTACACCTGTTTGCAAAAAACAGCTAAAAGTGAAATAGCTAAAAAAAAATGGCCCATGGAATACTCAAAATTTTTAAATCCCAAAAAGCCTTTCAAAAATTTGCACTTGAAGAATTTCAATGGCAGACTCCCTTAACAAGAATTTGAGTGGTTTGGAATCCTCCAGTAAAACTCTTCAAGCCAACCCCTGATTTGATGGCCAAGGCTTTGAATATGATGACCTTTTACTTTATCAGTTTCACTGTCCCAAATTAAAATTGGCAATGTCATGTATATGTATCTCCAAACTCCACAGGAGAAAGAAGAATCCCACCCAATATAATCTTCAATTCCTACACTGCCCAAACGCACAGTGAAACAGATAGCCATTAATTCAATCCACATGAACACACAAAAAATCCCAATTTCCATAATCACCCGTTTATTACTGACTTAGATTGTACTCCACCATATGCAATCAAGTCCATAACAGATTGTACTTCACCATCCCAATTTCCATTTTGTTTAACAATCTATGGTAGAATATCATCGACTTTATTATTTGTGGCCAAAGAATAAAAGAAATAAAACTGAAGAAATAAATTGGGAAATCGGAATATCAGGTAATTTTTCGTAGCTCCCAGAGGAAGGCCCTGACTCCAACTCCGAGAACTGAACAATAACCTGGAAGAAAACATGCTAGAAACTACCAAAAAAACACCTTTTCACACATAATACTTCAAACATGATGAAATAGCTCTCGTTAAGTGGCTTCTCAATCACAAGTTGGTTTCTTTCCAGTTCTGTTTCCTTCCATTAAATTTATGAACTTCTGAACCCTGGCCCACGTTGATGTATTAATTCCATAAAGCAGTCTGATAATTGATAATAGAGAAGAATATCAATTACGAAGGCTAGCAACAGCGCCCACAAGGGAAAGTTTTTCTATATAGGTTGATGGCCACTCAAAGAAATGGATAGGTCAAAGCGAAAATGTATGAAACCTAACCCTTCCTGGAGCGGTCAAAGCAGGTCAATCATTTAATCCAAGCTAAACAGAAAAAAATTTAAATAAAACCTACCTATCAAATAAACAGTCACAAAAAATCAAAATAGTCAAAAGATAGAATAATAAATAAATAAAGAAGAATAAACTGCAAAATTGAACGAGAAAATAAGTTATCTAACCTGATCATGTTAGATTGAAGCTCTCAAAATCTCTAGGCACTAATGTAACTCTCAAAAGTTGTAGAGATAATCTGGTCGCACATAGCTTCTGATACTTAAACCTGTTTGCAAAAAAAAGCTAAAAGTGACATACCTAAAAAAAAAAAAAAGGCCCAAAGAATACTCAAAAATTTTAAATCCCAAAATGCCTTTCAAAAGATTTCACTTGAAGAATTTCAATGGCAGACTCCCTTATCAAGAATTTGAGTGGTTTGGAATCCTCCAGTAAAACCCTTCAAGCCAACCCCTGATTTGATGGCCAAGGCTTTGAATGTGATGACCTTTTACTTGATCAGTTTCCCTGTCCCAAACGCACAGTGAAACAGATAGCCATTAATTCAATCCACATGATTACATGAACACACAAAAATCCCAATTCCACTACCAGCATTTTCTCCACTGAAACTCAGCCCCTCTGCAATCCATTCATTCCTCAACCTCGGTTCCTGTACTTGCAACCAACTATTTGACTCCCAAATCCCACTACCACCTACTGCAGCTACCTGCTTACCATCGGATCCACGGCCATCCACTCTTACAAGGGTTAGCTGCTTACCACCACAAAGTATTTATCTGTTGTTCCATTTAGAATTTTCAAAATACTTCATCAGTTTCACTGTCCCAAACCAAAATTGGCAATGTCGGGTATATGTATCTCCAAACTCCAAATGAGGAAGAAGAATCCCACCCAATATAATCTTCAATTCCTACACTGCCCAAACGCACAGTGAAACAGATAGCCATTAATTCAATCCACATGAACCCACGAAAATCCCAATTTCCATAATCAGAGGGGCAATCTTTAACTGGAATTGTATAACACACTCTGTGCACAAAACATTCTAGAAAACCCTAGATTCACACTCTGGGCAGAAAAAGGTATAGAAAACCCTAGATTCGCACTCTGTGCACGAAACATTCTAGAAAACCCTAGATTATAGAAAACATACAGACATTATCCCAAAACATCGAAAAGCAGAAGACGGTTTTGTGGGGGAAAACCCAATCTCTTAAACATACGGACATTATCCCAAAACATCGAAAAGCAGAAGAAGGTTTTGTGGGGGGAAACCCAATCTCCTTACCTTTAGCAGCAGAGAATCAAGGCTCGCACGAGAGAAACTGCAAGGGCTTGACATGAATATTTCCCCTCGGATATAGACCATTTTAGTGTACTTTGGAGAGCCTCTGCAAGGGATTACTGTAAGCGTGTAATAGCTGCGAGCTTGCAGATGATGGTAAATTTTCTTTTCACCGGTCCGACCGATAATTAAATTGTGGGCAATTCTCCTTATAGAGTTAAAAAGAAGGGGCATTTGGGCGGAGGTCCCTCAACTACTGTGATTTTTATTGCAAACGGTCCACAACATTTTATCGTACTGACGGCAGTCCTTTTGTAAAAATAACTGATTGAAAAAGACAAAAACACCCTTGTACAAGTCAGCAAAAGCAGAATCAGACAATTTATCTGAGTTTTGGCAAAGCTCAGCAATAATTCAAATGAACTTCTCTCATTCCATTGAGGTTTGGATGGCGTTAGAGTTTCAGAACGACAAAGTGGTCTTCATGAAGTTTTTAGAGGACGTCTTAAGCTTTTCAGAAAGGTCTGGTTCGCAAAAATTCAAGTTCGTTTGGGCCTCCAAGCGTTGCTTCCAAAATAAGGCCGGAAAAACCGATCCAAAATTCATGTTTTTTACCAGTAAACTTCAATGAGCCATAACTTGAGTTTTCGAAGTCCAAATCGGGTGATTCAAAACCCTAGAATCATCTACACATCTAGGGCTACAACTTTCATGAAGAGACCAAGTCAAGATTCTACCGTTATATCATAGAAAAATACCTCACAAGTTGGACACAAACTCAGATAAATTTGTCTGAGTTTTATCAGAAATTCAGATAAATTTGTCTGAGTTTTGCCAGAAACTCATATAAATTTGTCAAATGAACTTCTCTCATTCCATTGAGGTTTGGATGGCGCTAGAGTTTCAGAACGACAAAGTGGTCTTCATGAAGTTTTTAGAGGACGTCTTAAGCTTTTCAGAAAGGTCTGGTTCGCAAAAATTCAAGTTCGTTTGGGCCTCCAAGCGTTGCTTCAAAATAAGGCCGGAAAAACCGATCCAAAATTCCTGTTTTTACCAGTAAATTTCAATGAGCCATAACTTGAGTTTCCGAAGTCCAAATCGGGTGATTCAAAACCCTAGAATCATCTACACATCTAGGGCTACAACTTTCATGAAGAGACCAAGTCAAGATTCCACCGTCATATCATAGAAAAATACCTCACAATTTGGACACAAACTCAGATAAATTTGTCTGAGTTTTATCAGAAATTCAGATAAATTTGTCAAATGAACTTCTCTCATTCGATTGAGGTTTGGATGGCGCTAGAGTTTCAGAACGACAAAGTGGTCTTCATAAAGTTTTTAGAAGACGTCTTAAGCTTTTCAGAAAAGTCTGGTTCGTAAAAATTCAAGTTCGTTTGGGCCTCCAAGCGTTGCTTCAAAATAAGGTCGGAAAAACCGATCCAAAATTCCTATTTTTACCAGTAAATTTCAATGAGCCATAACTTGAGTTTCCGAAGTCCAAATCGGGTAATTCAAAACCCTAGAATCATCTACACATCTAGGGCTACAACTTTCATGAAGAGACCAAGTCAAGATTCCACCGTTATATCATAGAAAAATACTTCACAAATTGGACACAAACTCAGATAAATTTGTCTGAGTTTTATCAGAAATTCAGATAAATTTGTTAAATGAACTTCTCTCATTCCATTGAGGTTTGGATGGCGTTAGAGTTTCAGAACGACAAAGTGGTCTTCATGAAGTTTTTAGAGGACGTCTTAAGCTTTTCAGAAAGGTCTGGTTCGCAAAAACTCAAGTTCGTTTGGGTCTCCAAGCGTTGCTTCAAAATAAGGCCGGAAAAAACCGATCCAAAATTCTTATTTTTACCAGTAAAATTCAATGAGCCATAACTTGAGTTTCCGAAGTCCAAATCGGGTGATTCAAAACCCTAGAATCATCTACACATCTAGGGCTACAACTTTTATGAAGAGACAAGTCAATATTCCACCGTTATATTATAGAAAAAATACCTCACAAGTTGGACACAAACTCAGATGAATTTGTCTGAGTTTTATCAGAAATTCAGATAAATTTGTCTGAGTACAGAGAGAGATTTGGATAGAGAAAGATTTCAAAACCGATTCCATCTTTGAAGAAATGAAATAGAGAGAATCAGAAGTCATAGTATGGTGGCGACGAAAAGTGCTCTGCAACGATACTCCAAACCATGGAAAGGAATGGAAAATGAAAAATTGGAGAGAAGAAGAAGGCAGGAGTTCGAATGAGGGTTGAAAGGGGCAAATTAGTCATGAAAATATATGACGTGGCATATTAGAGACCTTTCACTAAAGTATCTCCAGCTGTCTGGACTAGAGACATTAGAGAAAAAGTTGCTGTCCTTGATGCCTTAGAAGACCGTGCGCAGGGACTTTTGGCTAATTTACCCTTAAAAGTAAGGTAAAGTGCTATTTTAAAATTAAAAAAAAAATTCCTATCAAAAGTATTTTAACTCAAAGTTTTCATCATATTTTTTAAAAAAATAAAAAATTAACTACTAAAAAACAAAAAAAAAACTTCACTTTTCAAAAAAATAGTTAAAAATATTCTATCACAGACAACTAAAAATAAAATAACATTATAACCTACTTATATTTTATTATTTCTTCAAAATAACCTTCACTCCACCCTACTCTACAAATAAAGCCCCCAAAAAGGCATATGATTGCCTGCGTATCATAGGATACTACACAATGATAGGATATTGCACAATTTTTCCTTTTTATCCAAACCCAATACAAACACATGCACCTCAAATTTAGAACTTTGTCCTCTCTTCTTCTTTTTTTGCAATTTTGCAAGAATTCTTTAGTTTGATCTTTTACAATTTTCACCCCGACCTAGGGTGTAAAACAGGTTGTGGCTTCGCCACCCAATAGTGCATGGGCCGAGCCGTGGCATGTCATGCTGTGCACTCGTCAGTTAGGGTCAACCTAGCACGACGCATGGCATGACTTGACTTGTGTCGTGCTGGATAGTGTCCAACCCAGGCTGAGTTGTGCCGCCCATGCCCCTCCTATATTTTTTAATATTTTTATAAATTTGAAAGGGACTTTATGGACTTTAGGAGTTGTTGGGATTGGCAAAAAATGGAGTAGAGTAAAGTTAAATGGACCCTAACAGTTTTAAATTTCAACTATATCATATTTGGATAAATCTAGCCCAATAGTTGAAGTATTGTTTTCAGCCACATTACTTCATTTCACTTTAACCTTAAATACTTAAATTTATTTGAATAAAAATGGATTCTACTCCAAACCTTTAACATCACGCCAAGCATCAAAACTCAACAAAGTGGGGTACTCTACTTTAACTTCAACCTACTTCTTATCCACTTCACTCTTCATGTGAAATCCACTTAATTTTGCTCCACTCCTCATTCATCCAAACAGGCTCCATGTGGAAAACAATATAGGGTTTTCAACTTGAAATAAAATTGATATTACAAAAATAAATACACAATCGCTGATGTTAATTTGTAAATGGAAAAAAACAATTATTTTATATTCCTTGAAATAAAGTTTTCAACAACTTTGATGATAATTATGACTTTAAAGAAGTTATAAATAGAAAAAATTACAAGTATGACAATTTATTGAAAATAATGTTTACAATAATTATGGCGATTGAAATAAAATTTACAAATTACAGCTATGATAATTTGTTAGTAGGTGTATTTTTTATAGTTGGGCCGAACTGAATCGAGTCTTGCAGTGCCGCGACCTAGGCACCTTGACCCAACACCTGCCCATTGGCTATGTCAAACTTGGGCGGCTTGGCCCAATTTACGCCCTATCCCGACCCTAGTGAAATGGTTTTGATTGCGGCTCATTTACTCTTTGGCAGAAAGCAATGGGTGTTTCTTCTCTCTTAGATAGAAAGAAAGAGGGTGGGAATTTTATTTTTTTATTTTTAGTTTTGTGTGATATCATACAACCCTAAGATACATTATGAGGGTAAAACCACCAATTTCAAAACGTCCTTTCGTATACGAACAACTTTTCTAGAATTATCAAAACTTAAACAATTTTAGGGCAATTGTCAATAGGCAGCAGCACCGTCAATATCCTCAAACACAAACCCTAAATGTAGTTAACTTTTTGTGTCCATTTTTGAAAACTGGACAAAAATTAAGCCCTATTTCAAAATTGGAAAATTCTAAATAAGGCATCAAGCTTTTTCCTTATTTCAAAAAAGGACGCAAGTTTCAACACTTTTCAAACTAGTACCGAAGTTTTTCACAAAAGTCTTCAATTAAGAACATCCATCCATCTAAAACTATTTTTCAGCAAAGTTTTCCGTCTATTTCAAAAAATACTCAAATAATCATTTATTGAAATAAAAATCTCCTCCACTTCCTCTATATTTTCCTCATTTTTCACTAGTGTCCATATGGTGGTCAAGGACAACGAGCGAGCATACGCACACAGTGACTGTCGGAACCATGTCATGACTTTTAATAAAAGGTAATTTGAGTATTTAATAAAAATGAAGGAAAGATCATCAAAAAATACCTTTAAATGACGGGATTTACAGCAGAGTAAAAATTTAAGAGACTAAAAACTAAAAAAATTCCGAAACTTGCATCTTTGGGCCAAGTAGATAAAAGAAGCAGTTCCACAGACTCTGAAAAGTCCATCTTCTGGCGCTCTTTCTTGAACCCTCAGCTGCCGTTCGATCTTCCATAAACGAAGGTACTCATCTCTCATCTCTCTCTCTCTCTCTCCCTCTAATAATTGCTAACACTCTAACCGTAACAATATCTGTGGTAGGGCAGAAGATGCCCAAACGCTAACCATAACCCTAAATGGTCATGTCTGTGCGCCCCAATTTTCTTTTCATGTTAGATTTCAGTGTCTGCATAAGATGAAACTGAAGATTCCGTTCTCTCACCTTTTCCATTTTCTATTGTTTGGTGCGGCAAAAATCTCTCTCGATTGAAATGGGTTTCTGCATCTTATATGATGATGATGATAGAAATGAGTTTCTACTTCCTGGGTCCCTCTCTGCTTTCCCCAAAAAATTGAGGAAAATTGATGAAACTTCTTGGGCGGGAGTAGCGGATTAAGTTTTCTACCTTTCATGCTCCAAAATGCACAGCAGTGAAGATAAACATTGTTTCTGCTGCAATATTCAAATTGGATGCTATATTGCTTTACACTTAACCGCACCCTATGATCTAATGCCATTGTAGTTGTTAAAAATGTTATTAGCAATTTGTCTTCATCCCTATATTACATGAGACAATAAAAGTGTGTTGATGCTGATGCATCTGGATGTGTATAGAGTCAGTCCCATATACTCATGTGTGGCTATTGAGATCATTGATCTGGTGTATTACAACATGGATAGGGTGTCTCCAAATATTGCCCTGATTGATAGAACCCAACTTTTGATTGAGATCCTTTCAACAATGGACTTGGAAAAGATGAAAGCCCACCCATGATCTTCCAATTGATAATGTTATTTGAGATGTCATTTGGACTCTTAACAGCCTTTTCTCCACCCCCGTTTGATCCAATTCATCATCTAATAGCTTATTGCGGGAGGATATATATTTGCCTTTATGATATAGACATGAACATTGGAAGAACCCAGAACGAGGGCCCATTACGTAGTGTGTACCCACCATCTCTCTGCACAATCATTTGGGTTTTGTGCCTTGCACAAGTTGTAAGCTAGGTTATCAAAAAAAAAAAAAAAGTTGTCGACTAGTTGCATGTTGCTATTTTTGGGAGTCATCTATTATACATAGTTCTAGTCAGCATGACAATTATAAAATGCTAACTTAATGTCATATTTGAGTCAAATCAAGAGTTCAAGTGTCAAATTCCTAATTTGAGTTTCATTTATAAAGAGTCTTTAAAAAAAGGGTTCCTAGTAATTGTTTCCAATTAAAATGTTGTGAAAGTGGTTGACCTGTTCTGTAATAATCACTATTAAATATACACAGTGAACTCTCAAGTCTTTATATACAGTGTTCTTGATGCAACCATAAGTAATGTTATAATGTTACTTTTTGTTTGTTTTCTCTTTATCTTTTGAATGGTGTGACACGATCCCCTTCATGGTGTGAATCCATGGAGTATCTCATGAAGAAGCCATAAGTATGATTTCAAGGCCGCCTCTGCTCCACCTTAAGGCTTCTTCATTACCCAAACAAATATTGGGTTTTCTTATGATTTTGAAGTCTCCTATGCATCACTTTTAAGGCTCTTCATCATCCAAACAGATAATTGGGTTTTTGTTGGCCGAACTTTCATGACTCTTTCATAAATCGACCCAGTTGTTTGCTTGCCTCAACAATCTCCTTATTTGGTTATGCTCGATACACCTGACCTCATTAATACGGTTTCTTCTAGACATATGCATATTGGTGTGTATATTTGAATAAGACACATCATGTAAATATGTAATGCTTGTTGTTCATATTAGATTTAAACTTGATTGGTTTGGGGCCTGCATTTGTGGTACACAAAGATTTTATGGTATAAATTCATAAAAACTGACATGTTCCGACATGTTTTGAGCAATGGGTTAAGCTGTTGCCTGTCTCTTAGATCCATCCAATTTGAAGTTCAGCTGCATGGATTCCATACTGATGACTTCATCTTGTTTGCCTTTCACATCATGTGTTATGTTCCCACCAGCCTATTTACATTCTGCATGTGATTGAGGTGTAAGGAGACTAAGGCTTGCACTTATCTTTAGTGAGATTTGTTTGTTGTGCCGGTGAATGTTCTGTTTTCCAATTTGGACCAAGGCAGTGGATTCTTGAGCCAAAATAATAATTGCTGAAAAATCTCTGCTATGGTCTTGGCAATTCTCTAGCCTTTAGCATTGTGATGTTTGTACAGTTTGTAGTTTTTTGTTTCTATTTATGCTATTTCATCAACTTTGGCGATTTCTTTTTTTTTTTTAAACTCAATTGTATGTGAGACAGAGAAGGTCTAGTGCCTTTCTTCTTAGAATCTTTTAAGTTGTACTTGCATGGCATAGATCATAGTACTTGAAATGTATTGGATGAACTGAATATATATGCTTAACCAGTGATCATTGTTTTCCTTTGGTTCTACTCAACAAGTGGATAAGCTAGTATTATTTCAGCAAACCTTGGGATTCATTAACACTATAGCCTATATACTTCATAATCTGCTTCCTTAAAATGCTAATGCTGCTGCTCAAGACTTGTTTTGATGATGTGATGATGCATCCTGGTTAGCTGTAAAGAGAGATCTCACATAGACCTAGATGGAGTTAGTGCAACAGCTTAGCGAATGAAAGAAATATATCGTATAGAAATAACAGTTGCAATGATAAATCAGAGTTTTCCACTTTATCCTCGGAGAATCCATGCATAAGCATGTGCTTAAGTCGACAAAAGTTATTGCTGTCCTGTATCATGCATCTGTTAGTTATAAATTTTATTCTCTCTCGTTTTTTTATTATTATTTTTGAAAAGTATCTGTTATTAAAAGAGAGTTTCCAAGACCAGAAAACATACATGCATTGAGATAAGGCAAACCGTTCCTATTTCTCAAAGAAAATAATAATGCTTTTCTGCAGTCCAACAATATTATATAAAGAATAAGGTAGCGTTTGGTTCGCTGGAATGGTCTTAGGCGTGAATGGAATGGAGGCCGGAATGAGTCTGTAATGGAATGAGGCAAGAATAGCCTTTTCCATTCCAGCGTTTGGTACGCTGAAGGAATCAACCCACCGATTCCTATTCCTGCGTTTGGTACGTGGGAATGATGCCCGAAATGGAATAAATTTTACATTAGTATGACCAAAATACCCTTGCTAGATGACAAGGTTAGAAGTTAGCCATTGCTTTTGGATTCATTAGCACCAGCACTGGAACTGTAATCTACATCTGTAATCCACAATTGTTTCAGATTCATGTCAATAAAACCAGGCCCAATAGACGCATTACTCAAATTCTTGCCATTGTTTTCAAACCTCCAACAACCCAACGAATTACAACCCCTATTAACACCTCATTCACAACACATCCCATTACAATTGAAAAAAATCAATTATTTTCTATTAACATCTTATTACAACCACCAATAAATTACAAGAGCAACATCATCTCATTACAGCACTCTCCATCTTATTACAACCACCCAATAAATTATATGAGTAACATCATCTCATTACAACTCTCTCCATGTCCACCGCTGTTAATTCAATCCCTTTGAGATTAAAGTAACCATCTGCTTACAACATGTTACATACACTAGCTGAATGAAGACTATATATTATCAATTACTATATTAACACCACCGCATTCAAAAATCAGGAATCAAGACCAACACCACCATCAACTGAGTTCAGCATCATCTGGTCCAATGCCTCTTAAATCTATTGGCACATGTTTAGTGAAAAACAGTTATACATCATATTCCCCAGATTCAGATTCAGAATATGTCCAATTCAAAAAGTATATATATTTATCATCTGTAATCATCTTTGCACCAACTCCACAACCAACTGCAGCAAAGATAATGACATAGAACACAAGAAATAAACATCCCACCTCAACCTATTGAAAACACCCATTATTCAAACATGGATGGAATGATCATAAAATTAAAACATTTAATTGCATGGTACCACTAACACAACCTCCATCCAATTCATTGCACCCAAAAGAGAACCCTCTTCTTGTTGTTAGTCATAATTGCAATTACTACAAATTAGAAGTAGAAGTCTGGAAGTGTATAAAAGAGCAGTCATCTCATGACATCCACAGTGCTTAAGAAGTAGCAAACAAAAAAATGTAGATAATGTATCAAAAGACCCATCATGAGATGTCATCTCATGACATCCACAGCGCTTACGATAATAGTAGCAAACAACAAAATGTAGATAATGTATCAAAATACCCATCTATATCACAGACCTCCACTTAGCAAAGCCCTCACAAAGTCTTCTTTTTCATCATTTTCCAAAGTAAAAAAAACATCAGTCATCTAATGATCACGAGCTATAGCAATCAAGGCTTTGTGACGTTCCGCCCTCTCAAGCCACAGTGATTGCGAAGTTCCTCATTGATTTGGTTCCTTTTGTTTGCTATATCCAAATCAACACCAATAGCTCTACTAAACTTCTCAGTGGCTTCATCAATCTTGTTGCCTATGATCATGGCAGCTTCTTGAAATGACTCCATATTGTCGGTGCTCCTCTTCCTCTTTCCTTTCTGACTAGTTCCTTCGCTATTGATGGAAGGAGTGGTGGAAGGAGTAGTGACAGGAGTGGTGTAGCGTTCCACTTCATCAAAATCTATGCCCAGAAAAAGTGGATCTACATTGTCCTCATTCCTAATCACTTCATCCAAAACATCTTCAGTGGTAGCAGCTCCTTTTCCTGTGGCACGATCCTTCCCAAAGATAGTGCATAACAGTTCATAATGTGGGAAACTTCTATTCCTCCATTGACCAGCACCCTTGTGTGTCTACAACAAACATATAAATAAGAAAAACAAAGTAAAATACCTTCAAAAGAAATGGACAGACAAGGATACATAAATAATTGATTTTTAAATGATAGTACCTTCACATAACCGTTCCAAACCTCATCTTCGGCAACCACCACATTTTTTATTGGATCCCATCCAAAACTGCTGCAGTTTTCTCCATTAAGCATATCATACACAACACGAAAGTCTTTTTTCATTGTCTTGATTCTAGAGTCAATGTGTGGCTTAGCTTTAATTCCACTTGCAGGCAACTTTTGCTTTAACACTGCTTCAATGACTCCAAGAAAACCGGGCTTGAACCCATTGTCAGCCTTATGAGTCTCCGCTTACCATGTCAAAAAGAGCATAGACCAACTCCTTATCCTCAGCATCAGTTCATTTTCTTTTGTTCTTCCCTGGCCCTTTCTCGCTAGTGTCCATGTCTTCAACCATGCCCATGCCTATTAATGTTAGTGGGAACATCCACAATAAGAACATAGACAATTTGATATTTAATTAGGCAACGAAATCTAGCAAAAATAGAAGAGTTAATTTAATGTAGATAAATAACATAATATTGAAATTTAAACATTGTCACCCAAATACAAGGGTGTTTAAAAGTTACAACCATTACAAACGTTATCACTAAAACACAAGAAGTCTATAGTCACAACCATTACAGACATTGTCACTCAAATAAAAACATTTTTAAGTACTTCTCCACGAATTAAACATAGAAACAGCCATTTGTTCTCTAAATGACGTCCATTCAATTGAAGTCTCAATAGTAGAAATGTGATCTGTGTTGCCTTCGCCCTCCTCCTCGTCTAGTTCGATATCTTCATACGGATCCACACATAACTCATTTCTTACGTAGTTGTGAAGCAAACAACATGCCAAGATGATACGAACTTGGATGTTGATGGGATAAAAAGCAGGACTCCTAAGAATTGCCCATCGTTTTTTCAATATCCCAAATGCTCTTTCTATTACATTTCTAGCGGGTGAATGCTTCATATTAAAAAGTTCCTTTGGGTTCGTAGGTTGACGTCCATTATTCCACTCATTCAGATGGTAACGTTGGCCTCTATATGGTGCGAGAAATCCTTCACCATTTGTATACCCAGCATCCACCAAATAGTAGGTACCTTGAACAAATTGAATTAATTTTTTTAATGTTAGTGATCTTTAATATTTTTCGAAGAAGAAAATAATTATTTATTTTGTAATGCCATTGTGTCTTACCACGTGGAACAACTAAGCCATGTCTTCTAGCAATTGCATCCCGTAACACCCGACCATCGGCGGCAGACCCCTCCCATCCAGGTAATACATAAGTAAAATGTACATCCGGGGTACATGCTGCTAGAACATTAGTTGCAATGTGATTTTTTCTAGTTCGATACCTAGGTCTGTCAATAGCCGAAACATGGACCGGTATGTGTGTCCCATCTAAAGCTCCTAGACGTCCCTACAAGACATTACAATTCATTATAATATACTTACACATAAATAATAAATTAATAAGATACAATTGTATAAAATATATGAATCATTTACCTTAAACCACTTCCATTTCTCATCTACCGAGTTCTCTAGTATTGGCTCAGGTTTCTTATATAACTCTCCTTGTAGCCTAATGACTGCAATCAAAAACATTTTAAAGTGCCTACTGATTGACTCTGCTGAACGGTTAAACTCACTCTGAATGACCCTATTTTTTACATGATGAGCTAGGATATGCAAGGAAATTGCAACCTGCTCATCAACCAACATGTGACTGGTTGGTTCCAACTTCCCAATTGTGCTAAGCAAGTGACATAATTTCACAAAGGGTTGCCTAGTCATTCTAAAATTGCTCATACATATGTGATCACTCTTATACACCCAACTTTCAATAGTTTCTCTATTACCATAGAAATCTAGGCGGTACCTAGATCTAACCCAACTAATGCATTGTCTTTCAAACAATTTATATGATAATTGTATGAATAGCCCTAGTAGATGTAGAATGTTCAACCACCACTGCATAGCCAATGTCAATTTCTTCACTTTCAGTTTTCTTCTGGCTAAACTAAGACGTGCCATAGCTGAAATAAAAAGAAAGATACATCAAACTAATGATAAATAATCATTATCATGTGAATTCCAAAAAAAGAATTGCAGCAGAACAAGTGGTCTATTTTGATAGTGAACATTATGTACAATCAGAGTACAACAAGAGCAGAGCAGTAACACCTCTATCATCTAATAAGATAGCATAGCAGTACCATCATCAAAATATTTAAATTCACAGTGAACAAGGGAAAATGCACACAATCAACTAATCAACCATCAACTTACAGAGTGACCCCACAGCGTCAAATGTAAACCAAAGCTAACATTTAATTATAGTAAAATGTTTCATTGGTCCACCTTCATAAACAAACTTGAAAGGAATGCATCCCAGCTTCCGCAGTAAGCACTTTCAGTGGAACCCCAATAACAAGTTGTCTTGTTGCCACGAAGTCAATCCTACTGCTAGTTCATACCTACACAACGAAGAAGAAGCTTGCTCCCATTTTTACACATTTAATGTAGGTATACTGGTTTCACAGCTCTTAAGTAACCCTAGTCTTGTGAACATCTCTAAGTTATTGAGCAGGTGGAAACTGAAGCACATGGTGGAATTTGCAATTTGAAAGCGTGGAGAACCAATATAGCCAATTCGGCGCAATGCACATACTACAGGTTTCATACAAACAGTAATATAGGATATTACTGAAAAAAACAGAGTAAATATCTTCAACCAATGCCCACTGAAAAAAACATATATATGTGATCAGGTACAAACAATGACAAAACCCAACAATATTTAAGGAATTGAAGCTCTTCTCTCTCTCTCTCTCTCTCATATTAGGGTTTCAGCCATGTTTGTTTCATATCTAGGGTTTCCAACAGACTACAAAATCGCTTTTGTGCCTTCTGTTTTCTTTCATTTGGATGTAATTTCTTTGCTAGGGGCTTTGCCCTTTTCTTCAATACATACTTACCAAATTGCAAAAAAAAAAAACTATTAACTTACAGAAAAACCAGAAAGGAAAAGTCAGAGAGATCAAAGAAAAAAGATGGGTGGTTTCGATAATGGTGGTTTCATCAGTTCTTCATTCCCTTTCCTTTTTTCCTGCCGTAGGAAGAACCCATTCATACAAATAAAAGAAGAACCCATTCATACAAATAAAAGACAAATACGAATGAAACCAGGCCTAGGCGCTACAATAGAGAGCAGTTGCAGAGCAGAAAAAAAAAAATGGGGAAAAATAATGGAAGAAGAAGAAGAAGAAAATGGGGAAAAACAATGGAAGAAGAAGAAGAAACTGTGTACCTGCAACTGGAGACGGCGTGGCTGGGATCTGAGCTCCGACTGGGCGTGGCACCGGCGACGGCTTCGCTGGACTGAAAACAGAGAGGAGGAAGATGGAGACCGAGAGGAACCCTTTTCGTTTCGCTGGAATGGGTAGATTCATCGAGAGAGTTATTTTTGAGTTAAGTGAAGAAGGGTATTTTCGTCTCCAAAAAAGGTAGGAAGGAAGGAATGGCCATTCCTTCCCATACCGAATGGAATGGCCATTCCTCTACATAAGGGAATGGGAGGCCGGAGGTAATGGTCATTCCGTCAATTTTTTGCGAACCAAACGCGGTAATGACCATTCCGTTGGAATGACCATTCCATTCCGACCTCCATTACCGCGAACCAAACGCTATCTAAAGATCACAATGAAATCTTGTCTATTTTGCACTATGGAACCATTATTTGATATAATTAGTCTTAAAAGCCCTAAATGCTCCATTGGACTTTGGAACCATGGTTCTTTTGTTTCTAACTTAGTAATGTTTTTTTAGTGGCGTGGCATCTCATAAATCATAATAACTTTTTACATGATTACCGGCAGTGCAGCACACCCTGAAAAGTTTGATGCTGTTCTCATCAGTGGCTATCAGCTTTCAAATATTAGAGAACAGAATGTAGTTTATAGAAGATCTCAAAAGACATTTTAAACAAGCGTGGATAACTAAGCTGACACACAAGCATCAAGTTTGGCTCTCAAATCCATGGTTCGAAAAATCAGCCGATAGTGGTGGACCAAATCACTGGCTTGTGATCATTTGTTACTTTCATATTTCTTGTTGCCTTTTGACCTTATTTTATTTTATTTTGAAAGGTAAAAGAGAAACCAACAAGTACAATTTGGTGAAAGGATAGTACTACTTGCTACTTCCACGTGGACATTCTTAGTTGCTTGTTGGGAGTCCGTCATAATGTAACACTTATCTGTTGATTCCCGACAGTGCTGCAATAGATATTCATGTTTATAAATACCACTGGATGTGCATTTCATGGTTGACGTTCTTTTTCCTCTAACTGCACTATTTAGAGAGTGAGACCTGAGGAAAAATGAATTGTAATGCCTCTGTCAAGAAAAATATGTGCAATTAGGCAACAAGGATGATTTTAAATGCGTCAAAATGGCGGGACTAAAACACAAATTGCTACCTGTTCCTTTCTGAAATTACTGAGTTGTTGTGCAGATCGTTGTTGCTTTTGAGTTGTGTTTTTGAGTCTTAATTAGGTTGGCAATTTATAGTTTGTTCAGTTCGACCATCATGGCAACCAAGTACGTACTCGGATCTATGGTGGCGGCTACTGTTGTTGCATTTTCACTGGACTACTTGATTGCTGACAAGAAGATATTTGGAGGTTAGTAAAGACAATTCAGCTTACTCTTTGCCATATCTTATTTGACTGTTGCTTTACAGCTATCTCACAATGTAGATATTGAATCTCACAGGAACCACCCCAAAAACTGTGGCTTCTAAAGAATGGTTGGAAGAAACCGATAAGAAGTTTCAGGCATGGCCTCGAACTGCTGGACCACCAGTTGTAATGAACCCCATCAGTCGCCAAAATTTCATTGTTAAATCACCCACCGACTCTTGAAGGTGTGCTCTTATTAGTCAGTGACTTTGGATTTGGCGACTTTGATTAGCTTTGAGTGTTATGTTTTATCTTTTCTTTTTGTGACTACATGCTGCTGGATGAGAACTTTGTTTCCTTTTGAGATCTAAATAAATTGTTGGCTTAAGTTTGAATCAATTCAAGCATGTTAGATAATATTTCATTATTTGATCGTGAACAAAAATCCTTACTGATTTCCAAAAACTTGGAAGGAACTTGGAAATTTGTTTTAGTATTGTGGTATGGAATAGGCCGGTTATATGAAGGATTGATTGAACAAAGATTGGAGTTTGGATCTTGGACCCCTGCCAACTGAATTTCTTAATTAGCATCAAATTTTCCTACACTTATGGTGTATTGAGTAGGGATGTAAATGGGTACCCGATTCTCCGATTACCCGAAGGTTCCGACCCGTTAAAAACCGGGTCTGGGTTCCTATTTAGGCCCCGATAAGTAAATGGGTCCGGATCCGGTTCCACCTTGGTTCGGACCAGTGGACCCGAGACCTGACAGATTATCTCAATTTTAAAAAATCTCTCCTAAAAATCATGTTTTTTTAATATCATTCTCTACCTAGACCCGGACCCGGATCCAGACCCATCCCATTTATGGTTCTGGTTACGGTTCCGGAGCCAAGAAACCAGTTCCGAAACGGTTCTGGATCCGGTTCCACCTTCTCCTTAACGGTTTCGGTTCCGGGTCCACCATGAGCCCGGACCGGAACCGACCCGTTTACAACCCTAGTATTGAGGTTCTATTTCTCTTATTTAATTTTAAGAAAATTTGAGGGTGTATTATATGATGTGCCGTAGTAAGGTGTGGTCTACTTACGGTGTACTTGGACCTAATCATGGCAAGTTGGGATGAGGTAACCATTGTTGTCGAAGTTTTGCTCCAAAATTTATTGTTGATGGATGATGATGGCTATTGAAGTTCGGATTGTCCATTTTCATGGTAAGGGAATGACAAATAAAGAATCCTCACTTTTCTTCAGCAGTGACTTGGAATCATTGCTTTTCGCTATCGTTCTCTTTGGATTCAAAGGGTGAAAGCTATGTTGGACAAAATTATTATAGAACCTTAATTATTTCGAAAAAAGAGACTAGAGAAAACTACTTCAGAAAATTGTGTTTTCTCCACTCCAATGAGGATAAAAATATTTTTTTCCAAGATATTTTAAAAAAGAAGTATTTTCGAGGAGAATCATATTTTCTTATCATAAAATGGATCTAAACAGAGATGAAGTACTTTCCCTAGGGAAGTTTCTCACACTTTTATGCAGCTCTAGAAATTGACATTTTTGAGCAGTTATTTTTCAACAATCAATGGGGTTTAGTGTGAGTTGATGGGATGGTGCTTAGTGAAGGGATAACATTGATCATAAGTGGACCCAAGTGGGCCTCACAAGCTCGACTGGTTTGGCTGTTCTCGAGCTTGGCTCAAGCCTGACACCTTGCAATATTTCAAAAGCAAGCGTATTGTTTTGAATAATACTTTTGCCTGGGGAAATGTGAAATATTGAAAAGATGGTCATCATTTGTGACGATGCTCAATGACACTAGCACCTGATGCCGAACGTAACTCATGATTTGCAACATTCTTTGAGACTGGCCGTTATTCTGAAAGTGGGGGAAAGTGGGGGAGTATTTCTGTGCATTTATTTTTCACCGTACATTTTTTTTTTTAGAAAGTTTACATAACTATGTACTTAAAATTTTCCACAAATGAGAGTGTCCCTCATCCTATGGTAAGGGATATATGTACTTGAATATTTTTCCTGAAAATGAGTATAAATAGTTTTTTTTGTTTTATTTTGGTGCGCACTTACCTCACTTGCAAGGTCTTTGGGACTTGTCATCCTTGGTAGACTCATGGGAGAGAGGGAATCCTTTTTTAATTTAGGTTAGAAAATTTGCTACAGAAGGTGGGCACTGAATATTTCCACGTGTAAATTCACTCGATTCAGCTTGATGAGCTTAGGGGAGCCTTTCCATATATATATATATATATGATTTTTTTTTCCTTTTTTCCTGTGCATGTTTTCCCTTGAGTGCATATTCGTACCATCCCCAAAGGCAAGACCTTCACCTGCTCCACCGATCTGAATGAATTGTAGAGCACAGGAGAAAATCATCCGTGCATATATATTATAATCAATATTTCAACAATACTCTATATGTATATTTTACTTTTATATCTTTAGTATTGAAGACTAATGTTTTTCCAATGATTTCCCCAACAATATGTTAATAGAAACACCAATTAAAAATGTCTTCACATATTCATCAAAATAGAACCACTAAAAAAAAATCGCAATATTTGAAATATCATAAGAGTGTCATGATATTTATATAGACTGATCACTGATGTTGTAGTTCAAGATATCATTAAAATCGAAAATATCCCCAGATAATAGTGATAATATTGAAATAAAAACGAAAAAAAAAGAAGAAGTAAATATGCAAAATAGTTTTCTAACAGCAATTTATCTTTATCTACAGTTATCATAACATTTTCCCAATAATATTATGAGAAAATTTAAAAATATCCTGACATTTTCCCATGATGATAATTTTCCTAAAAGTTATATATAATATCTCACATGGACTCATCTGCAGGTAACGTAAAAACCCACGTTCCTTTCTTGTAATCACATACCCAATCCGTTGATTCCTAAGCCAAAAGATGGGCCCACTTGCACTGATGCATCCAAGGAACCCATGAAAACACACTTGAAAAATCATCCCACCCTAGCTCCATTTCCGGCCATCTCTGCAAAATGGAAGAAGATGGGCCCAAACAATCCACTCCCATCATCTCCCGATCTTGCACTTGGACCGGGCCCACCGACAGCAACAGCACCCTCTGTGACTCATACGAAATCAGGGCCATCAATCAGAATCTCGAGCGGGCCATCAATCAGCAGAGTCCATCAGTGGGTCCCACCAAAACCCATCTCCAGATCCAGGCCCGGACCCCGACCATGTTGAGATCGAGTCCTTGGAATGGTGGCAGCAGCAGCAGCACCAGCACGCTCTACGACTCATACGAGTTGAAAACGGTGACTCAGCAGCTCAGTAAGGCTTTGCATGCGCAGGAACGAGCGTCTCCTTATCTGGGGTACTTGGCGTCGCCTTTGTATGCGTATCGACGTCGGTGCATGGAGCATTTGTATAAGGAAAGTGGGAAGAGTAGGACGCCAAAGAGAGTTGGGTGTGGGAGGGTGGTTGGGAGGGTTGTTGAGAGTAAGGGGAGTGGTGGTGGGGTTGTGCCTAGGCTTTGGAAGAAGATTAAGAGGGCCTTTCTTTGGAGAAGGAAGCAGGGGTAAGAAGAAGAATGCACTTGATCACCTCTTTCTATTTTGATGATGTAAAAATGATTTTATGTAGCTTTGAAGGGACTAATTATGCACCTCATCTCTTTTTATTTGATGATGTAAAAACGATTTTATGTAGGTTTGTTAGGACTAATTATTGTCAATTGGGCCTCTCTCTCCCCACGAGTCTACCAATGATAACCCTTAATTGGATTGATCACGTGTTGCTTTTTCTATTAGAGTAGTATACATTACATGCATATAGACACACAATAATAATAATAATAAATTGAAATGTCACCACCACGGCAATCGCTCCTTTGTGATCAATAAAAGATCTCTCTCCCTATGACATCGGAACCTATATGGATTGGCCTCAATGTTTGATATGAGATCAAGTTTTTTTTCTTTTTCTTTTTTTTTTTATCATTGATTTTTTATTTTTTTATTTTAAGAAAGACTTGACATTTGCTAGTCAATAGTTGGGATTTAAAAATTCTTACAGTATAATTAATTGAGGGGTTAATAAGTTACAAATAAAAGAAAAATTGAGCCATCTCCTATATGATAGGGGTGTACATCGGGTCGGGTCCCGGATTATCAAGCCGGGTTTGAACCGACCCGGTAATTTTACAAACACAAGAAACCCGCCCGAATGCCTGGTTACCGGGTCAACCGGGTCGGGTTACTGGGTCACCCGGTTAATTATAAAGTTTAAAATATTTTTTTTTAGAACAACTAGAAGTTTCAATAATTGAAATAAAAAAATACTATAAATATATATACAGTAAACACACAGTAAATATAAATATATATATATTTAATATTTATTTGTATATATTTGTATATATATACAAATAAATATATATATATAAAATGTATAACTGACCCGATAACCCGATTAACCACACTTTCTTAACCCAGAACCTGGTCCGGATAAGGACTTATCGGGCCGGGTGAGACCCGACCCGGTAAAAGACCCTATGTCACCCGCCCGATTAGGTCCGGGTCGGACCGGGTCATCGGGTCGGGCTGGGTTTTGAAACCCGGTGTACACCCCTAAATTATATGATGTAGCACTATCTCACATCAAGATGTTTGGGTAAAACTTCAACCTGGATTTGCTCCGCTCTTGAGGGCTTCTATTGGGACCGCACTTTTTATTTTTTTATTTTAAGAAAGACTTGACATTTGCTAGTCAATAGTTGGGATTTAAAAATTCCTACGGTATAATTAATTGAGGGGTTAATAAGTTACAAATAAAAGAAAAATTGAGCCATCTCCTATATATGATAGGGGTGTACATCGGGTCGGGTCCCGGGTTATCGGGCCGGATTTGAACCGACCCGGTAATTTTACAAACACAAGAAACCCGCTCGGATACCCGGTTACCGGGTCAACCGGGTCACCCGGTTAATTATAAAGTTTAAAATATTTTTTTTTAGAACAACTAAAAGTTTCAATAATTGAGATAAAAAAATACTATAAATATATATATACAGTAAACATATAGTAAATATAAATATATATATTTTTAATGTTTATTTGTATATATTTGTATATATATATACAAATAAATATATGAAAAAAAGAGGCCAGCTCTCCTAAGCTCAAGCTTAGGATAAGGTAAGCTGAAGTAAGCTTAATTGTGTGGTGGGGCCCACCTGGGGACCCACATGGGGATAGGGGTGGGGGGATTTCAAGGACTCCCTAGGACCCTCCTTCCTACAAAAAATCAACTCCAATCATGGTTTCTATCATCTCCATCTGGGCACCAAAAGTTTAATGGTCAACGGTCCATTCAGATCAGTACACAGTCGATCCAATGGTCTAGTAAATTTGGATTTGAACAAAAGTTGGTAGGCATGTGCAATTTAGGGGGGTCGTGTGTTTGGTCCATTTGGATGGACCAAGGATAGGCCCCAGAAGCATTAGCTTATGGAATCTTATCCTAAGCTTAAGTTTAGGAGAGCCTTGCCCAATAAATATATATATAAAAAAATGTATAACCGGGTTATCGGGTGACCCGATAACCCGATTAACCACACTTTCTTAACCCGGAATTCGGTCCGGATAAAAACTTATTGGGCCGGGTGAGATCTGACCCGGTAAAATTTGTTAAAATTTGTCCAAGAATCTGTTTAAAATCTTTCAAAAAATGAAGCAATTGGGCGTCGAGCGAACGATCAGATCGTATGATACCTTGTTCAAG
Source organism: Litsea cubeba (assembly GCA_012931725.1). Taxonomy (NCBI): domain Eukaryota; kingdom Viridiplantae; phylum Streptophyta; class Magnoliopsida; order Laurales; family Lauraceae; genus Litsea; species Litsea cubeba. The sequence continues at coordinate 102,193,699 of CM022947.1, forward strand.
GTGATCTAGAGACGCGGGCGGTATATGATGGCGAAACGGGTGTTTAATTCGATGTTAAGGGAGGGCGTTTCGCCCACCTGCCATACTTACAATATACTGATATGGGGCTTCTTCCTCTCATTGAGAATTGAGACTGCGTATCGGTTCTTTGATGATATGAAGAAGCGTGGGATCGATCCGAATGATGTTACTTACAATACATTGATTAATGGGTGTTGTAGAATTAGGAAGATGGAGGATGCCAACAAGTTTTTTCTTGAAATGAAGGAGCGGAATTTGGTTCCTAATGTGATCACCTACACGACGATGATCAAAGGGTATGTTTCTGTGGGGCAGGTTGATGAGGCGTTGCGGTGGCTCGGAATTAAGCCAAATGACTTGACATACTCGACCCTGTTGCCGGGGTTGTGTGATGCAGAGAAGATGGTTGATGCAAGGAAGGTTTTCAATGAAATGGTGAAGAGGCATCACACCCCAAAGGATAATTCAATCTTTTCGAGACTGATGTCTTGTATGTGTAAGCAGGGGGATTTGGATGGAGCCGTTGAAGTGCTTAATGGGATGATACCTTGAGCGTCCCAACGCGACCATCACATTATGGAATATTGATTGAGAACTTCTGCAAGAAAAGGGATGTATGAAAGGGGAATTAAGATGTTGGATAAAGTTCTTAAAAAGGGGATTTTAACAAGTCCGCTTAGCTCGCCAGAGGCGGAGATGGGAGCTCCGCAGAGCTTGCTGGAGATGAAAGCAATGGCTTATACTCCGATGATTGAGTATCTTTGCAATAGTGAGCAAACGACGAAGGCTGAGGTGTTTCTGAGGCAATTGATGAAGAAGGGCGTTCAGGATCCAGTGGCGTTTAACAATCTGATACGCGGGTATTCTAAGGAAGTGATTCCTGAGTCAGCTATGGAGCTCCTTCAGATCATGAGAAGGAGAGGGATTGCTTTGGAGCTGATGCTTATGCATCTCTCATCAAGAGCTTCGTGAAGAAAGGGGAGCCTGCAGATGCCAAGGCGGTACTGGATGGCATGATCGAGTGTGGGCATTTGCCAAGCCCGTCGCTTTTTAGATTGGTGATGGAGGCTTTGTTTGATGATGGCATTGGGAGAGTTCAGACAGCAAGTCGGGTGATGTATAGCATGATAGAGAAAGGGGTGACAGAGAACTTGGACTTGGCCCACAAGATCTTGGAAGCACCCCTATTAAGAGGAAGCCCTTGGGCGGATTGATCTGCTGATTAGTAACAGTTATGTTCCTGATTTTAACCGGCTTCTAACAGTGTTATGTGACAAAGACGAGACGATTGCTGCCCTGAAGTTGTTAGACTATGGTTTGGAGAGAAATTGCAATATGAGTTTCTCAAGCTGTGACCGTGTTTTGGATGCTCTTTGCTCTGCAGGGAAGCACTCAATGGGTATTCAATTCTGTGTAAGATTATGGAGAAGGGAGAAGTTACTGATAGGAGCAGCATTGAGGATCTGATCAAGAGCCTCCATGCAGAAGGGAACACTAAGCAAGCAGATATTCTCTCAAGGATGTTAAATGGAAATATTTCTTTAGGGAGCAAGAAAGGAAAGAAGGTTGTGGTGAATGCATACTGAAATGCCAATGTTTGTTGTTTTCTTTTTTATTCTCTTCCTGCTTAAGGTGATTTGAAGATTTCAAATCCATCAATATCGCGACGATTCCAATAAACATCATTTTGAGGTAAACATTGTATTGTGAAAAGCAATAGCTGTCGAGGTAGCAGTTTTGTTGGGCATAACAGTCTCTTTGATTTTTTATTTTTTGTATTTTTTGATGCCCTTTTATCTTTATTAACAAAAAGACACTCATATTAAGAGAAAAAAAAAAACCATATACCAACTTTAATGTATGCATCACAACATATTTCTTTATATTTCTTCTTGCAGTTTGCTTCATCGATGAGGCTCATCTTCTGCTTATATTTGTTTGGTTAGCACAAACCATGGACTGAGAATAGATAATCTAAAAACCCTGACAACATATGTACTGTCGCAGTTTTCATGTTTCCCTACATTTCTCCTTGCAATTTGCTACATACATGAGGCTTATAAGTACTTGTTGCATGACTTATCTTCTGCTATATTAGTTTGGTTAGCACCAGTCATGAACTGAGTAGATGATCTGATTGGGCACTTTTTTTTTTTTTGGTTTACTCATCTGATCGGGCACTTGAATTACTCTAAACTTCAGATTGTTACATTCTCTAATGCTTTGTCATCTGTTTCACTGCATGATTGGGATGTTGAATCTGGAAAATGCTTTTTCATCTGTTCTGCTGGATGCCAAAGTATGGTTTTAAAACCCAGACTTGGGGTCGACAGTGGAATGTCTTGATAGGGTCGTTTAAGGTGTTGTGAAAGATAAGCGAGAATGCCTTCTGGATTTAATTGCCGAGTAGCATTGAATATGTAGTGAGTTGTGTTGTGTTAACTGTGAGTCCATCCTATTTCTACAAGTTCATCAAATTTCTACAATTTCTGCAAGTGGTATCAAATTTCTCTAATGCTTTGTCATCTGTTTCACTGCATGATTGGGATGTCGAATATGGAAAATGCATTGTCATCTGTTCTGCTGGATGTCAAAGTCATGGTTTTAAAACCTGGACTTGGGGTCAACAGTGGAATGTCTTGATAGGGTCATTTAAGGTGTTGCGAAAGATAAGCGAGAATGCCTTCTGGATTTAATTGCCGAGTAGCATTGAATGTGTACCATTAAAAAAAAGTAGCATTGAATATGTAGTGAGTTGTGTTGTGTTAACTGTGAGTCCATCCAATTTCTACAAGTCTATCAAATTTCTACAATTTCTACAATTTGTAGAAGTAGCATCAAAGTGAGTCCATCCAATTTATACAAGTGGTATCAAAGCGAGTCCCGCCAATTTCTTCAAGTGGTATCAACTTTCTAAAAGTATTGGACAGTTCATCCAATTTCTGCAAGTGGCATCAAATTTCTACTAGTGGTATCAAAGTGAGTCCATCCAATTTCTACAAGTGGTATCAAAGTGCTGCAATGCCTTCCGTCCATTGTGCGCAGCAACTAGAGGATCGCGTCGCTGTGAAGCCAATTGGTTTGGGACCACGTTTTTTTGGTGGCAGAGATCAACAAGTGACGATGACAGATCTCGCAAATGTGACCGGAGGGTTTGAGAAGCTCAACAACCACAACTAGGACTTTTGATGAAAATGCATGGAGTCCTATCTCCATTGACAAGCAGGATAATCTTACCCAAACTCTCTCTCTCTCTCTCTCACACACACACACACAGAGCAAGATGATGCATCCATGCTCGTTCTCCAAAAATCAAAGACGAGCATCACTTGTCCAGGAGAACAATGTGTTGATAGCGTGCGCTATGCTGTTTTTAGAGTGTCGGCCTCCTGAATGTGCTGCAACATCTTCTTTTGAGCCATTGTCTATATCCCAAAGATAGCCTTTCCAGCTTTGATATGCAAGGCCTCAGCAAGTGGGACAATTTCTTTGCTGCCAACAACCTCCCATAAATCTTGTCCTTGGAGATGACTCCATACACATTTACCAAAGGTCGTAGTTATGGTTGTTAAGCTTTTCAAGCCCTTTAGTCGCATTTGCGAAACTCAGCCATCGTGCTTAGTGAGATTATTCTTTGGTCTCTACCACCAAGAAGCTTGGTCCTAGACCAATCGGCGTCACGGCGTCGCATTACCACTAGCTGCTGCTCACAATGAGCAGATGATCGTGGACATAACCTCCCTGTAATGCCGCTTGTAGAAATTGGTTGTGCACCCACTCAACACAACACAAACCTCACTGCAGCACTCACAACTATTTCCAAAAACAGAGCATTTGATTTCAACTAATACAATTGATACAAAAAGCATTCCTGATATAATACATGATGCACTTACTGTATAATTCACCCACGGCTCGACTAAACCAGCTGATAGAACTTACATTCTTTGCAACACATCCCAACTTAACTCACACTTGTAACACAGGCAACCATTTGAACACATGAGTACTGCATGACTTCACACATCACACTATCACTGAACCAGTTAACCTTACTCCACTGTCGTAGATTCTCACATCTCTGATCTCACCCACGCACAACAGATAAGGCAGGTATCATATGTATTTATAGGCTTTAGAAACAAGGGTGATGACATGCTTGTGATGGTGAACAGAGACATGTTTCCTCTCTTCCTACCTTACATTAAGTCGGTTGCTGGAGAGATGGTTGGTTTTGTTTGAATGAAGTTTCTGGAATGGGGTGACGTGTGAGATTTAGTGGCATGTGATTGAGGCAGTGAAGGGTAGTGTTGTTGCCCAACAGAATACTTATTGTTGTAGACTTCAATCCAATGAGCCCTTTATTCTCAAAACCACATTCACCGGATATGGATAAAAGAGGCTCAAGGAAAAGAGGGATGAAATTAAGAAGCCTCATGTTATCAAAGAAGCAAAGAAACAAAATCACAGGACCAGATCAGATACTGCTACCAAACGGTCCGAACTGGTGGTTAAATATTCACAGGAGATCATGTGAATTGTTGGTAAAAGTCCCCCCCCCCACAAGACAAAGTTCACTCATTATATCTTGGCTGTTTGATGAAGGCAAAGGATTAAACACCAATTACCAGTCAAGAGCTTGAATGAAAATTCTGCGCTAAACTACCAAAAGGAAGACTTGGTTCATGTAAATTAGTACCGACCAACCAATCCGCTTTGGCCCCCAAATGGGTATCCGCACGGATTTATTTTTGGGCTCCATTGGCATACCCAAAACACATTATACTAGATAAGGATTATTCTACACATATAGTCTAATCTCCAGACACTCACATGAACGATGTGGAAGTTTACCTCCCAAAAGAAATATAGGACCCAAATTCGGATTCAGTCCCTAGTCCCTAGTCCCCCGACGAAAATACTGTAGGGGGTATAAGCTAGCATAACTTTGATAGGATAAAAATCTTTCTATGCAGTTCTCTGACGTTCATGTGCATCTTCATCATCTTGCAAAGTTAGGGGTCGTAAGTTTCTCCTAAATTTTGGATGTTTTAATACAGGGGCGTATAGGCAAACAATGAAGAGGTTAAGGTGGGTGAAAAATTGCAATAATCAAACTAGGCCAACCATTTAACCCAACCCGTTGCCTAAGTCGATATACTGACCCGTCGAGAACAAAAGAAATAGAAAATTTGGAATTCCTCGACACCTCTATTGGCTCTAGCTAACCCTACTAAGAATTAAATTTTGGTGGCCCATCTTTGATTTTGCTCAGTGGCAATGCATCAATGCTCCTTTGAACGCCCAACATGTTATTGCCATCTCCATTGTCATTTAGTTTATGCACTGTAGCAATTATCTGACATTTTGAATTTTTTGCAATAATATTATAACATTGCTTTAAAATATATTATCATAATATTACCACAATAAATTCGTTGTATCGCCAGAAATAAATTATCTTGTCATTATTGGGGTAATTTAATTATGAAAAAGCAATAAAACCCAAGGTGACATATTTTCTAAGGGGCAAGAAAATGTAAATTTATTGGTCTCTCATTTACTCATTATCATATAAAATTATGTAATCTGAACAACTTTTTCCCAATATTATAACAGTGAAACCAAATATAAATTAGCCAATATTATCGGGATCTTAAATGCCAGATTCTTCTCCACGAACTTCTATAGTATGTTTGTTTAGAATTGCAGAAAATCTAACTCATTTTTATATATTTTTTCTTACGAAAAAGCCTACCATCAATTTTTTTTTCTTTTCCTTGCAAAAGAGGAGATTTACCTCATTATTTTTGCATAAAATCGACCATCATTTTTCTTCTTTTCCTCGTGAAAAAGGAGATGCACCTCATTATTTTTGCATAAATACGGCCACATAAATGTGAGTCCATCATATCCAAACTATGTTAGAGTCTGCTAAATGAATTTTATTCATCCATAATTCAATCTAACTTGAAATTTAAATTTACTAGGCATCCATATCCTGTTCGACCTAACCAATGGTGAGCCATCAAACTGCAAAATGGCCCCCTAAAGAATATGCTTTTTAAATTTCTTTAACTTTATTCCAAAGTTTGGAAGAATGCAATTTCTTTCGGTGTCATTCAATAATTTCTAAAAGGACTGCTCGCCATCTAATGATCTTATCCCTTCCTCCCGATGACCACATATTTAAACATGACAGAAATTGAGTCTCCCAAAAAGTTTTTTAGCCGTGGTATTCACAAATTTTATACCACCTTTGAGTCCCAAATTGCAAAATGGATTGGAACTCCTATCTGTCGACCACCTCTATATTCTTTTCTGTTATTTTATTTACCTGTAACTGATGTTGAGTCCATCTCTAAAACTCCAGAGTGGGGCCCATATAATGATAATCTAGACCCCTTTAATGGTTATTATATCATTGGCCCCCACTGAGGATCGGACCCCACAAAGAAAAACACAAGTTGCTGCCTTCCAACTCCAAAAAATTTCTTTAAAAAACAAGAAATGAAAAAAAATGAAACACCCCACATGCAAAATCACAAACTATTTTTTTATTCTTAGTTAATTACACATATATGTGTTATGTTTATAAGTTATAACGTATCATCTATATAATAACCCTTGCATGCATGCATGCATCCATCCATCCATCTAAATCAAAACCATAGTGACCATTATTCTCCTTTTCTTTATACCCTTCCTTCATTTTGGATTTTCGACGGCAGCTGGCTCCATTCCGCAGTCGGCGATGACGACGGGCTTGGACGGAACGCCAGACCGCGACCCCACCTTCTCGATCGCCTTCACTACATCCATCCCCGACTCCACCTTCCCAAACACCACGTGCTTCCCGTCCAGCCACTCCGTCTTCGCCGTGCAGATGAAGAACTGAGACCCGTTCGTGTTCGGCCCGGAGTTCGCCATCGACAGGATTCCGGCTTCCGTGTGCTTCTTCACGAAGTTCTCGTCAGGGAACTTGGCGCCGTAGATCGACTCTCCGCCGGTGCCGTTTCCGGCGGTGAAGTCACCGCCCTGGCACATGAAGCCGGGGATGACTCGGTGGAAGGTGGAGCCCTTGTAGTGGAGGGGCTTGCCGCGGCGGCCCTTCCCCTTCTCGCCCGTGCAAAGGGCCCGGAAGTTCTCGGCCGTGCGAGGCGTCGTGTCGGCGTACAGCTCCATCACGATCTTCCCGGCCGGAACTCCGCCGATCGTGATGACGAAGTAGACCCTAGGGTTCGGTGTCATTTTCTTCTACTAGATAGGAGATAAGACGAACCAGAGAATGAATTAAGTTTGGGTTTGGGTTTGGGTTTGGCGTTTGGGCTTGGGCTGGGGTCTCTTATATAGGAGGGTTGGGTGGATCTTGGCCGTTGATTTGGGGTGTATGGATTAACTACGGTTAGGGTTTGGGTTGAGTTGGATTTGACTAGGGTTAGAAATGGTGCGAATGTAGCTATACCTTTTTTTTTTTTTTTTTGGTTTCTAGTGTTTTATTTATTCTCCGGTTCGCTTTTGGCCTTTACACACTTTTCCTCGTCTCTCACCGAATGATAATCCAAACCGTCCATACTAATTTTTATCAATGTAGCAAATTTGAGTTAATTAAATAGAGCATGCTCAAGCATCCGATTGAGCATATGACTGAAAACATAATTAGCAGCATCATATAAGTGGTGATGCCACATCAACACGAGTACTATTTTAATTAACGTGCTCAATCTTACGTAAGAACCACTCCTATTGAACTAAAACTTGAGAATATATCATTGGAGAAGATGATATTCATTTTGGACAGTCGCGATTATCATTATAGAAGTTCGACCTGTTACATGGAAAACATGTAATAGCTGCAATAGAGAATTCGGGATTTGAGACTCCTTTATTTGTTGGTGTGCTGGAATAAATATAGTTCTCAAGAAATTATTAGGATATATATTTCTAAACTTGAGTCTACTTAGGAATTTGTTAATTTTAAAAATAGAGCTTTTTGCATATACCCCCCTAAGGTTTGTAGGATTCATAAATAGGGGCTATGATTTTAGTATTTGCAGATAGGCTCCTACCTTTTCATTTTAATACCTTTCTTGTCCCCAAAATTAGTAGCCAACCAACTATCAAAAGTTTTTAGTGTGAAATGACACATTTGCCCATCTCTTTATCCTTATATGCTTAAATTCAAAGGCTTGAATTTATTTTTCTCTAAAGCTTGTAACATTGATAATTACATTTAGGAGAGAGTAATCGTATGTAAATTTAATTTTATCAATAGAAGGCCTATTTCATTAAACCCAAATCTACTTGTCATTACCCATTTTCATTAGAAATACTGATTTTGGAAAAATGAAAGGTATTGAAATCAAAAGATAGGGACCTATATGTAAATACTAAAACCACATGGGCCTATTTACAAATCATATAAACCTTAAGGGCCTATATACAAAAAACTCTTAAAAATATAATGAAAACCAAACTAACTTTAATTAATATAAATAAACAAATAATCTCTTTAAAGTGATACGATACCTTTTCCAATATTTCGTTCTTTATTCTAATACTACTGCATTTGATTGTGGTATATTGATAATATTTATAATGATCTTATCGTAAAAGCCAACACTTGGCACAAAATGGTCCCGCAAGATTCTCATCTACAAAAAAGTCTTGCGTTTAGATTCCCTATTGCTTCTACTAGAAAGAAATCGTATAACACATGCTTGGAACTTTATCGTGGGCTCCACCTAAAAAAAATTAGACCGTTCAGGATAAATCTAATCCCATCTAGTGATATCTTGCATATTTTAGTTCGATAAAAGTGCTTTTTATTATGTGCTCAATTATATGGTGGGACCCACTTCCTTTGAGCTAAAATTTAAAGATAAATCACCAGAAAGTATGACATTTATCTTAAATGATCCGGATTATTACTATGGAGAAATCAAAATGGAGTTGAAGGCATGTGTTAGAAGGTCACGTGCAAATTGCAATAGCTGCCACAGAGAACCCCGGACTCAAAAGTCAACTGAGCAACCCCTATTGTCTAGAATTTCAAATGCAAGAGAGCTTTCTTACAAACAATGATAATAATAATAACAAAAGCGGAAAAAAAAAAAAAGAGAGCTTCATGTCAAATTAGAATAAACTGCAGGGGTTATTTTGAAAGTCGATATATAGTTATAAGTTGCTGAAAAAAACAATATTTTTACTAGTTTTTCCAATTCGATTATGACTTTATTGCATTTTTCTTTTATCAATATCAAATTCTTACAATATTTTGAAAACATGGTGATATTATCTTTTTAAATATGGTGATACCATCATTTTCAACTTTTCTCCAATTAAGGCAGAGAAGGACTTCCTAGAAGGATGAAAAAAGACAGTAGGGGTCCATCACTCCATTGGCAAGATTCCATTCATTTGGAAATTGAATGAGAGTCTTCAATCACTTGAGGATGCTCACGGCTCCACCCAATTAAGACCACTGAAAGTGGAAGGCATGGAGGAGCATGACCACGCAATGCATAAAAAAGAAATATTCCATCTATCGCCGCTTTAAAAAAAGCTAGAAGGAATTTCTGAGTATTGGATAAAAATGCACCTTCAAGAAAGCAACTGGATTGAGGACAAGAGTTGTCCACTTGATTTATAACCCCACATCTTATTTAAGTGCCTAGGAATAGATTTTTGGGCATTCCACTATTTTCTCTTCCTTGGACTCTTCTCTCCATATTTATGGGGTCGATCTCCTTTGTATCATGTGAGCTTACTCTTTCCATGTGTTCGGGCTATCTTTTGTCCCAGCCTAGCCCCCTTGGCTGGGATACCAATTCAAGAAAAAATTTTTTTTGGGGACAATGATTTTGTAGAATCGTATAATATGTCATGGTATTTTTATAGGGGGGGTTTCATCCCATGAGTGGGCTGCACATTGTTTATTGCAGTGCAGATAGTGGGGGCCCACCTAGATGCAAGCCTATCACTTGTGGTAGGGGAACGGAAAGGTCTCTCTTGATCAGGCTATCTTAGCCTTTGATTTAACATTATACTAAGGGCTTGTTTGTTAAGAGAATATCTTAGAATTCCACAAGTTGTCCCATAATCGGATTCATAAATGTTCAAGAATCCTAAGCATTTTAGAAGCTGGATATTCGAGAACGTAAAAACATTCTATAAGCCTAAAAATGCCAATCCACAAGTGGAATTGTTGAAAGTTCCGGCCCACGAATGGTAGGCCAAGCGAGACCCCAAAAAAGCTCAATTGCACTCACAATTGCGCCAGCCCTGGGTCGGCCTGGGCCGAATTCGGGCAATGGTTTTAGAGATCTAAACTTTGTGCCCATTTAAATATGGGCTGAGCTAGGATTTAGTGATAAAAGCTTGAACCGGCCTGACCTGGCTAGAATAAGTACGAGCTACTTGTAGTTTACTGACTGATTTTGCCAAAACTAGTGATAAAAAGCCAGGACAAGTAAAAACAAAGCTTGGCCCAGCCCATTTGACTAAATGGGTGGGACTTGGACTGACATGTTTGAGATGGGCCGAGCTCGGGCCAGGCACTTACGGCTTGTGTCAGCTTGGGCAGAGTACAGGCCTGTTTTCTTAAATCAGACCCAATCCGGCCCAACTCAGGCCATGAACACTGTCAGGAAGACCTTGCCATGTTGAGTTGAGTTTTCGAGTTCAACCGGTCTACATCCACCGAAAAACAAGCCTGAAAAAGGCCCTGAATCTCTCCCCTATCCTAGGATCTCATTTCAAAAGGAGATCCTAGGGTAGAGTAGGTTTCAGGGCCTTTTTCAGGCTCTTTTTTCGGTGCATGCAGACTTTTTGTTTCGAGTTTTATTAAGCTGCGTAATAGCCTTAGACGACATTTCCACAACTATAGACCTTTTCCTGTTACTCTCTCTCAGCAAATATGGCAGCCCATCTTCAAAAGAAATTATGCCTCGAGGCTGGTTGGGAAGAGATTTTTTTTTTTTTTTTTTATAACGGATGGTGTACCAACCCTTTGGGCCGGGAAGAGAATTTGAATTAAGAATTGGTTAATTTGATTAGGCCAGGATTTTGGATCTTATAATCTCTTTTAAAGCTATAAGAAGAATCAATAGCTTTCAAAACCCCTTCAATTTTTTTTTTTCGGGGGCTTCTGGTCATGCAGTGATAATTTAACTTGAGGACCCTTAGATTGATCCAGAGCATATGTATGGAACTAAGGTGTCAACACGATTCAATCACGAATGTATTGGCCTTTAAAGGTATTTTAGAAGTAGCTTCATTTCATTAGTTTTAAACATTATGGCACAATTTGTAAGTGATATAGACCTCTATCCGGTTATCATAAAAACTCCCCATATAACTTGTATGTAAGCAATTATAAAAGGGTTTGGGTCAGGTCTCCAATCTTTTCAGTGTATACAAGAAATGAAGCCCTCATGGACCAAGTTGGTTCTTGGATTGTTGACATCGCCTATCAACTTCGTCATTGGGATAAAAAAAATGTTTTGGGAAAAGGCATATCCTAAACATTTGATTCCATAATTTGCTTGGATCCAATCAATGGCTGGACCAAATGATTGAACAATTCAGATCTGGCAAGGCGCAACTTTGGCTGAGCTACAGCTGAACCTGAGGACCAAATCTAGCCCGTTAAGGGTTTCAGAGCCTAAGTAAAGATCTGGATCTGGCATACTGGACAGAAATGCATGTCCAGACCTGCTAAACAAACTTGGATCCGGGGCCGGATTCAGGCTTATGGACAGCCTTAGTGATTGGTGGGTAGTGGTTTCATACCAAAGGAAAGATTATTTGATGCCTACTTGCTGACATTCTCCTTTAATCCTTTACTTCCATTACCTTAGATATAATTAGACTTCCCTATGCATGGGATATGAAAATGAGACTAAAACTTATATCGTCGTCGTTGTCATCATCATCATAGCCTTTTTCTAACTACACTGAGGACTGAAATTTACATATGTGAAACATATTAGCATGAGTGTTCAATGAGACTAAAACTTATATCGCCATCGTCATCATCATCATAGCCTTTTTCTAACTATGTTGAGGACTGAAATTTACACATGTGAAACATATTAGCGTGAGTGTTCATTTTCATTGGTAAATGATATGGGATTTAGTTGTTTATGAGTTGTTAGTGTATTTTGTTGGAGATGGGTGCTTGAAAGAATATGAAAATGATGAAAAATTAAGAAAGCAAAATAAATTGGACAAGGCACACCAATGAAGATGCTTTCTTAAAGACATTAGTTTCCCATATGCAGGTGGGTTGAATGAAATTTTGTCCCTAGGATACAATGGCCCACTCTATCTCAAGATCTGCACACCAGAGATAGTAACATTGAATTGCCCTTAAAAATAAAAAAAAATATGTGAACAACTTGTTTATTATAACTATTATCATGTTTCTCCATGCCTGCCCTACAATTTGATACCGAGGTGATTTAATCCTCATTCCAATTCTTAATCATTTCCTATGATGGTATCTCATAGGCCATTTTTTAATTAAAGATTTATTTTTTAAAGTGGATTAATTTCGTGATTTAAAAAAAATAATATCCTAAAGAATAAGCAAATAACAAAGATATAAAAAAAAACATAATGCAAAGAGAGAAGAATTTTTCCAATTAGATTAATTATCAGATTAACAAGATAATGTTAACAAAATTATATCCTAAAGCATAAAAAAGAGCAGAATCATGTATAAAAAAAAAGACCATGAGAGAGAGAGAGAGAGAGGTGAGAATTTCCTCAAAATGTTCTGCTGGAAGAGATGTCTTTGTGTTGTGGTTAGGATTTGAGGAATCATAGAGGTGTGATGCTTATCTTGGATGTAGAGATCAAAAGAGGGTAATGACTCTAATTGAGGTGTGATAGCCGTGTGAGAGATTTTAGTAACTTCTAGTTTGATGAGAAGCTGTATAAGATTTAATGAGAGAATGTATGATGGGTTCGATTAGGTTCCTCATTCAAGATTAAATTGATCTTAGGAGAGGATGATGGTAGAGACGAGAGAATATAGGTTAAATTGATAAGTTACAAAATTTTAGGAGAGGATGATGGTAGAGATGAGAGATCATAGAGAGGATGATACGTAGAGAATAATAAATTATGGGAATAGATGGAGATTATAGGAACTTTGCGAGATCATTTAGGTAAGAAAAGGGACAGTGTGACGGTTAGAGAGATTTAAAGGATGGAATGAGATTTAAAGGAGGAAATCGTGTCTGATGGGGAGAGTTTTTAGAGAGATTTAAGGGAGGAAACTATGTGTGATGGGGAGAGTTTCTAGAGAGATTTAAGGGATTTCATTAAAGGGTAATATTCAGGTGGGAAATGTTCTCACATATTATGTGAGAACTTTTTTGTGGGGCTAATTGTGGGCCCCATTTGGGGATGGGACCAGGGGGATGGAAAGATTTATGTAAGACCACCCGGAGTATCAAGTTTGACTCCAAACCCATGCCCCTAACCCTTTCATCCATGGCCCACAAGTTTAATGACTTCATATTCAAAAAAATATTCAACCCTCGATCCAACGGTTCAGTCCATTCGAATGTGTGCCAATCCTTGTGATGAGTGACTATCAGGAGGTTTCTTATTGGTTGCTAGGTTTGGATGGGTTGCTAGTTGGGCCCCGCAAAAAATTTCTCATATAATAGGTGAAAACTAGTTCTCACTTGAATATTTCCCATAATTAAAATACCCAAATCGCCATCATTTAAATTATTCTTGATGCCATGTATCATTTTATTGGAATGCTGACATGGAATTCCAAGAAACCAAAAAATTTGATAGTGCTGACGTGGCACCCTCTAGAGCAGGGCAAGCTCGCTCTCTCTCTCTCTCTCTCTCTCTCTCTCTCACACACACACACACATATAATGGTATTTCCAATAAGAAAACTACGTTTACTTTGAAATCAGGAGGCAGGGCCGGACCTACATATGACGCCCCAGGTCAATCTTGAAATGCTAAAAATTTGAATGGGCCTGGGAACTGTCCCACATATTTCTAATAAGTAGTCGTCCCATGTCTAAACCTTATTATCGCCCGACGTCGAAAAACCTTATTGAAAACATTCTTCTTCTCTTTTGACATCTTCTCGTCGAGAGTACCACATCCTTTTTGCTTCGTTCTCTCTCAACATTTTCTTTCTATTGAGAGTATGAGATCCTCTTCACACCGATCAAGCTTCTCATTGTTGGTCCTCTCGTGGTGAGTCTCTTTCTCTCACCAAATAACCCTAAATAAAGCAATCTCCCTCCCACTTTAAATCTAGTATAATCATACTATACATAAATTTGAACCCTTAATCTCCAAATCATAATTTCAAATCTGAAATCGCCAAATCCTTATCCAAGACCTACACACTAATTCACCAAATCAAAGCATAACTACAAGTCCAAATTAGCCAAAAACTTGACACCGGCCACCTTAGTCCTAGAAGTTGGTATATAGAAGTGCAGGAATATTTTTAAATGATGCCAAATGGGCCCTAATGTGACCTCAAAGTCCGATTAGCCATTTGGATAGGTGTGCACATGACTTTTGATCAGAAAATCCGGAGGGAACGAAAAAAGGCTAAGATGTTCCACCATCAATCAGAAAAAGGGCAGTAAGGACTTTACTTTTCTACTCTATGATTAAAGTAAAACCTCAACAATCGAAAAATTCTTTATCAAAGATTATACTTTACATTTTGAAAGGCAGACACTGCTAGGTTCCATGAAACTCCATTTCAAGTGAACTTTGACCCAATTTCACTGCAAAAATCCCAAGTCCGACCATACAAACTACTTAGATCTCATATGTGGCCTCTTACGCACTTTCGATGAGTGAGATGTGTTAAACTCACCATGGCGTCCATATATTGATGATCCGAACTATTAAGATTGAAAGTAATCCCCTTTGCTAGCTACCCTCAAACTACTTCATTAGAATTTGATCCTACTATAAGATTGAACACATGAATGATGACGTTATTTGCATAATCTTATGCATCATGAATTTCATGCATCAATTACACTATCAATCAGATGTTCAGTTTTATAGTGGGACAAGATCCCATTCAAGTAAAATTTGAGAATATGCTAGGCATTGAATCCAATTTTAACGTATTTGATCATCAGAAAGTGGGCCCCACGATGATCTCCACGACCCGGTTTGTATCAAACCAGCCACGTGGAGAATAAATAATGACACGCCATGCGCTCGCCTACCCAAACAGCTAATGGGATCTTGAGATCACATTAAATGGCCCCATTTTCTACCATATAGGGACAGGGCCGGCTTTGAGGGGTAGTCACCCTAGGCCACTGCCTAGGGCCCCCACATGTTATTCAAAATTTAGGCCCAAATTGAAATGGGCCTTCATCCATCTCCTTGTGGACCAGGGAAGCCTATAAGTCCTTCATCCCTTTGTAAATTGTAATGCAATTAAGTTAACATCCCCTGATTTGTCGATGAATAACTTAAGTCTCTTCCAATCACCTAAGCCTCTTCCAATCACAACTGGCCTAAACCTAATTTCCAATATCCAAAACCCAAAACCTAGCTCACCAGTGAAACCCCTTTTTTTAGAAAACCTAATAGGCTAGTACCAAACCTCGAATCCCTAAATTTTCCAGCCACCGAGATCCTTCAAAACCCAAATCCCCATCATCCACAATCACCAAACAGACAGCACCTCTCGTCCCCTCCCGTCTCCCCGCACCACCGAGCCCCAAAATCCCATCTCGTTCAAACCTCACTCCCGCATTCCCTCTGTTGATACCCCACGGTCCCCACCCCACAGGAAAAAAAATAAAAAGAGAGCACTGAGAAAGATAAGAGAGAAGAATGAGTACTAACTTTCCTAGCACAGTAGCACCTGTCGATTGCTCCAGGATCCAGCCTCCACGGCTCCAGCCAGCCAACATTGCTCGTCTCCAAGACTCCAACCAACAGCCAGCAGTGCCAGGTAAGAAGCCCAAAAGGCAAAAGTCTCTTATTCTCCTTTCTTGCACGAGACACAAGACAGGTCAAAGTCTTATTCCACTTTATTTTATTTATATTATTTCTTTATTAATTTGTGCATATACATGCTTGCTTTGTATTTTTTTTATTATTATTAGAATGTGTGCACTGTTGTTGGGTTTGTCTTTTTTTCTCATTAGTATGCTTTTGAACTATATTTTTTTAATTGTTTGCCTTTGTTTTTTTTTATTATTATTAATTATTATCTAATGATGTGTTGAGTTGGGCTTGTTTTATTAGTTTGTTTAATTGTTTAATAATACAAAAAAAAAAAAAAAAAATAGATTGTGTGATTTCACTGATTTGTGGACATACTCATTTAATGACCCATGAGTTGGAAAGTCCATCAAATTAATACCGTGTTGTTGAATTTGTTGGAGAATTAATTATTGAGTGAGTAATAACATGTAATCTTTTTTACTCAGAACATTGTTATTTGATTGGTTATTATCATGAAGAATGCTAGAAAATATCTCTCCGGTAGTGATAAGAGAAAGAAGAAGCAAAGACTAGAACAACTCACTAAATCATAGGCTGGTAGCATTCGAAAGTTTTTTCCTAACAATAGACAAGGAGAGAGTTCTAATGAAAGTTTGGTCAGTAAAGAAGGTGAAGGTATTGTGCCAGGAGAACTTGATGGTATAATAAATATCGAACGTGAAGAGGGATTAAATGATGAAATTGAAATAGTTGTGAATGTTGAACATGAAGAGAGGATTGATGCAAAAATTGAAGAGGAAGTTGATGTTGAAAATGAGTTTGAATGTGATGATTGCTCGAACGAAGAAACCGATCAAGCTATGAATGAGAATAGAGAATATGGACCGATAAACTTATTTGATCCAGGGAATTGGAATAATGTTGATAAAAAATACAGAGATTTATTGGTTGAGAAATGTCCAATAAGACATAATGCTATTGATTTTCCTAGAAATGGTGAAGGCAGACGTTTTTCTACAGTGCATTACGTTCGACATATGGGTAGCGGTTTGAAGCAAGATAGGGAGTGGCTTGTCTATTCATATTCGTTGGATATGGTGTTTTGCTTTTGTTGCAAGTTGTTCAAGCAAAGTGGAAAGACTTCTCAACTAGATAGTGAAGGATGCTCTACATGGCACAATATTAGTCAGAAGCTTAAAGATCATGAGAAAAGTGATGGCCACAAAAGAATCTTGAATAGTTGGTATGAATTGAAAAACAGGTTGAAGAAGAATGAAACAATTGATAAGAGTTTTCAAGACCAAATCATTAGAGATAAAGAACATTGGAGACAACTTTTACTAAGGATATTGCTGTTGTGAAAACTGTATCTAAAAATAATTTGGCATTTCATGGGGACAATGAGAAGATTTATGAAAAAAAAATAATGGTATCTTTTTTAGTATTATTGAAATGATTGCGGAGTTTGATCCAATATTGCAAGAGCATGTGCGGCGTATTAAGGCTTCTGAAGTTCATTACTATTACCTTGGTTATAACATTCAGAATGAACTAATTCAAATGTTAGCTGCCGAGGTTACAAATGTGATTCTTTTGAAGATTTGAGAGGCAAAGTACTTTTTAGTTATTCTTGATTGCACTCCATATGTAAGCCATAAAGAACAGATGTCGCTTATAATAAGATTTGTAGATGTTTCGACGAAACCAATCAAGATAGAAGAGTTATTTCTAGAATTTATGAAGGTGGATGACACATCGGGCTTGAGACTCTTTAATGTATTGAAAGCTGTATTGAGTACTCTTCAACTAGATATTGGTGATGTGAGAGGACAAGGCTATGATAACTGATCTAATATGAAAGGCAAACACAAAGGTGTACAGAAAAGATTACTCGAAATAAATCCTAGAGCTTTCTATACTCTATGCTACTGCCATAGCCTATTAGCCTTAATCTTGCAATGTGTGATATGGCCAATTCTTGTATCAAAGCAGTATCTTTTTTTGGTGTGGTGCAACGTGTCTATATATTGTTTCCTTCTTCTACAAAGTGTTGGCAAGTTTTCAAAGACCATGTGAAAAAGGCTCCGAATCTTACTCTAAAGACATTGTCGCCAACACGTTGGGAAAGTCGGGTGGATAGTGTTAAGGCTATTAGAAGTCAAGCTCGAGAGATAAGAGATGCTTTAATTCACTTTGCTGATAGTAGTGATGATCCGAAGACAAAGAGTGAAGCCGAGTCCCTAGCCATACATGAAATTGAGAATTTTGAGTTCTTGGTCGGCATGATTGTTTGGCACACTATACTGAGTGGTGTTAACACTGTTAGCAAATTGATGTAAGCAGAAGATATGCAGACGGATGTTGCTATTAGTGAGTTGAAAATGCTCATTTCTTTCTTTGAAAAGTATAGAGAAACTGGATTTGAAGAAGCAATGATAGAAGCTAAAGAAGTTGCAAGTACTATGGAAATTGAACATGTTTTCCGTGAAAAGCGTATTATACGTAGAAAGAGACAATTTGATGAGAATGTCGATGAAGAGGTCCCACAATCAGCCGAAGAATCCTTCGGAGTCAATTACTTCATTTTCACTATAGACCAAACTCTTTCTTCACTTAAGAATAGGATTGAACAATTTCAAGTATATGAGAAAACTTTCGGGTTTTTCTTTAATTTGGAGAAGCTAAAGTCTGTAGATAGGAATGGCTTAATAGCTTATTGTGGCAACCTTGCAGAGTTTCTGAAACATGATGGCATCTCTAATATTGATGGGACAGAGTTACTTTTAGAATTGTAAATCCTGAGAGAAGTTTTACCAGATGACATAAAGAAGTCAGTTGATGTGCTAACTCATTTGAACTCAATGGCTAGTTGCTTTCCAAATGCCTGGGTTGCTTATAGAATTTTGTTGACTATACCATTAACAGTTGCCTCTGCAAAGAGAAGTTTTTCTAAGTTGAAAATGATCAAGTCTTACTTTCGGTCAACCATGTCGCAAGAAAGACTTAATGGACTGTCTATGTTATCCATTGAAAAAGAGTTGGTAGAGAAGATAGATTATACAAATGTAATTACTGATTTTGCAGCGAAAACTGCTAGACGAGTAAATTTTAGATGATTCTTTGCTTTTGTAATTATTTTGGCACTAGTTATGTTTTATTTTATATCTTGCTAGTGGGGCTAAGTTCTATGTTCCTTCTACAAAAAAAAAAAAATTTGCGCGTGTTTTTTTTTTCTTTCTAAGACATGGCCCATTTTTAGGAGCTCGCCTAAGGCCACCTAAACCTCAGAGCCGGCCCTGTATAGGGAAAACAGACTTGTATAGGAAAAATAAAAAAATATGAGGACTTTCCACTGCTAGGAGAAGAGGAAGAGCTGCATATGCTAGTTGCTCGCTGCGGGTAATAGCTAAAAAACTAGTTTTGCTACTTTTCCACTATTGTGAACAGCAGAATTTCCACATTTGCAAACTTTCCACTGTTCAAAGCGCAGATAAGTCGTTGTTTTTACCCCACACGTGGGCTTAATTTCGGTTGGCTTTATATATACATATAGGGGGATATTCATGTGCATCCATCCCTCACTATGGTATGGTGAGGGACAACATAGTGTGGCCAACTTTTTGGTCTATCCGAACCATCTACACACATGGGACCCCTTTAGATGCACTAAACCCATTGGATTTTCACCGATTTGAATGGATTGGACCGTTGGATTGATGGCAAATTTTTTTCTTTACTATTAAGTCGTTAAATTAGTGGGCCACGGATGAAGGGGTTAGAAACATGTGATTGACCCCAAACTTGATATGTGGTATCATCCAAGATGTCTCTTTCCATCCCCCACAAGTCCCATGATCGATCAATGGGTCCCTAAGTGGGCCTCATTAAATTTGTCCCTCACCATATGATGAGGGAAGGATGCACATGAATATCCCCCATATATATATTTGTGGGGATATAAGGGCTAATGGGTTCTTAAGATCACATTAAGTGGGCCCCACTATACAGTTAAATAGAAATAATGTAATGATACGCAACCTAGACCAGGAGGGAAAAAGGTTAGAAATTATGCAGACTTTTCCCGACGCGAGTAACAACGGAAAAGCTACGCATGCAACTTTTCCACTCTCAGGTTTGTAGGTAAGTAATATTCTTCACAAGGTTGGAATCTATTTTACAAATAGTCCAAGATGTATTAGAGTTTTGGCGAATAACCCCTTCTTTTACCGGTCTTTGCTTTGTATATTATGGGAAGGATTCAAAGGGTTATGATTGAGACACCTTTGATGGACCCCACCCATACTACCCAACAAAGACAAAAAGCTTAGGATTTGTTCCAATATAAAAAAATAAAATTATGATTTGTTCTCCCCCAATCATTTTCATTAATGACAAAAGGCTTACCATTTTTGTTTGTTTAGGATTTTCCCCCTCCCCACATCACTGTCGTTAGTGACGTTTTTTTATGGCCATAAAGTTCCACAAACCTAATCAACTTAACAATAAGATAATTGGCTGACTTTGTGGAGCTCACTACCCTACCAAATATAGAGAGCGTCGGAGTGAATATGTAATGCAGAGGATTTCTGTGTTATGAAAAAGGCTTTGATTATCCACTGGTGTCAACTTTTTTTTTTTTTTTTTTTGCAGTTTGATTACAATGCTTTGTTAAAAAGAAAAAAAAGTAAAATTTAAACCGATTTTTCGAAAATTCATCTAAAACCATTTTCTTATGAAAGATAATCTAAATCACTTTGCTGCAAAAGCCAAATTCAAGATTTGAGGATGAGGTGAGGTGTGAAGGATGTAAAGTAGTGATGTATATTGGACCTCTCACTTTCTTAGGATTTGAATTACTAGAGTGGTGGGTGGGTTCTCATCTCCCACCTCCCACCGATTCATTTTCCATTGATGGAGAGATAATTTAGTCATTTTTTAAAATTCACATTTGTTTCTTCAATTTTTACCATTTTTAAAAATAGATGCAATCGAATTACTTGAAGCAAAAAGGCTCCCCATGAGTCTTCCTGCGCTGTGATTTTACTTTCACTTAGAAGGATCGCATTGGCTGGACTACGTTATTTCTCTTGTGAGTAAAAATTGTATGGAAAAGATAAATTTCCCACAGATAATCTTGCTGCACCAAACAATCAGATAAAATATGCACAAAAAATTGAGCTCCATAATCCCCTATTTTTTCGTGGATTTGCATGCCCTTACAGAAGTAGAAAATTAAAAACTTGAGGTTGGTCCCTAACTTTAAACGGAGTTAAGTTCCAACCAGCACCAATAAAGTTTGGATTTTTGGTGCGTCCCACCTCAAGATCCGCACAAGAAACATTTGCTATCACCACAGTTGAATACTAGGCTTCAAATTCCCATAGTTTAAGGCCACATTTGATAACTAGAGAGGAATCAAAGGCTGAAATTTGACAACCCCCCACAATTGCATTTAGCCTTATGAAGAGGATAAACGATTTAGATCGTGATTTAGGGGTCCCTAGGAATGAAAAATAAAACAAAGGGTCAACTATGAAATCACGGCAAAAAAAACAGGGCTCAAGCCTTTCCACGCTATTGAAGATTCTGGAAATCCAATGGGAAGGGGTGCAAGCGAGTCACTTCCAGACCACAAACCTCTTTGCTAGTTCCGGACCCGGAATCGGTTCCGATTAGAGGACCATGATTTGGTTCCAAAATCAGTTCTAACTCCTTTTTCCTTTTTCTTTTCTTTTTTTTGCTTAAAATAGGGATACCATTTAACCTATAATAGTTCATCAAATCTACCACCTTTGAAATTAAACATAAAAATGTCTAACCGAAGCTGATTTTGAGTTACAGTTTGCAACATTAAAGACTCATATCTTACTTCTTCTTTTTTCTCTACAAGAAATCTAAATTCAAACATGTAGAGATTACCACTATGTCCCTATCCAGCTAAGCACTAGCCGGAGCAATCTATATCCTACATTTGCATGAAAAATGAACAATAGAATACATTCAGTTTTTGTATTCTAATTGATAGAACAATCAAACAAAACATCTTAGATATAAGAAAGAAATAAGCAAATGAGCCCGGGTCCTGAGTCTACGGGTTGAAACATGCATAGATCCACAACCCAACTCGTTTATCACCTAGAGCCTGAATTGGGTTCCAAACTTAGACCCATTTATGAATTGAAACTTAAAAAACATATTTCAAATCTTATTTTTTACGGGTCAGAACCTCCGGATAGAGAGGAATCTTCTCTACGGGTTTTTTACGAACTTGCCCTAAATGTGGGTCCCACTAATTCTAGCCCCACAGATAAAGTGATGGAGTTGAAGTGCTCCCGCGAATCACCTTCCAATATCCTGGTAATATTCAAAACGAGAATCAGCGCGTTTCCGCTTCAGTCTACAGTCTAGTCTACTGTTTGCATCTATCATCACCTGATCGACAACAACAACTCCTACCCCGCCAACTGCCAAAGCCGGCTTTCTCTTCTCTCTCGTTTTCAAAGATTCGACTCTTGAAAACCTCCAAAGCCGGCACTTTTTTTAACTCTCCATTTCCCAATCCAATCCAGTCCGAAGAAGAAGAAGAAAAAAAGGCACATGAGAATTTCTACTTCTCAATCGTAGACGTAGAGACGATTTCACTCAACAGATCGATCCAATTGCTTCAGATATGTTTCCATTGACGATTTCACTCATCAGATTAATCGAATTGCTTCAGTTTTGTCTTGTATTCGTCTTTTTATTTCATTAGATTCCTTCCTTCCTCTTCTCTTTGAGGAATTTCATCTTCCTTCTTACATTTCCTCATTTGAATCCAAGAATTCTCAGTTTTTCGATTCTGTCGGTGAGTTCTTCTTCTTCTTCTTCTTCTTTACATTCTGTTTGTTGTTGTTGTTTTTTTTTTTTTTTTTTTTTAATTTTGTTTGCTGTCTGGATTTGTCCGATTCTTTGTTTCTTTTGTTATGAAGAGTCGAAGATGTAATATCTGATGATTTAAGCGTGTTGTGTGATGATTAGGCTCAAACAGATGAGATTGCTGACTTTTATCTAGTTTGGCAACTGGAAAGTTTCTAATGTTGTTTCTACTGTTTGTTTTTCTGATTTCATCAGTGGATTTATGTTAAAATGATGTTTTGAGTTAGGATCTTTGACCGAATCATCGATTTTAAGGCCTTTTTGAATGTGCTCTGAAACCTAACCCGATTATTCTTCCAGGGGAGCCATTTGCTTCTACTTTGTATTGAGTTTCTAGGAATTCATAGTAGTAGGTTCTAAATGAGGGAGTATTAAAGAGGTGAAGAGTGAAGGAAATAAGGTGGAGATATAAGTAGATCGAACCTTCGTTTTTCGAGGATTGATTTACTAGGGCAATGGTTGGATAACCATTTCTAGGGTGATGGTTGGGTAACCATTTACCTTTACTCCTTTCGATTTTAGCCCCTTTGATGGAAGTTCGCTTAGAATTCGTAGGATCTCGAAAATGATCAAACAAATGAAACAAGCTCTAAATGTTTAGGGCAGTGGGGACAGCTGAAATTGCATTATTTGAAATATCATTGATCTGTCCCTTTATGCTTCTCCAAATGTCAATTCATTTCCTTTCATGTGTAAGAAGTAGATAGATATTTGTGCAGAAAAGCTACGTGCCACCCCCACTTCTTAAGGCCCTGTTTGGATCCTCATTACTTGGTTGACATGGTTATAGGAAAAGAACAAAACAACAGCCACTTACAGGTTCACTCTGGTGATTCAAACACACAAAAGCTGTTTGACAAATAAACTGAGTTACCTGCACTGTACAAAGATCCAAATCGGTGTACACGGACATCCAAATTACAGCCATGCATGTTTTGGAAGGATTTTTGAGTATATAACATGTTTCTGAAAAGCAGAATTTTGTGACATGTATCGCAAAAAATGACCTTTTCTTCTTTCTTTCTAACTATAGGTAATTTGATTCTCTTATCAGGAACCAATTTCTGTCACTAATATCCTATTGAAACTTAAAACCTTATTCATACTAAGTTGGAGAAAAGAGATTGGCAACCAACTGGAAGCATTTCCTTCAGATCCTGTCAAAACAGGATTATCAGAACTTTCATAAACATGGCTGGACACTACAAGCTTGCAATGGATGGCAAGGACATTGTTAGGTTTCTAACCTTAACCATTGGAAGCTTCACCCAAGATCGTTTAATTGACAAAGAACAGAGGATTCAACAGAAAGAACAGTGTGCAGAAAGATTAGCAGCAGAAGATGGGAGCTGCGATAGAAATACGGAAGTCCGGTATTCTGATCAAGCTGTCTTGGCAAATTTGGACTGGGGAATTGATGCCCTTGAAGAAGCCATCAGCACCTCCAACATGGAAACCAAGCTTGCACGCCTGGACTACGCAGAAAAGATGTTACAGGTCTGCGCAATGTTGGACTCCCACCACAAAACAGCAGGGGTCCCCAATTTCTATCTATCTGCTTGGGCGCATCTCAACCTTGCCTTCCTTTGGAAGCTCCGAAACAATGTCCACAACTCTGTTCTTCACGTACTCGAGATGTTTATCATCGATCCATTTTTCTCCAGGATTGATTTTGCGCCAGAATTATGGGAAGCTCTCTTTCTTCCTCACATGAGCTCTATTGTTGGGTGGTATTCGGAGGAAAGACATAAAATTGTAATTGAAGTGATTCCTGATTCTGCTGATCTTTCCTTTACAGCTGATTTTGATCAGTTCTTCAATGAGTCTTTGATTTTTTCCATGAGGCCTGATCAAGCTGAGAGGCTGCAGAAGTTGGAGAAGCTTTATGGGGAATCACTGGATGAGAACACCAGACTCTATGCTAAGTACTACAAGGACTATATGAACTTTGATTCAACTGTTAGCAAGAAGGGGATGCCAATGATGCCGATTGCAGAGCCGCCCATGACACCTCTACATGAAGTTAGCCGATCAGTACCTGATTATGTTAAGTTTGGTCCAATCTTGCCTAAGAGTGCTGGGTTCAATCCAGTTCTGAAAGATAAAGATGTTAAAATCGAAAACTGCAGGTTTGCTTAGTTCCTTTTGGATATGCACCAAATTGCATTTAGTTAAAATTTATTAGGCAACATGGATGGTAACCGTTTCTTCTATGAATATGGATCATAACAAGAGATACACAGTTTTACATACTACTCCCTGTTTTACATACATACTACTCTCAAGTAAATACAGCTATTGTCAGTGATGATGATTTAAAGCAGGAATGGTAGAAGAAAGAAGTTCCCACCTAATGTCATTTCTCATTTCCACACTACATGTGCTCACAAATTGATTCCAATCTGTGACACATCCAAACACTCTCCAATCAATTCTTCTTTTGATGAAATTCACTTAGATGTAATTGTTAATGTCGATTATGTGACGAGCTGATTCTATAAGATGATGATGCTCCATAGTTTATTTGTTGGTATCTTGACAAGCAGATCGAGCGTAGCTTCAAATTCCACTTACAAAATGGAAAAATCTTCCAAGCTGGTTGCCAACATAATGTTGGAGGTCTGTGAGTATTAGTCTCACTCTGTTCTCATAAACCTGAGGAACCTTCAAATCATCACTTTTCTTGTTTTCCTTCACTATTTTTTGGCTTTATAGATTGCGAATTGAACCATTTTTCTTGTTCTTGGTTGTTGATGTTAGGAGGTCTTGCTTGAGGAGAATGAAGACGACTTTGATTATGATCATGGGAATGTAGATATGGACTCAGTTGTCACAAATAAAAACCTACTCGCTCTAAACAGCATGAAACCAATAGAGGGTGCAGGAAGTGATTCAAAAGTACAGCCACATAGAAAAGCCTGTTCATTTTCTCCAAAGACTCTCTCTCCTTTGGACTCTCCTCACGCCCATTCTCCCAAGGTTTTATCTCCAAAACCTGATATCACTAGTAAGAAGGAACCTGAACAAATCCTGCGCCTCTTGTCCCATCGTCTTTCAAATCCTACTATGCCTATTTCTTTGCCTAATTCTTTGCCAGTATCCCCTCGTCTGTCTAACGACTGCAGCATTAGCTCTGCAGATTCTGATGGTGAAGTATTAGTAAGTCTTCTTTGCCTTCTCAAGATTCACCAAATTTTGGTTAAAGGCTTATTTTTATTTTTCAAACATGAAAAAACTTGGTTTATGCTAAAGTAGATTTTCTTCTTCTTTTTTTTTCCAGGAAGTGCAGAAAAATTGTAGAAAGAACTTCAGTAGCACGCGGATTATGAATTTGGGAGGTCCAAAGACCCAAGTCTCAGTGAAAGCGTAAGGCTAACGGTTTGCTTTAGATGTAGCTCAAGTATATACGGTAGTAAAATTCACGTCATTAAGATTGTCTTGTTGGCTGACAAAAATTGCCAACCATGTTGGTGGATGGTTCTTCTAAGAGGTATTATACAATCTTTGGCACATGGTATGGGCACATTCATTGGGGTCAACCATTCCCGACGATTCGGGCTTCAAGGCCATTTTTCATTGATCTGGATTCTGATCTCATACAAAAACTCCATTTGTAGGCAATGGAACAAAAGCCTCTTCCAGAATCTTAAGTTCCTACCTGTTGAATGAGACCTGTTGGCCATATTTTCATTCAACTGTCCATCTGCAAGTCAATTACCAGATGGTAACATTTTTCCACTGGAATTGTTCTTTGTAGTATTACTTAATGATGACAGATCCTGCCAGAAAAATAAAAATGATCTAAATCACTCAGATGCACCCCACCTAAATGGAAAGCTTGACTTGGTTGATAACCCATAACAAAAGCCAAGGATGATAGCAACACCACTTCTATACAGGCCAACAACCTGTACCAGATACTGCATAGACAGACCTTTAGACTTTTGTTTTTCATTTATCATTTTATATAATTCAAGATAATGACAACTTTCGTTTTTACTAGTATTTCTTAGTTCCATATTTTGAGGAAACATATGGAATTAATGCAATTGGAAATGGTCCTCAAGTGGAGCCCTTTCCATTTTCTTAGATTCACGCAGAACTTTTTTTTATAGGAAAACCAAATCATGGCTTGACATCTGCAGTTTCCATAGTGAAAGTGAGGAAGAAGTAAGCCAGAGCCGTGTTTCTGTCCCATCATCAGAAAAGTTAACTACTCGAACGCGGCCACCAAAAGATTTTGTGTGTCCAATCACAGGCCAGCTATTCAGTGACCCAGTTACACTAGAAACAGGCCAAACATATGAACGAAGAGCAATTCAAGAATGGCTAAAAAGAGGAAATACTACATGCCCCATTACACGTCAGCCTCTGTCTGCAACCACTCTACCCAAAACAAACTATGTTTTGAAAAGGCTAATTACCTCTTGGAAGGAACAATATCCTGATCTTGCCAAAGAATTTACGTATGCTGAAACACCAAGAACTCCCCTAAGCCCAACCACTTCAAGAGAAATTTCATTAGAGTCAGCCCTGTCAAAGACATACACTCTTCCTCTCTCCCATTCTACGAATAATGCCTCCAAAGGAAACAAAACTGGCAGAAGATTTATGCGGGCTGCAGTCTCTACATCACCAACCAGTGTTATATCTCAAGCTGCTGTTGAAACCATTATAAACAGTTTAAAGCCTTACACATCATGTCTTTGTACTTCGGAGGACTTGAAGGAATGTGAAGAGGCTGTTTTGAAAGTGGCAATGATATGGAAGGAATCTAAAGCTGATCCAGCAATTCATGCTTACCTAGCAAAACCCACGATTCTGAATGGGTTAGCTGAAATTTTGACGGCTTCTCTCGACAGAGAGGTTCTCAGAATGTCGATTTATATTCTTTCGGAGCTTATATTCACAGATGAAAGTGTTGGAGAGACTCTAACCAGTGTTGATTCTGATTTTGATTGCCTGGCTGCTCTACTGAAAAATGGTTTGGTGGAGGCTGCTGTTCTTATTCACCAGTTGAAGCCAGCATTCTCTCAGCTTTTGGCTCACGACCTTGTTCCTTCGCTTGTTCAAGTAATCATGAGCAAAACCGAAGAACTGGATGACTTTCAGCTGGTGATAGAGCCCAAAGATGCCGCAATAGCAATGCTTGACCAGATATTATTAGGAGGGGATGAAAACAGCAAGTCAAATAATGCTTTGAATGTTATTACAGAAAATGGTCTTCCTGCTTTAATCAAGTGCTTGGATCGTGTTGAGGGAAGGACATCTGTTGTATCCATACTTCTGAGCTGTATGCGTGCGGATAGGAGTTGCAGAAATTTGATAGCAAACAGAGCTGATTTGACTCCTGTTCTTGAATTATTTCATGCTGGCAATGACAATGAGAGGGGCATATGCATTGATTTTATCTCTGAGCTGGTCCGTTTGAACAGGTACACTTTGCTTTTAACCTCTTCCCACACACCAATTCCTAATAAAGCTGGCATTTGGGTGGGATCATCATAGTTCTTAACAGTTTTCTGATTGGGCATGGATAGCCCTGACTCAGTGGGATCCTTGAGTTCTTGTTTTAGAGGTGTTATTTCAATCACACATTTCAGAAATAAACATGCATGCACTCATACACATTTATACTTTGGTTTCAAATGCATAGGTATGCATGCATGGAAATTCTCTCTCTCTCTCTCTCTCTCTCTCTCTCTCTCTCTCTCTCTCTCTCTCTCTCTCTCTCTCTCTCTCTCTCTCTCTCTCTCTCTCTCTCTCTCTCCCACACACACACACCGACATTTAATTCATATATTTGTGTCTATTCCTGGTGAAAAATTATTTACTCACATATGAACCTTTTCTTTTGTTATTTCCTCAGGAGAACATTTTGCAATCAAATTTTGCAGATAGTTAAAGATTATGGGGCATTTAGTACCATGCACACCTTCCTGGTGTACCTTCAGATGGCTCCTATGGAGCAACAACCTGCTGTGGCTAGTCTTCTCCTTCAGCTTGATCTTCTGGTTTGCTTCAACATTTTGAACCACCACATTTCAAAAGTTGCAAATGCTTTTAGCATAACGAACTATAACCAACCATCAACACACCCTTTAATTATGAATTTCAGGTTGAACCTCGGAAGATGAGCATTTACAGGGAAGAAGCTATTGAAGCGCTGATTGAAGCACTTCGTAGAAAAGATTTCCCTTCTTGTCAAATCAGAGCTCTAGAGGCATTTGCATCTCTCTCCGGTCGCTTGACTACCTCAGGGAAGTCTCTTACTGAAGCCTGGTTACTCAGAACTGCTGGCCTTCATCAGCCTTACAATAATTTAATGAAAGCAGAGAAGATGCAAAAAGAGGATGATGAACTCACAGAGACAATGGTACAGATTGCCTACGAGCAACTTTGGTTTAGTTTAGATCCTTTTAAATTATCATTTTGGACCTGCCTTTTCTCACTCTATATATCCACTTGCATAGGAAGAAGATAACATCGCAAGTGCATGGGAGAAACGAGTAGCATTCGTCCTTTGTAACCATGAAAATGGATCCATTTTCAGAGCATTAGAAGAGTGCCTTAAGAGCAACTCCTTGGAGTTGGCAAAGTCATGTCTTGTCGTTGCTACATGGCTTGTGCACATGCTTAGCGACCTTCCTGAAACCGGTGTAAGAAAAATTGCACATCAGTGTTTATTAGACCAATTCATTAATGTCCTTCAATCATCTAAAAATCTTGAGGAGAAGGTTCTTGCAGCTCTTTCTTTGAAAAGCTTCATTAATGATCCAGGTAACGCTAGCTTCTAGAAGCTTATGGTCATGTAATTCACCCTTCCCCCCGTTCTAGTAGAAACAGTTTACTGAATTATCTTGCATTGATTCAGATGCACTTAAAGATCTTGGAATGTATGCAAAGAGCATATGCAAACCCTTGAGAAAGCTTAAGAAGAGTTCGGCAGTGGTTACAGATACATTAAAAGCATTGATGAATTTGCCATCTGTCAATGCAGTGAGTGTGCATACTCTGGAATTTTTTAAGTGAGAAAGATATAGATCATTTATGTCCTGATTAATGTGCATATGTTCATTTTTCAGACAGAGCTCTGGTCCTGTACTGAAGTGGTTGAGGTAGATTCAAGTACTAATGGGGAAGTCCTGTCTTTGGCTCATCTAAAAGGCCGGTTGTTTAGCAGCCATTCCGATGGACATATTAAAGTATGTTTCATCTCTCTCTCTCTCTCTCTCTATATATATATATATATATAAACGATTGTGCATGTGGAGCCCACCTGAATGCCAATACATTGAAAGAAATTTGAAGGGGATGTCATGAATGTCCTGTATTTGAAACTTGTACCAAAATCATAGCAATGTGGTTTGGCCGTTTGGGGCATATACTCAGTTTCATTGTTTTAGCCAATTATCCATTTTCATCAAGTGGCTACGATATCAGTTCGGTGAGATTTTTCACTCTGTTTGAATCTGGTACACACCTGTGAACTGTCAGTATGGTCATAAGCCTCACAGGACATGCTGAGATCAGGTGTAGTCTGAGCATACTTTGTCAATACTCTTATCGGTTTGCATGTTAAGTAGTCTTCTATTTTATACCTAGGTGTGTAATTCTCAGAAGAGTATTCAGGTTATCAGTTCAGGAAATTTCTGAGCATATCGATGTATATTTGTGCTGCATGTTAAATAGTTCGATATTTGTATAGGTTTGGGATTCTGGAAAGAGAGTTTTAAGATTAATTCAAGAAATCCGCGAGCATACGAAGGCAGTCACATGCATCTTCATCCCATCTTCCGGTGACAAGATGTACACTGGTTCACTAGACAAAACAATTCGAGTAAGCAGTCTTGTCCATCTATTCCAACCCATCCAAAACTATTTCATGATTGGAAATGTTTTGATATTATTGCTCAACACTCAGGAAGTGGTAATTTCTTCTTTGTTTCTTGGTCTTCCAACTTATCCAAAATTGTTTGGTTCCCTTTGTTTCTTCTTTGGTGTAATTTCTTGTGTTTCTTGGTATGATGCTTTTATACCATTTTGAGCCATCTTGTTTTGGTAGGTCCGTTGCTTTTGTACTCTCTTTTCTCTAATATATTTTGGTTACCGATAAAAAAAAAAAAAAAAGAAGTGGCGAAAATATATTCTTGATTTGCCTGTTCTGTACCTTTTAGCAATCTGAAATATCAGTACATTGAGAAGTAAAAGAAGAAATAACAATATCAAAATGGGCCAAATTTGATATTTTAAACAACTATAGAGAATGCTTTATGCCCATGGCCTTCTAATTATGATGACAACCAGATATGGTTACAGTTACAGGGATAAACGAATACTTTTATGTGCTTACATTACCAATGTCAACATGTTCATACCAGTACCATGGAAAAGTACAAGTATCTGTGCATTCTCACTCTCAAATTTGGAAAATAAGATGTGTCATTTACAAACTGGGTAGAAAAAGGTGATTGGAGACCACACAATCTGATAACTTGAACAGGCTTCCTGATGTTAATATAAAGTCATTTCTGCCTACATCAAAGAAACATTGACGGGAAAAATTATTATTGATTTTGATGCGTAGTTGCTCTAACAATTATATTTGGCTTCATTGCCTGCATGATCAGCTCGGTCAAATTTTAACACGTTTGTTTTTGTCCATAAAGATGCATCAATTTGTTGCTGATCTTCGGTTATACATGATAAGGTTTCGCATTGAGAAAAGTTTTTCATGTCTTGGTTCTAAGAGGACGTTTGGATGTAGGATGGTGGGGAACATCAAAAGTGATCACACAGTTTAAATTTGAACTGTGTAATTATTTTGAGTCCCTAGTCCCTACCTTCTCCTCACACCCAAAGCCCCCTCCAAACAGTATCTGGGCCTGGAGTTGAACCAAAGAAACTGTTTAAACTACATATTGTATAGAAAACATATATTCCAAGAAACAAAAAAAAGTCAAAATAATCTTGGTTTGACCCTTAATGGTTTGTAATCTCAGAATTCAAAAGCAATGATCATGTGCCAACTGGCTGTAAGGAATTGTTTTCTGAAAATAATCACAAGAAGTTGTTCTCAAACTTTTGGGGTAGTAAAAGATTGTTGAACTTCGACTTGCATCAATAATCCAACTTGCATCGATAATCCAAACATGCAGCTGTGCCTTCCAATAGTTAGACCAAATTTACACTTCACGTGCATTATGGTTATCAAGCAAGTGACAACTGAAATTCTTTATTTTTCTTCCCTATAAATAGGTTTGGGCAATTGAACCAGACAAGATTCGCTGTGACGAGGTTTATGACATGAAAGAGGCAATACACTGCTTAACATCTAATGGTACCCTTGAATGTTTTGCTTCTCAAGGATCTGGTGCTAAGGTCAAGGGTTTTTTTTTTCTTTTTTCTATATCATTTTTGAAAACAAGAATGCCTATTATGATCAAGACATCTTTGCTGAACTCTTACTATTGCAGATATGCAACTGGGGCGGGGTTTCAAAGCATATAAACATCAATAAAAATGTTAAATGTCTTGCCATGTCGGAGGAATCTCTGTATTGTGGATGCACTGGTTACAGCATCCAGGTGATGTATTCAACACTATCGGTTGATTCGTCTTAATATGCTGAGAGTTATCTTTTCGGTCTTGCACTGTCTTTTCCTTCTTTCCAAATTTACAGTACTCTTTATCTTTAAAGTTTAACCTTGGTTAATATCAAGGTTCAAAAGATGACATGATAGCATTATTATCCCTAAAAGTTTTCCATTCTCTAACTATAGCTGTTATATAGATTGATAAATGAAAAAAAAAAAAAACTGTTATGTGGCATGACCCATTAATTTGTTTTCTTCCTTACTCTTTTAATCACCATGGTAATTGTCACTGTCACTGAAGCCCTCTTTTCTATATGGAGTTGGCTTTGTTAATGTTACTTTCATATGAACCCTATTTAGAGCTACATTCTGCCACTAAATTATCTAACATGTTACTTTGACTCTCCTACTTACTTATTCTTGTAAAGATATGGCAATGGGTTGGTTTGCTATGGACAGGGGTGAATCCACAGTCCACACCCAATCCTACTGAAACTTATCCTGCCCCACCCTATCACAAGCATCTGTGGCACCCTCTCCAAGCTATTTGTTTATTTGTATCCATACTTCACACTATGGCACTATGTCAACTTCAAGTTTGAACAAAAAATACTCCCTGCTCTTCGGATCACTAATCTTGCACTCATATCCGTTGTTTGGCCACAGTCATGTCATTTGACTCAAGCTTTTCTTCAAAGCTTTTCACTTATTGTAATTTTTCATTTAGCCAATTAGGACCCATCATCTGCAAGCACCATATATGAAGGAACTTCATCCTAGATTTTTGCCCCCCTATCTTTCCATAACTAACACCACTAATACATATGGGGAGAAATTGAACCCTTGTTACAACAAAAAAAAAAACCCAATTGAGGGCTAGTCACTGCGCACTATTGGTACTGTTGTCACAACTTTAAAATGTCTTTTATATCCGGACTCCTCCTTTGGGTAGGCCGCCACTCTGATGGGCACAAAGGTCTTTCACAGGTAGAGCAAGGCTTGAACCATGGTGTCCATATGGGAGTCAAATTTCCCTACCACCATGCAATATGTGTGGACTGTGGAGACATCTGGATATCTCCTTTACTCATAGGAGAAGGACCACAGTGCTCTTCGTTCTTCCACCATTCTGTACTCAAATTTGGTGACTACTCTAATTAACCAAACTAGCCCATCTTGCCCATGAAAATACATAATTCTTTAGGTATACCAGCGATGAATGCTCTCTCTTTCCTCTTTTGTAATTTTGTTATAGAACATGGATCTACTTCCATTGCATACTCTCTATTCTACAGGTTTTATTTTAAGAATATCCTGCAGCTGTTTTTTATCCCATCTTCCTTGACCTTCTTAGATAGTCTTTAGCTTCCTCTCCCTCATTTTGGCAAGTTATAGATATCCTTCGCCCCTTCAACTTCAATCCATCTTACATTGTCTTAGGAGTTCTACTTAGCTTTACAACTTTCTTAGTGTCTCCTTTTGCTAACTTATACCTTTCTTGGTCTTTTATACTTCCTATATCTAATCATTGATGAAATGCTTTCTTTTACCAATAGGCTTTTGAACCTCTCCATTCCAAAACTCCTTCCCTTAAATCCCCAAGCATATCATTCACTAACTATTTAAATGCAATCTATCATAAGAAACAATGTCATTTTTATAACAGCATTATATGCAACAAATCAGAACATAATCGTTTCCCATAAAGACTGCCCTTATGAAATTTTTTTCAACCATCAATTACCACAGAAAACTACCTGGTTTTCTTACCAATTGATCAGTCTCCTGCCTATGCTAGCAATGGAAATTCCGTAAGTCTCACACTTTATTATGTATACTCTAAATCCATGGATATACGCATTGTAGGAGGTGGATCTAAGCAAAGGTACATCAAGTATATTCTTCTCTGGGGCAAGGAAACTGTTAGGTAAGCAAACCATACACACCCTGAGCATTCGCGATGGTCAGCTCTTTGCTGGTGGCTCTTCAGTTGATGGGGTAGCTGGGAAGGTGTGTTGAGATACTCCTTTCCATTATTTCTGGAGAATCTTGAAAGAGTAGAATAATTTGAGAGTTAAAATGCATATCTGTTTTGATAATTTCTCATAGACTTCCATTCGCTCAAATATGGTAAATTTTCATGGAAGGTTTTCTCACTGTCAACAAGAGCAGCAGTGGCATCATTGACGACAGGATTTGACATCCACTGCATTGCTGTCAATAACGATTTTGTTTTCACGGGAACCAAATGTGGGATTATTGAGGTATGGTTAAGAGAGAGATTCACTAGAGTTGCCATGCTTAAAGTGCACGGCGGAGGAAATACAAAGGTTACATCCCTGGCCTCAGATTCTGATGGAGAAATGCTCTTTGCTGGTACATCCGATGGCAAGATTCAGGTCTAACAATAAAATCATGTGACATTCAAACAGTAATTGATGTTTCATGCTGCCAAGTGCTAACTTCAGTCTCTTAACTATTGGTGCAGGCGTGGGCGTTGGATTGAGAATTTGTACCATAGAGCCAGACGGTGTTTATTCGTTTCATGAAATGAAAGTAAATATCATATTTTCCATTCCCTTCAGTGGGTTTGTATGTTATTTTCAATCTGCAAGCAAAGGGGCTGAAGAGAAACAAGAGGACAAGGCACCACAAAAGTAAACAGAAAGGGAAATTGAAAATAAATTTTTAGTCACAAATTAGCAGTATGAATTAATGATTAACTCGCAATGTTCTTTAAACATTGGGTTGATGTAATCCCTTTGTATATGCAAGTCACTAGTGATCTGGCATAAGCCCCCACATGAGCGTCCAAGAGCTGCACCTTCCATAAAAAAATCTAACAGTCGCATGACAATCATTGCCTCATTGGAGGTATAGAGGTTGGTAAGGTCTCTCTGTCATCTATTTGTGTGCAGAAAATGAGAACCATCTAATCACAGAAGGTAAGGTATCCTATCCTTAGCTGCCTGGGGTGGTAGTCTTTGATCATAGGAGTCAGGTGGGCCCCCCAGGCTATGACCGTTACTAAGCTAGGAATCACCTTAGCATTTCTGAATATTTCCTTGATAAATATTTCAACAAACAGATGGAGTGGATTGGAGCAGCCAAAACCTAAACCCACGCCCAAACTGTCAAAACCACCACCCAACCCACCCTAACGGGGGCAGGTCTTTTTCAAGCCAACACTTTGGATAACCTGAAAACCCGCTAGTCAAAGATAGTTCTTTGCCATAACTAATTGCAGGTAAACCAGAGTGAGATACTTAGATTAACTTGTGTGCATTGCAACTGAGTTTCTAGGATCCAAACGGGCCCTTTAATATGTGGTACCTACCAAATGCAGAACCAGCTACTTTCGTGCAAGTTCCAAATTCAGTTTGGAATGCAAAGTATTCTCAGTCCCTTTTCACCATTGTATAACTAGTTCAGGACACGCTGAAAACAATAAAACCTCCAGGAATTGATCCCAGGACCTGACTCCCACTGGGAAGTGCCTATCATTCTTAAATACATGGGGACTGAAGCTGCCCACATGCCAGGCCGAGATTGGTTCAAGACCAGATTTTGAACTGATTGAGCTGGGTCTATTCAGAACTCAGATCATCCAACGATGCCCTGGACACTACAGGCACAGACCATGACATAAATCAGTAAGAAATAAATGTCTGCACTGTACAGTAAAGAAATGCCAGAATAGCATCTTTATTCACAATTTCATATAGAATGGCAGGAATCAACAACAAACAACATTTATCATGAGTTCAGATAGAATGGGTACAGCAGTTGCGACAAGAAGATTAACAGACAACATAAAACTGAAAGCAGAATGATAAAAAAGGGAAACCTCTAGATATCCTTGAGAGCAAACCAATAACATTCATTCAGGACTGAATTTAGCCCTCATAGTTCTCTTCAGCTCCTTCGTCGTACTCACCTTCCTCATCTTCTTCTACAGTGGCATCCTGATACTGCTGGTACTCTGACACGAGGTCATTCATGTTGCTCTCTGCTTCTGTGAACTCCATCTCATCCATCCCTTCTCCAGTATACCAATGCAAGAACGCCTTGCGCCGGAACATTGCAGTGAACTGCTCACTCACCCGACGGAACATCTCCTGAATAGAGGTGGAGTTGCCTATAAATGTTGATGCCATCTTAATACCAGTTGGGGGTATGTCACAGACACTCGATTTAACATTGTTGGGGATCCACTCCACAAAGTAGGAAGAGTTTTTGTTCTGGACGTTAATCATCTGCTCATCAACTTCCTTTGTGCTCATCTTGCCCCGGAACATAGCAGAGGCAGTGAGGTACCGGCCATGGCGAGGATCAGCTGCACACATCATGTTCTTGGCATCCCACATTTGTTGGGTAAGCTCTGGGACAGTGAGGGAAATGTACTGCTGTGAGCCACGAGAGGTAAGTGGAGCAAAGCCAACCATGAAGAAGTGGAGGCGAGGAAAGGGGATGAGGTTCACTGCCAGTTTACGGAGGTCTGAGTTCAATTGACCTGGGAACCTCAGGCAGCACGTCACCCCACTCATGGTCGCAGATATCAGGTGGTTCAGGTCCCCAACTGCAAACATAAAACCAGAACACTTTGGTCCTTCACTCATAGTAACTCTACCAAAATATTCTACAATATGATAAGATCAAATTTTCTATATAGTAAAATTTTAGAATTCATTTTTATAAGAAAGACCATGATCACATGGAGATGAGCATCAATCGAGGATTTAAGAAGGAAAAAAATTAAAAAAAAAAATTATCAAATAAATCAAAGGACTGCTGAATAGGTCCCTTTCCTTCCCAGGGAAAGGCTTCAAGTTGAACATAGATCCTAATTCCAAAGGGAATTCAGGTTCACCTTGTCAAAGTTGCTAGCCAGTAATCCCAAAACCAATTGGTGATAGGAAACTGCACAAACAACTACTTAACACCTCCCCTCGGGCGGGACACCGCCCAGATGTGAAGCACACACCCGCACAAGACTATAACGCGGCATGGGGCCTTTTTGCCCTGCGCATTTTACGTCCGCACAAACACACAACACGGCATGGAGCATTTCTGCCCTGCGTGGTTTCGAACTCGAGACCTCAGGCTCTGATACCATGTCAAAGTTGCTAGCCAGTAATCCCAAAACCAATTGGTGATAGGAAACTGCACAAACAACTACTTAACATACCTAACATGGCAGTGTAAACAACATTAAGACGGTTTTCTTTTGGGAAGGGAGTGGTACAGGCTGGTATTGGTGATTCCAATAGGAAAGAGATATGGCAACTAAAAGAGATGAGGGCTCAAGCTGATTTTTTCAAGATTAAAATACTCTTGTGTTAATTGAAGGTAACTACAGCACATTCTCCTAAAGCAACCAAAAACCAGAAGAAGATTACCAAACATGGGAAAGCAAGGCCTAGGGTACGCAATAGGTGCACCTATTTTGTTTGACAAAACAAGCACAAAAAACGCAAGAGAAACATCCTTCAATTGACAAAACAGGCACCACAAATATGAGCTTTTTTCTTAGGAAGAAATAAAAGAGTAACTTTACCAACACCACCCCCAAAAACTTTGAGAAGGGTGTTGTACTGTGCCTGACATCCTAAAGTGCACATGCCTGCCATACCTGTGAGGCCATGATGTACTGATGTACAATTTCAGATAGTTTTTTCTTGTTAGCAAATTTCAGGTTCACACAGATAGAATTGAAGGTTTTTTTTTTTTTTCTCAGGTCAGATAGAATTGAAGTTGGAATTGGAAATCAAACTATTTTATCTGCCTCTCTGCCATAGAACATTTTAAGTACTGATCACCAATATTGATATGCAGCAGAGAAGTTGAAAAAACAGTGTTCACGTGATGTGGTTTTCTAACCACAAATGCATCATCTCTTTACAGAATCATTGAGACCAATTATCCTCCTTGGTTACATGCTAACAAGCCCTCAGAATTGTGAACTAGGAAAGATGGGCTATGTTCAATTTGAGAGCTAGCAACTACCAATAGAGTGGGCAAAATAAAAAAAAAAAATGGTAAATCGAAAGTAATTGGAGCATTTTTTAATTTATCAATTTCATAAGAAAAAAAAACATATATTATCTAACTCAGAATATGCC
Source organism: Litsea cubeba (assembly GCA_012931725.1). Lineage (NCBI taxonomy): Eukaryota > Viridiplantae > Streptophyta > Magnoliopsida > Laurales > Lauraceae > Litsea > Litsea cubeba. Next base: position 102,232,331 of record CM022947.1, read on the forward strand.
ATTCCTAAATTGCCTCCCAGACTTTATCCAGAACTGTCGATGATAAGCTTTATGGAACATGAACTGATAGATCTAATTATACTTACAGCTTGGGGTGCTGAGCTTTAGGGTTCTGAAGCAGATGTCATAAAGTGCTTCATTGTCCAGGACCATGCATTCATCTGCGTTCTCCACCAGCTGATGCACTGAAAGGGTCGCATTGTAGGGTTCCACAACCGTATCAGACACCTTTGGAGAAGGAAAAACTGAGAATGTAAGCATCATCCTGTCTGGGTACTCCTCCCTTATTTTTGATATCAGAAGGGTTCCCATGCCAGACCCTGTCCCTCCACCAAGTGAATGGCATACTTGAAAACCTAAAAATAACAAGAGAACAAGGAGAAATCTAGTTAAGTATCAATATAAATATATTTCTTCCAAAGTCGAGCCAAGTAACTACATTTGTCACTTTGTCACTCCAGGGAATATCCTAAAAGGAAGTCCGGGTATGTTTGCAGAGGGCATTTTCAAGGAAAATAAAAAATGGTTATGAAAGAGAATAATACCATTTTCAACAGTCTTACACGAGACACAGAAACACATCCCACTGCAGAAAATGTTTTGCCGGCCCAAACACTAGAAACTGAGAAACCACAACATCCCCAGAAAATAATTGCAGCGTGAAAATAAAATGCCGCAGAGCCTGTCATGCCCAAGAGTGCCCTTCAGGGTTTGTTGGAACGAGGATAAAAGGCACTGAAAATGGAGGTCAAGGAAACTGTACACAGTGCAAAGTTGAACTGTTGTTTCCACCTTATCTCCCCATCTGAACAACCGGTTAAGAGGCTTGGATGTTGTTCAGCTAGTGGGATAAGCAGGATGCTCTTACATTCCAATCACGTTTACGGATTCACAGTGAAAATGTGGAAGCGCATCATCTACCTAATTCAGTTTTAGGTTTACACAGGCACAAACAATTTGTATTACAAATGGCCCTATATGGTTTTCCAGAACATACAAATTACAAGCGATCTGCAATGACCAAAAACATGCCATTAATGACTACCGTCAATGTTCAGAAAACTGGAGCAGAAGGTGAATTGGTGGAGTGGAAGGTTTGGTCCCATCCCATTTGAACATCCAATTTAATCAGATTCAATCCTTATGTAAAAATAAAAAATAAAATAAAATAATTAATGGTGTCACTAACCAGGTTCAACTGCCGGTTTTGACCAGTATTTAGTGGGTTTGACCCTCTTTTATTACTGATTCCTCATTTTGATCTAACTGAACCGGTAAAGGTGCCGATTCAGGATCAGGCAGCCTGGTCCGGTTTTTAAAACACCGCTGCACATGGAGAGGGGTGTCACACAAATACATGCACATACAAATGGATGCATGTGTAACACACATGCACACTACCACACATAGACCTACACATGCATCCATCAGATATGAATAGTTATATTATACATAGTAACATATACAAACAAAATTGCCAACTCATGCATACAATTACAAGCCCAACTTTCTACATGGCTCCAATTAAGTGAGCCCCACTTTATGGCTGAAACAAGGCTCTTCTGTTTTTGTTTTTGTTTTTACTTTTATTTGAACCAGATCAGTGAAAAAGATATCATTGTCTAATAATTACAAAACAAGTTGCTAGAGAAAGAAGTAGCACTATAACAATATACTGCTGAGCAGTCACTATCAAAATTGCATCAGTATGAGATATTTCGCTTCTAAAGCTTTTTTCAGACCAGACAGTCAGGATTACACATGTTGTGGGCCTCAACCTTATCATAAAACCTTCAGGCATTCTGTACCGTCAGAGTTGACCCCACCAAACAGATTGTAGCATGGAAGGAGGATCCTCAAGAAAAACACCAACAAATATTTGAAGCATGATCAAAACCATAAAGCAAAAAATCGCGTCTACTGTCCCTAAGAATTACAAAAAAAAAAAAAAAAATCCCTTACAATGGATGGGGCAAATATGATGGGAAGGCACTGTTTGGTACTTTTGAATTCATTTGGAAATTACTGATGGCCGGAAACCAGTTACATAAAGAAATTATTGGTACAGAAAATAAAGCCCACAATGGCGACTGATTAAGGTAGCAACCAGATATGAAAGGTTCAGATCGTGATTGCATATTTACTTTCTTTTTTACTTTTTTGTAATTAATGGAAACCCTGCTTCTTGGATCATCCATAGTGAAATTCCATCCCTTACGAAGAAATTACAGGTGATCACAAGTTCCTCAGCTTCTCAAAATCATAGCAGATAATAGTTATCTTTTAGGATCCCGCCAACACTTTAATGTGAATGAAAAGTTGGACGAAAGAAAGATCACATAGCCACAATAAATCTTGCTACACTCACCGAAGTTCAAAGTTTTAAATCAAAGTACAAATTTTTGAATCAACTAGAATAATCAATTTGCATCTTTCTGGATTGAACACGGCCAAGATTTTGATGAATTCATCAACTCAAACAAGGTTTGAAGAAATCCATAATTGAATCTTTTATTCATGAAAGTTTTCCGCGTTTTGAAAAGCAATATCTTGGGGAAGAAACTCTCATATGCCCCAAAGTCCCAATTAACAATAACCCGAGAGCTCAGTTTCAAAAAGGAGATTAACACAAAAGAACTTCCAAAGTCCAGGTTTTTCTTCTTCTTTTTTTGACAATCATGAACACGAACACAGTAGCACCTCTTGTTATGAGGAAGAACAGTTGAAGAAGTTAGAAATACCTCCATGCAGGGTCAGTAATTAAGATATGTGACCTCTGGATAATAAGTGTATGTTTATATTTATTCAACTATAATCACATTAATAAAGTATTTTACGAGAATTCAAGAACTACAAAAGAAGTATGCTTTTGTGGTCAGGTTTCCTAAACTTTCTGCAAGTACATGTTAGGTTGCATACTTTCTATCCAGGGAGCTGATAATAATATCATGTACATCAGTACATGTAGACCCATAGTACATTGTTATGGTTCTCTCTTTTCCTCGTCAGTTACCCTGAATCTAAATAATAGATTGCAAGGAAAGATCAAATTTCAGTAAGGGCTCACTAGGATGAGGAGAAATACTATTTTTTGGGGAATAGTTTCTGCCACTTCAAAAACCTCCAAATGCAAGAAAAATCAGAAACCACAAAAAAAGAGCGGCCTTTTCCACAAAATTCTCTAATCCGGTGGAGAAAATTTCTACAAAAGCACTTGAAGATTCAGATTAGAATTACAGAGCAGATAAAGAGACTAACTGCAACAGCTTATCGATAAAGAGATACAGCAAAATGTAAGCATTCTGGGGTGAGTCAGGGGCATGTGCGCGCGCACACACTAAAACACTAAAACAACATACAACATCTCATAATGTCAGTTGAGAACTCATCATTTCATGAAGAATCCAGCAGGCATGCATTAAAATTAAGTTTAGACCTTCGCATCTGATGATAAATCAGAACTCAGTGTAGATAATGATGAATCTTTCAATCGAGACCTTATAATTTCACTATAATTCCAGTGCCGATACATCCACTCAAAACAACACTACGAAATCAGAAATCGGATCGTTTCAAATCTCATCTCAGATTGCATGACAAATAACAGGAGATTGCATACAATCCTCAAACTAAGATCACTCTCATTCTCGTCCCAATCGCAAAATAGATCTCACATTCTACTAAAAGCATAAACAGAGATCTTATACTTTTTTTTTCCCGATCGGTTACTAAAGATCAAAGGCATAGATCAACTCATCTCCACAAATCTAAAGTCACACAGCTTCAAAATTTGAAAAAAAAATGAAGAAAAAATCCCAGATTTCACAAATCCAAGAACAAATTGAAGATCTACATACCTTGCAGGCAATCGCAATTCTCCGCCTCCTTTCGAACGACATCGAGAACCGAATCAATCAGCTCCGCTCCCTCCGTGTAATGCCCCTTGGCCCAGTTGTTTCCAGCACCGGACTGTCCGAAGACGAAATTATCCGGCCGGAAGATCTGACCGTACTGCCCAGATCTAATGCTGTCCATGGTCCCGGGCTCGAGATCCATGAGAACGGCTCTGGGAACGTACCTTCCGCCGGAAGCTTCGTTGTAGTAGACGTTGATCCGCTCGAGCTGGAGATCGGACGGCCCTCCTTTGTAGCGGCCGGTCGGATCGATGCCGTGCTCGTCGCATATCACCTCCCAGAACTTGGCCCCGATCTGGTTGCCGCATTGGCCTCCTTGGACGTGAAGGATCTCTCGCATTCTTCTTCTTCTGCTAGGGTTAGGACTAGGGTTTCGGAGGGGGAGTAGGATAGAGGGCGAGAAGAGAGGTTATATATAGACGCGGGTGCGGTAAAAATAGAGTGAGGGAGAGTAGAGTAAATAGAGTGAGGGAGAGTAGAGTGAGTGTGCATTCGAAGAGAGAGAAGAGAGAGGAAAGAAGCGGGAAGGGGAAGAAGACGACAAGGACGTTGGGACTTGGGATTTTCGGTGCGGTGGGAATTGTGGGGCGCGTTTAGTGGGTCCTGTTTTTTTGGTATAAAACGTTTGGTGGGTTTGGGACACGTTCCAATGAATCGAGACCGTCGATTGTGAAATGGAGCTATAACATGGGAACCCTGTAACTAATTTCTGGGGACTAATAGAGATAATCCGGACCGTTAAAAATTAATCTACACGCATTCTAGCAATCAGAGCAATCAGACTGAGCCAGGCTGGAGTGAAATGGTTTTTTTTTTTTTTTTTTTTTCCGTTTAGGGGTTTCTAGCCATTGTTTTGACCTTAGTGTCGGGAACCTCCACTCGACCTTCTGGATCCCACTCGAAAAACACGGCAGAACAGTCTTTGGAGCGTGGTTCGGCCATCTTTAGAACGCGGTTATGACGAATATAGAGTGAATCGTGCAGAATTTTTAATTTTTTTTATTTCTTTTTCTATAAACTTGATATTTATATATTAAATGAATAAACTTCTTCTAACTTATCAATTATTATATATTTTATGTGATAAAATTTCAAAGTTAAATCTTTTTTTTTTCATTTTTGATACTTGAATACATAGATAAGATATATTTGTGCTCATTAGTTAATTATTTAAAAACCAACAAGCACTATGTTGTATAGGCTCTGCGGACATATAATTATTTTTAAATTTAGTATTTTGACGCTCTAGTCCCCGCCGCTATTGGCACTTAGGTTTGGACAAACGATTATTAAATTAAAACCACTCGTTATTCTGGACAGGCTGGGCTCAATTTGGGGTTTTTTTTATCACATAATTTAAGCCCATCCTCAAAGCAATTTGTGCTCAAATTGGTTCATACTGGTCCAACCCAAGAGTATCCCACAAGAGTTCATTGATGTTCGTACGAAATTCTTAGTCTTGACCTCGAGCTCAAAATTCTCATTTTGTGAACGGCGGAGATTGAAAAGCCTACACTACCCTTGTGTGGGATTGTTACAAGTCAAAATCCTGCATTTTTAAATATGAAGAAATATTGTAATATTTGCTTGCAAAGGTACTCAATAATAAAATATTGTGAGAAATGACGAACTTATCTAATAAAGAGCAAAGGACAGGCCGGGCCTTTAATCATACATTGGCCCAGGCCTGGGCCATTTAACTATGAGGCCTGCATCAAGCCCATGGACCTTACAAAAATAGCCCGTATCCAGTGCATTTGGGTTGGGCTTGGTGAGGCTTGAGCAGTGATTTAAACGGTTAAATCAGGGATTGCCCCATGGTTGTACCCAAATTCGGATTTGCTTTTATATAGAACAGGTCCAGGTCCATCTCCAAATCCAGACCCAATATGGATCTATTTATTCAAACCTGATCCAAAATTGACTAACTCTGAAGATCAGGTTCCAGATCAGAATTTCTACTTAGATGATCCTAGCCAACCAGGATGGGGACTTTCTATCTATAGAAAGATTCAGTAGCTCAGTAATATGGCCCATCAATCTGAGAAATATTATGAATGGACGGTCAGATGTCATCAACTGCTGCTGGTGAACATTGGATTCCTCACCAACTGTTTTTTTTTTTTTTTTCTCATCATTTTTCCATTTTGTTGTCAGAAAGATGAGGTGGGAGGATTTTGTGCATAATGCAGATCCATGCCTGGCTGGCACATACGCCAACTTGTGCATTGTCAAGAACAATGTCCATGTGGTGGTAGGTGTCTCATGACTGTCAAGAATGATCTGATAATTGAGATGGGTTGCCCACTAAAGACAACATAGATAGGCCCAAACCCTACTCACATCCATTGATTAATTGGCTTAATAAATCAGCACTAATGCTCACAGCTTGAAGTTTAATACTTAAATGGAACAACCCAATAACCAAAAGCTAGGTTTGTGAAATGTTGGTTCTGCAATGCTGTAGAAAAATTAATCTTTCACACACTATAAAAATTTTTTTTTTTGTGATTTGGAACAATAGATATTGCTGAATGGGAAGAAGAAAAAAAACTGAAGTAATTTTTCTTGATTCTGCTCAATTTTTTATTTTTTTATTTTATTTTTCTGCAAAGAGGGCTCAAAACCATAGTGATCTAGTTTGCATATAAAGCCTATGAAATGAAAACTACTTATTTCAAATAATTTGCAGTTCAGTTCATGAACTACTTGGGGAGGGATAGGTTGAGTTGTGGGTGGGCAAACCCAAGAAAATTGGATCACAATTTATGGCAGATTTATGCTTTTTTTAACACTAGCCCTTCCAAGTTACTATTATTATCATTATCGTTTTGTTATTTATTATTATTATGGTGTTCCCCAAGGCAAAATTTCTTTGACAAAACATGGATTATACTTCCTTTGATTATTTATTTTAATCTCATACTTTACATATGAACAATTGCACGATAATCCCAACTTTAATTGCAGTGAAACTTGGCCTAGATTTAATAAAAATGACAATTACTATGAAAAATTTGGATTTTAGACGTGGGTCTCATGGATGGATTCATTGTATGAACCTTGATGATCTAGTTCATGGAATTCGAACTCCGAATCGGACAAACCAAAAAGTGAACCAAATAGAGCCTACCTCATCCAATTCTCAAATGTGAAAAGTTATAAATTATGAACTCAATGCCAATTGATCAAACTTAAATCATGTGACTATGTTTGGAACTGAGCAAAAAATGAATTTCTATATGAAGCAAATTCACATTTCACAAACAAGCCCTAAATCTCCATAGCATGATTGTTAATCCATCAAATGAGCTTGGCTTCAGAACCGACATTATTCAAGAATCATGCATCTTGTCTCCCAATCAGGACACCATGCAACCTGCTAGAAAGTAATGCCTCAATAATTGATAGAGTGAGTTCTCTGAATACTATAGGCACCATGTCTCACAGGTTAGCAAATAATATAGTTCTATGCAACACCTTTGGAGGCCTCCCACATGTGTGACATTAGCCAATCGTTAAGCATTTCACATCATGTTTTGGGGTTGGTATAACATTTTATTGAGTAGCCATCCTGGTTTGGATCGGTTGGCAGGCCATAAGTTGGATTGAGTTAACTTTGAGTTAGGTCAGTGAATTCTTTGGATGGTGACACACCCTGAATCCTGAATCCGCGTGATTTATCAATGATTTAGAAATAACTGGTCATCAGGTACAGCGTATCACCAATTTGAATGGACCAAACTATTGGATTGACTGAATCGTTAAAATTGTAGGCCATGAATGAAAGGCTTAAAGTTGATACGATGGTCCTACAATTTTGTAGAGAGGTAGGGTTCATCAAGACCTTTTTGTCCCACATTTCCATCCCCAAGTGGCCTTACAACAGGGTGCACAGGGGATAAGCCCTATGTTTACTTGAATCCAACTAGGGGTGCTTGTGGGCCGGGCAGGCCAGCCGGGCCTGACATGGGGCAACCCCTCTTTGGGTCATGCCAAGATATATAATTTGGGCCTGTTTAACTCTGGGACGGATTTAGATTAAGTGATAGTAAGCCCAACACTTGACTCGGGCCTACATAAAGAATGCTTGTAATTTAGTGATTAATTGTGCAAATAAATTACTAGAAAGCCTGACCCAGTAATCAAAATCTCAGCCTAATTTACTAAATGGGCGGGCTCAAGCTTGACACTCACTGCCCATGTCGGTCTTGAGCTGGATATGGGCTTGTGTTTTTAAAGTCGGAACAGCCTGATATAACTCAGACCAGCCCGACCTGGCCTGTGAACACCTCTAGATCTGACCTCAAATAAAATGGGTCAACCCAAAGTTTGAGTAACAATCAAGAGATATTCATGTAACATTACAAGACCACAATTATCTTTCAGCAGACAGCAATATACACCCAAAAGAAAAAGAACTCCTTGGATGCCTTTAACTAGCTTCATTTATAGAACAATAACATTATTTCACCATAGATTTACCCATAGAATTCATCCAACAACAAAATAGAAAGACAATAGATCAAAGTAATCTGAACATATCACCAAGAGTCCTTGCATTTAAGGCTTCTGGGGTGCCTTTTTCCCTGGGGAATAAGGTGGGGTGAAAGGGAATGGCTTTTTGTGGATTGGAGGAAACATAGGGATGTGAGGAAAAGGTTTCTTGTAAACAGGAGGGAACTTAGGTAGATGTGGAAAAGGTTTCTTTAACAGGGGGAGGACATGGTTTCTTGAATATTGGAACTGGTGGAGTAGGAGGCTTTGGCTCAGGCACAGGCTTGGGCTTGGGCTCAGGCTTTGGTTCAGGTTTGGGTTCGGGTTTGGGCTCGGGCTCGGGCTTAGGTTTAGGCTCTGTCTTGGGATCCGGCTTTGGTTTGGGCTCAGGCTTGGGCTCGGGTTTGGGCTCGGGCTTAGGTTTAGGCTCTGGCTTAGGCTCGGGTTTGGGCTTAGGTTTAGGCTCTGGCTTGGGTTCCGGCTTGGGTTCGGGCTTAGGTTTAGGCTCGGGTTTGGGCTTCGGTTTAGGTTCCGGCTTGGGTTCCGGCTTGGGTTTAGGCTCGGGTTTGGGCTTAGGTTTAGGCTTAGGTTTAGGTTCCGGCTTGGGTTCCGGCTTGGGTTCGGGTTTGGGCTCAGGTTGGGGTTCTGGCAAGGGATCAGGTTTTGGCTCAGGCTTGGAGATTGGAGGAAAAAAAACCTTTGGTGGGGGCTTTAAGACCTTTGGAGGGAATTTTTTAAGGGGTGGGAGTGGAAGCATGGGAAGGTGCTTATGCCATGGGAGATGTGGGAACTTGTGATGGGGCCAAAAGAAAGCTAAGGGACAGGTGGATAGTGTAAAAGCCAGTCTTCCATCAGTTCCAAATATGTGTTTTCCTTTGTCTTTTGACTTGAGGACTATATTAGAGGACTCTAGCCCTTTGTGTGCAGGACATGGTAATTGTGTGGAGGTGTGTAGTTGCGCAAAGCATTCTTCCACTAAACCTCCATTGTTCACAATCTGACTAGGGAGGGTTACATGAAACTCTCCATCTTTGGTGAGTTTTGCAGCTCCTCTTGTCTTCAACTTCCCATTTGCAAGCTTGCAATCAATGGTTACACCTAGGCCTGTGTAAACAAAAGGCACAAAGATCGTTATATTAGCCAAATTTCTCAACAGCGATAGCAACATTTCTTTATAGACTACAAATAAGCACTTTAAGTTAAATTTCTAAGCTTTAGAACAATGTGAATCTATCAATTTAAAAATCCAAATCAACCACTTAGATTTGTAGTTATATACCGTTTATCAATCAGTTGATCAAATCCAATGTATTTTGTTGCAAAAGGATGAGAACTCCCTCTACTGATTGCACGCAGTTAGGGGTGCTCATGTGTCAGGCCAGCTTGACCAGATCAGTCCCAGCCTGCTTCAGGCCGGGTTTATGCCTTGTGTTTTAGTTCTTAGGCTGAGCTTAGATTTGAAATTCTGGCCCGTTTAATATTTGGGCCTGGCTTAGATTAAGTGATTGAAAGCCTGAAGACTTTTCCGCCCGACATAATTCATTATTTGCTTGTAGTTTACTAGTTTAGTGACTTATTTGCCAAAACAAGTGATATGAAGCTCGAACGAGTGATAGAAAGCCCGGTTTGGCCTGAACGAACGCAATTGACTAAGAGCCCTGCTACATGGACCGATGCCAGGCCCGAAAAGTGGCCTGACATCGGTCCAAGAGCCGTTGGATCTCATTCAAATGAGATCCAACGGCTCTTGGACCGATGTCAGGCCACTTTTCGGGCCTGGCATCGGTCCATGTAGACTTTTTCATTGAGTAAATGGCAGGCTCGGGCCTGACATGATTGGTGTGGGCACGGTTCGGGCCAGAAACTTGCACGACATCTCAGTCTTGGGCCAGATACGGGCCTGTGTTTCTAAAATCTGGCCGTGCCTGGATATGCCTAAACCAGCCCAGCCCAGCCCAGCCCGTCCATTGATATCTCAACCCTTCCCATTGACTGATGGATACATTAAGTCCACGATAAATTTTCTCCCACGAGCGATTTAATGTGCAGTACAGATCCACCATGGCCCCCACATTTGATCAGTATTCACACTCACTGCTCCCCCATTATTTGGAGCAAGGCCCATTTAAGACTCATCCCACCTTTGCTCTCCATTGAGCTGAATATATGAAAAAAGTGTACTGTTAAGAGACTATTGAATCAAGGCTTAAAACGTGGATATACCTGAAAATGCATCGCTGCTCTTGACATTCTTCTGTGAACAGTCCACACATTCTCCAACACCCACCACAACCACAGACTCATCAGTGCACCAGCACAAGCCCACAAGGAGTAAAGCCCATAAGGCCCAAAAGGCTACTTTCACCTGAAGTGCCCTCATGGAAAGAAACTTAAACAATCTCAGAAGAGAATTATAAGGAGCTAATCTGCTTGTTTCTGTTTTTTCATGAGATTCATGTCTCCCTCAACCATGTATATATAGACAGATAAAGAGGAGCTCCAAGGGCTTGTCAGAGAGGTTTATAAAAGACTCACATGGGTCAGGCCCCATTAGCAGATGGAGCATTTCTGATCAAAAGCCTTCTATTTTTTTCTCCATTGAATGCTCCAAAGCCTCCAACTGCGCGCATCATCACTCCTTTTCGTTTATACAGCCCTTTTCTTCCATGCATATCTACTCCAACCTCCCCTACATTTTCATGCTCTTGATGTAGCAGAAGCAAATGGTAGTAATATCTGTAGTTGGAGGCTTCAAAGTTCAAACTGCCAAAGGTCTGTATTAAATTGGAGAGTCTGGATCCATTGATCAGACCCCGAACTAAAATTTAAGTGCACATTAAATTTCAGATCTGTTCACCTTGCTTGTTTTCCCAGCAAAGATATAATCTCAAATGGTTGACGTATTGAATTGTGATATTAATATATATATGAAGGTTATGCTAGGCCAAGTCTCATTAAACATGGGGTCCACTGATCAAATGGCGAAAAGATGAATTGCTCATGGGCTTGTGAGGTCAATAGCAATTTGCTGCAACTTCAAATCTTGAGTTTTTTTTGGGATACTATAAAGAAGAAATTGTTGGAAATAAAAGTTCTAAAATTTTAAAATTGTAAACCCTTTGAAAAAAAAAGTCATGTTTTTTATTCTAGAAAATAGTCCTCTTAAGTCTTATGGTGATAAATTTAAGTTTTAATATATTTTCAACTTGTTATGAGAATACAGGAGACTATCATTTTCAAAATATAGCCAACAGTTGTTTCATTGGATTCCAACAAGGACTAGTGAGATTTTGGATCATTCTATTTAAGGTGATGAAATGGACAAATGATATAATTAAATTTGTAATACCATTGTCATCACCTTATATTAAATGGGTAGAAGTGTTATATGCATATAGGGTAATATTTTTGTGCATATGGTGTGCATGGTCTTACCATACATACCGGTGGTTAGGGCCCACCTTAGGCCCCATAAATCATGAGACATGGGGGGATAGAAATATCCAATCACGATGGACCCAAATATCAAAAATGAGGTCAATCTCATGCCTCTATCTCCTCGTTCCATGGCCCAAAAGTTTAACGGCTCTATATTTAAAAGAAATTAACCATTGATCCAATGGTTCAATCCATTTAGTGGGTACAAACATTGGAGTCCAATGAACTATGTTGGCCTCACCGTGAGACAACAAAAGGAGCTCTCACAAGTACATTGCCTGTATACATATCCGCTTTTCACATATACACATGTTCATCTAAGCAATTTGTGCATAGACTTGTGGGGCCCACCTGAGGCCACATTATTTCATGAAAAGGTGGGGATCAAAAGATTTGGATGGGAATTATGCATGTGCAAAAATTTAACTCGTGAGATCATCCTAACCCCATGATCATAGCCCACGAGTTCAATGGTTTTAAAAGGCATGTATAGGCACTTAGATGAGCATTAGAGTTGGGTGGTTGAATGAGTAATAGAGTTGGGCCTGTGCCAAATAATGGTGGGCAGCGAGCAAGAGGCGGTTGGGATGGATTGATCATAGAGGATCCCATGTGCTCGAGAAAAAGGGGGCTGCGTGATATCTCCCATGAGGATGGATACATCCTTGGTGAGTCTAACCCTTTTATGGGTGAAGTGCATGAATGGTTAACGGACAAAACAGAGTGATATGCATTGTTAGATTGACCATTGTACAAAACATAACTACATAATTCACACAATAAATTCACTCATTCATATAAACTCCAAATCAAATTAAAATTTGGAAAAATTCTCAAGCAAAAGTCTAAATTTCAACTCTATCATGTTTGGATAAGTCTGACCGGATAAATGAAGTAATGTTGTAAGCCACATGTACTCCATTTTACTTCAACTCTAAATACTTTTATTTTCTTGAGTAAAAGTGGATTCTACTCCAAACCTTAACTTCAAAATAAGCATCCAAATGGAGTGAACTGAAGTACTCTACTTTAACTTTAACCTACTTCTCTTCACTCCACTGCACTCCACATATAAAATCCACTTTATTTTACTGCATTCCTCATTTATCCAAACATGCCCTAAAGATTGAAAGGAAGGACTGAATGTAACATGAGCTAATCACCAAAAAATTATAAGAAATTCATTTTTTCACACATTGAAGCAAAGTGAGCAACTCAGCTTGACGTTCGGCTTGAACACAAGCTCTGCTTTGAGCTCAAGCTTAAGTTCGAGTTGGAACCCTTATCTATGTTTCAAATCAGGTGTTTAATTACCGATATGAGGCTTGCTTGAGCTAACCTAACTCGGGTATTTAGTTCGGGTGAGCAAACTTAAGCAAGGAGAAGCTCGGCTCAGCACCACTCGTTTACAGCCCTAAATTCAGATGAAACGTCCTTTAAACTGGATATTGTTGTAAATGTGAATTTCCTTTCTACACATATCTTCCATTGTTGCTCAATTGGTTGGGTACGGGCGCATTGAGACCTTGAGATACATGACATGGCAAGTCAAATTGAAGTCAGGATTGAATTCAAATAGATCAGCCTATTCAAAAATTACAACCCCAACAAGTCCAAAAAAAGCAAGATTTTCTGGGACAGTCTTAGATTGCGTTGGCAGTAGATCAAGAACTGCCGCCTAATTAATTAAATGCAAAAGCTAAAAGTAAAGATTAATTGAACAGGTAATATGAGTAAGTATGGAAAAGGACCAGTCTGCAATATGAATAAACATCCATGGAGATACAAATTAGGCATCTTAAGATTCCCACATCCAATTCAAAGCCCTTGCCTAGGAAGAGAGCAGAAGTAGAAGCAATAGCCCTAGATCCTTTTTTGCCTAGGATTAACATAAAACACAGCCTTCATCCCTGCTCGTTTCCTGCAGTACCCTGCCTGTCTTCTGAGGTACCAACTTCAGCTTTTCCTGCAGTACCCTGCCTGTCTTCTGAGGTACAAACTTCAGCACTGCAAACAGGACAAACCTGCAAAACAACATGTGAGCTTAAATTCCCATCTCCTTTGCAATTTGACAATTTATAATTGAGCTCCTATAGAAAAATCAAACTTCATTAACTCTATAAATGGAAAGAAAAACCCTAACTGAACCTCGCTCATTATGCCATTGTAAAAAAAAAAAAAAAAGAGTTTCATGGGAAGGGGATATCTCTAGCAACTGTCATTTTGTAGTCAATCATCCCCCTTGTGCTCCGTAATTTTTTTCCCTCAAGAAAACCTATGAGCTCCTCTCTTCATACCATATTGCAAGTATGGTGACAAAATTCTTTTTTGTCATTACATTATCGGTTTAGGGAAATCAAATGGTACCCAGGGGGAAAATGGCCTTCCTTTACCCTGGGAAAAAACACATGGCCCATGATTCACTCATCATCATCTTAGCCATATTCTGAAAATCTGGTGTCGGCTTTAGGAGAAAGAACTATGATTCTATTTTAAATATCGGCTTATTAAGTAAAACTATTGTTGAACTATTTAATATTGACCTATGATTCTATTTTAAATATCGGCTTATTAAGTGAAACTATTGTAGAACTATTTAATGTTGCTTCCAAAAAAAAAAAAAAAACTGAGAGAGAGAGAGTGCAGCGATACAACTCATCCTTTCTATCATCAAAGACTTACCCCATGTATTAATATCTTGCTAGGATACATTAGTAAAATAATATGACAAAGCAAAAAATAATTAACAAATACTAGGATCTAAAAAACCATGACAACATCCTCTACAAAAAAAAGACAATTAATTAAAAAAACAAAACTCATTTTAATAAGAGCAACAATGTGAAATAAATAGGGAATTTCCAAACCAGCAAAGGCTTGAACACAAAACACCTAGCATTTTAACCATGAGAATGAGAATGTGTGTGTTGAGAGAGAGAGAGAGAGAGAGAGAGAGAGAGAGAGAGATATCATACAATTCTCAAATTGCTAACCAATACACCCAAAATGCCTGGGCGTTAAAGGTGTGGCAAAGCAACTACTTAACATCCCCCCGGGCGGGACACCGTCCAGACTCGAAGCACGCATACAAGATGCGGCATGGAGCCTTTTTGCCCGGCCATGCTCCCGCATACAAAACGCGGAATGGGGCCTTTTTTGCCCTGTGCGGATTCGAACCCGGGACATATTGTATTTGATACCATCTCAAGTTGCTAACAAACCAAACCAAACCAAGCTTTTTCCCACTAGGTGGGGTCGGCTATATGGATTTGACGACGCCAATCAAATCTGTTTAGGGCCATGTCCTCCGTTAGATCCATGTAGGCAAGGTCATGTTTAATAGTTTCTTTCAAACTTCTCTTGGATCTCCCTCTCCCTCTCCTACTCCTGGCAATCTCCATGCTTTCACACCTTTTAACAGGTGCCTCCATTGGACGTCTTATAACATGGCCAAACAATCTCAGTCGATTTTCTCTCATTTTATCTCCAATCGGTGCTATTCCTACTTTGCCCCTAATCTCTTCATTCCTAATCCTATCTCTCCTTGTGATCCCGCACATCCATCTTTGCATTCTCATCTCCGCAACTTCCATCTTCTTGACATGATTATGCTTTACTGCCCAATACTCCGATCCATATAACAACGCTGATCGTACCGCCACCTTATAATACTTTCCTTTAACCTTGAGGGGGACTTTCCGATCACACAAGACCCCCGAAGCACTCCTCCATTTGGTCCACCTGACTTGAATCCTGTGACTTACATCAGTATCAATCCTTCCATCCTGTTGCAACATAGATACAAGGTACCTAAAGTTTTCTTTCGCTACAATCTTTTGTGTGTCCAAACTTACTTCTATGTTACTAGGAGTCCTACTTTGACTAAACTTGCATTCCATATATTCCGTTTTGCATCGACTTAGCCTAAACCCTTTTGTCTCTAATGTTTTCCGCCACAATTCTAGTTTAGCATTCACTCATTCTCTCGTCTCATCCACTAAAACAATGTCATCTGCAAATAGCATACACCACGGCACCTCATCCTGGATATGTCTTGTAATCTCATCCATAACTAGGGAAAAAAAAGTATGGGTTTAACGCTAAGCCTTGGTGTAGACCAATCGTGATAGGAAACTCCCTAGTTTCGCCGTCAGTCGTCCTTATAGATGTCACAACTCTATCATACATATCCTTTATCGCCTCAATATATGCGACACACACTCTTTTCTTTTCCAGAACTCTCCAAATAATCTCCCCAAGAACCCGGTCATAGGCCTTCTCCAAGTCAATGAACACCATATGTAAATCTCTCTGACCTACTCTATACTGTTCCATTAACATCCTCAGGAGAAAGATAGCCTCCATGGTTGATCTCCCAAACATGAAACCAAATTGATTCTCTGAAACGTTTGTTGTTCTTCTTAGTCTTCTCTCAATAACTCTCCCGTAATTTCATCGTATGGCTCATCAATTTAATCTCGCGGTAGTTCGCACAGTTCTGAATATCTCCTTTGTTCTTGTATATGGGTATAAGAATACTTTTCCTCCATGCATTAGGCATCTTCTTGCTCTTTAGCACTACATTAAAAAGTTTTGTCAACCAACTAATGCCATCCTCCCCCAAGCACCTCCAGACCTCAATAGAGATACCATCTGGCCCAACCGCTTTCCCATTCTTCATTCTTTTCAATACTTCTTTAACTTCTTCCCTACTGATTCTACTATAGAACATATGATTCGCTGATTCGCTTCTTCTCTAGAAATGGTAAGCTGCCCCAATTGTATGTCACTACTACTGCTTTCGTTAAATAACTTGTAGAAGTAGCTCTTCCAACGCTCCTTTATCTCCTCTTCCTTTACTAATACCTTTTCATCCTCATCCTTAATGCATTTAACTTGGTTTAAGTCCTTGGTCCGCCGATCTCTGATTTTAGCAAGCTTGAATATCTCTCTTTCGCCTTCCTTAGTGTCAAGTCGCCTATATAGCTCCTCAAATGCATTTGCCTTGGCCTCACTAACTGCTTTCTTGGTTTCTCCTTTTGCTTCTTTATACCTCTCCAAGTTCGCTTCATTTCGATCCTTTTGCCAAGTTTTAAAGCACTCTCTTTTAACTCTTATCTTGTCTTGGACGGCTTCGCCACCATGCCTCTTTCTGTACCGAAGCACCCCCTTTGGATTCTCCTAATACTTCTTTCCCTACCCTCCTAATACACTCGCTACTTTATCCCACATATTATTTGCACTCTCATCTATCGCCTAAACGTCTTCCTCTAGTACTCTTTCCCTCAAATCTAGTTGCTTATCACCTTTCAGGTTCCACCATTTAGTCCTTGAGCATCTATACAACTTCTTTTTTTCTAGTCCACCTTCATAGCTGCACATCTATGATCAACAACCTATGTTGGAAAGTCAAACTCTCCCCCGGTATAACCTTGCAATTTTTACAAGCTAAGCGGTCTCTTTTCCTAGTTAAGAAGAAGTCAATTTATGTCCTCGATGAGCCACTCTTATAAGTCACCAAATGCTCCTCTCTCTTCCTAAAAAAGGTGTTTGTTACCATGAGATCATAAGCCACCGAAAACTCCAAGATATCCTCCCTTTCTTCATTTCTATTACCGTACCCATGTCCCCCGTGTACTCCTATGTATCCATCTACATCGCGTCCTACATGACTGTTCAAATCTCCTCCTATAAAGACCATCTCTCCTTGGGGTATCTCTAGTAGCACTCCTTCCAAGTCTTCCCAAAACTTCTCCTTATGTCCATCTCCTAAGCCCACCTGGGGGGCATAAGTACTAACTACGTTCACTATCTCTTATCCTAACACTAACTTAATTGCAATAATCCTATCTCCATAGCGCTTTACATTAACTACATCTTCCTTTAGTCCTTGTTTACCACTATGCCGACCCCATTCCTCGATCTACTAAGTCCCGTACACCATAACTTATATCCAGTTCTCTCAATCTCTTTAGCTTTGTGTCCCACCCATCTTGTCTCTTGCAAGCAAGCAATTGCGATTTGTCTCCTTTCCATTGTATCCACCACTTCCATAAGTTTTCCAGTTAGGCTCTCAATGTTCCAAGTACCCAATCTCAGCCTTCTATTTTGGACTAGCTTCATTACCCCTCACACTCGTCTAATAAAGTGCGAGGACCCTTGCTTATTTAGCACTGCACTCGGGCGCCGATGCAGCGGTCCTTGCTCACTTATCACTGTACCCAGACCATACAGCGCGTCGCTAAGTAGGGGACGCCCCCACGAAATTTCATTAGGTCTCAAATCCATAAAGAAATCCGACTGAGTATTGTGCTGGCTGTCGGCTACCTAACGCACAACCCTCCTCCTTTGTCCGGGCTTGGGACCGGCTATGTCAAGGATACCCCAACATAGGCGGAGTTCTCAAGTTGCTAACAAATACACCCAAAATGCCTAGGCGTTAAAGGTGCGGCAAACTAACTACTTAACAACAAGACACACAAGGCACAACTATATAAACCACTAAGATCATAAGCACTTAGAGAACTTGAAACTCAAACTTTCAGATGATAAGGAAAAAACTATAAATAAACTAATAATAATAACTGAAGAGTGGATGAGGAGACATACCTTGTTTATTTGAAGCCAATTGTTTATGCACTCAGAGTGGTATGCATGCTTGCAGGAAAGCACAATTAATGCATCACCATCCTCATAGTCCAATCGACAAATGACACACCTGCAACAACCCAGCAGTGTATTAATATAAGAACATAAAAGAGATTGACAATTTTAGAGGCCCATCTACTTACTGATCAATGTTCTCATCTGTTGTACTTTGAGCTTTGTAATTAATTGATGGTAAAGATGCGATCATATCTGCAGATAGCCCTCTGCTCTCAGTTCCAACCACTTCGCCCAAGGCTAACAACTCCTGAGATGATTTAACCATCGCCATAAACTAAATTTCAGAACAGAAGCTTCGATACAAAGTATCATGTGTTTGTATGTTGTGGTGTGAGATGTGTGTGTCTTCATGTCAGTGTGTGTACAGAAAACAAGCTTGCCTGTGTTTATATATGTCACATACCTCATATGACAGTTCATCAGGATCGACCTCCTGCCATGTATCCTGAAGAAATAGGAAAACAAGATGGTAAAGAATGCAACTTTCAGAATCAGAGATCCTACAAAACAAGAGATTAAATCCTAATGCAGGTGTTTGACTCCAGCTGGTAGCAGCATGACTCTTCTGAGCAGCATGCCAATTCAGTAGGTACTATCTGAAACCAGTACGATCAAGCTAGATTGCAACTTTCAGAATCAGAGATCCTACAAAACAAGAGATAAAATCCTAGTACAGGTGTTTGACTCCAGCTGGTAGCAGGATGACTCTCCTGAGCAGCATGCCAATTCAGTAGGTATTATCTGAAACCAGTATCATTAGGCTAGTCACAAGCGGATCTTCCGGAATACAATCCCCTATCACAAAATCAAGTAACAGTGGAGGAACCCAAATTTAAAGACATCCATTCCTTTGTCCGCTATGTTTTAAAAACATGAGACAACAACTACAGAAGACATTCATTCCACTTGAGTCTGGACCACTCACATTGATAGATTAAAGAAGTGATCATTAAGAATTAAGATATATTTTTCGTCACTCTAATTCCTAAGTGAATATGAGAAAGGCCTCAGGGCATTCCGATAGAGATTTGTAAATGCTTAGGACAAATTGGTTGGATCTTGCCCCGAGGCCTTTCTTATCTTCACTCTAATTCCTAAGTGAAGATAAGAAAGGCCTCAGGGCCAGATGGCATTCCGATAGAGGTTTGTAAATGCTTGGGAGAAATTGGCTGGATTTGGTTAACTGTACCCACAAGTTTAATTGCTTCATATTAAAAAAAAAAAAAAAGATTCAACCCTCGATCCAACGGTTCAATCCATTCAAATGTGTGCCAAGGGGGTCCCTATTTTGTGCATGGTTTGGATGGGTTGCTAAGTGTGCCCCACCAATAGTTCTCACGGAAGCATGTTCTCACCTGAATATTTCCGTGTATATATATTAAAATGATAGAACTTTTGTTTTAGCTATGCCACATCAGCATTGTGGTAGTTTTTTATTTAAAAAAATACATTGTTGGAGTGCCTTATCACTTTGGGCCTCAATTAAAATTTTACTGCCGGTTGGAAGCTCCGAGCCTCCGATAAAGGAGGGTTGTGTTAGGTAGGTTGACAGCTAGCGTAAAATTGTCACAACCCAAACATGAATTATGAGAGAAACATAATTCTTCGTCTTCTTTTAAGATTAGGATTTTGAAATATTCTGTGTATTGTGTTGGAAGTTCAGGTGTTTGAGGGTTTAAGTTTTCCAGAAGGAACTAGGGTAGGGTTTTCTTCTTTTCATTTATTTATACAATTGAAGGGTTTTAAATCCTGTTTGAGGGTTTCGGTTACTGCTGCAGATAACTGATAATAAAGTTTTAGACATGCTTCTTATTTGCTGATGATAAAGTTTTAGGCTTATCTCTTATTTGTTGATAGGATATATAGAGCTAGATTCTAGATTATTGTGTCTGTAGTCATTAGTCATTACTACATTGCAATGGTTTCTGTGTTTTTATAAGGTGGTTCTGATTCGTCATTTTCTTGCCATGTCAGAAGTGAAACGAGATTTGATTTGTCATTTTTTGGTTCTGTCAACAGTATTAAAAAAGATTTGCTTCGTTACCTTCGTAGAAGCTTGAGTTCAAATCCTTGGACCTTCTAAATTATGGATAGGCTGAAATTAGCTGCACTTAAACACTTGAAGACTGGAGGTGAGCGTCAGAGTAGGAGATGCTGCAAGGCCCGGCGCAGGAATCGAAAATGGTCAATGAGGGTTCCAATAACTTGGCAGAGCCGAACTGGAGTCTAAATCTGACGATCTATGCTTTGGTTAATGGCAATGACTTGAGCGGGCAAGAGGTTGTGAAGGCAAGAAAGAAGAAAATCGGAAGTTAACAATATGTTGAGTCAAAAATTGAGCCTTGATCTACTGGAGGCTTATGCTATGAATTGTGATAAGGTGTTCTCATCGATTGCATCTGAAAAGGTTTTGGATGAGATGTTGAGGATGATTGACAATCCACAAATGCACTATACCAACAGGCAAAAAACATGCAACTGATTTGGCCATAGGGCGAGTCTGAACATCTTGGTTATCTACTTGTTTTTCACCAAAATTATACAGTGAGCTCTCATGTTGTTCTCTTTTTTTTTTCCACCCGTTTTTTACTTTCGCTTTGATGAATTGTGGAGTTCTTTTGTTTTCTCAATGCTACCGATACTGCAGAATTCATGTTGCTAGGTCAATGAATTCAAGATGGTCCACTTAAGCCTTCATTTTGAAAAAGGATAAAATGAGTAATGAAAAAGGTTCACAACAAAGTGTTGTTTCACTGTTGTAGGGAAAGCATCTAGAAACATGTAAAAATTTTGCGATTATGTTTGGGTACAAGGCGTTGAATAGCAGCAGTAATTAAAATCTTAGATCCTTTGAGCCGATCCTCGATCTCCTAAATGAAAATCGCCAGTTTGATACTATCACTTATTCCACAATTTATCATAGCAACATCCCCTGATTCAATTAAAAAGTTTACAATTTATCGTAATTGGGCCACTTTGACGGCGACCAAGTTAATCAATATTGTGAATTTTGATTGAATTACATAAGAGCATCAAGTGTGATCTATTGAGTAACTAACTGTTATCATCTCAAATTGAGCTAATGGATCCAAAATATTCAATAGTCAATAGCCCGTGATAATGATCCTTAATTGGGCTTGCCTATAATTCAAAATTGACAATCCAATTACTAGATATCTATACTAGATCACACCACAATCAATTAGGACTCTATTCACAAGATTAAAAGTCCAAATAACTTAGATTGGGCAAATTAATCTATTATCATAATTTCTAAAATCAAATTTACTACAATTATGAATCTAATCCATCTGACATATGGATGAATTAGCAGTCATGTACCTACTTTAATTAACTCACAACAAGCTGAATACAGTATGATTGATAGAATTCACAAATCAGAAGCACACATGAATACCTGGGAGTTACTTTCATGGTCCTCCGGATCCTCGGGTTCCCCTGGAACACCAAATACATAAGAAAACTTCTACTAACCAACTTTCCACAGCCAAGACTGATGAAAAAAAACACAAATTGAAGCGTCTTACAATCGTTTATTCTAGCCAGCGCCATCAAACGCGCAGCCACTTCTCGCTCCTCCGCTTCTTGAAGGGCTCTCGCATACGCCTCATCGCTGTCAAATGCCGCCGGATCAATGTCAGCGCTCAAGTCATCCTCGCCGGCAGCACGAGCGTGCACATCGAACGCATCATCGCCGCCATCGCTTTCTGCAATCTCATCGTGTTCGTCGGCATTCTGATCCACCATTTGATCTTCATAAACATAGCTCCCGCTCTCAGAACTGCCGACTTCACTCGCATCGCCACCGTTCATCATCAGCATCATAAACGCTCGCTCCTGAATCACACACAAAATTTTTTTCAAAAAACATAAAGAAAGAAAGAGAAGAAAGCCCTAATTCAATCGATTCTGGTCCGATTTCGCAAAAACCCTAACCCTAGAAAGAGAATTGAAGGTTTTCACCTGCTCTTGTAAGGTGCGAGCGAGGGCGAGATCGGCATCGATCTGGCTCAGGTTCGTGAACGGAGTCCGTGACGGATTGCGAGAGGGAGGATCGGATTCCGTGACGGTTTCGGACTCTGTAACGGGAATGGGGTTTTCCTCGACGGGCTTTTCCCCACCGCAGGATTGCTTGGCGTTTTCCATGGCAGAGGAGAAGAAAACCCTAATCGGGAAATCCTACTGAGGATGGAGAAAAGGGAGATGGAAAGAGAGCTTTGGATGATTGATTGTAAGTAAGAATTCGGAGGAGTAAAGTAAAAGGGAAAGTAGAAATACTGATGATTGGGAGGAGGAAATACGGTGGGTTGTGGAAGATTGGGAGCAGAGTACAAAACTACACGGCAGAGTGATGCATTTATACGTAGAAGAAAAACGTAGGTGCTGTTTGGCTACCAAGAATTTTAGGAAAAAAGTTTCCTGATACGGGTGGAAAAGGTGCTTTGGAAATTCCACCCTTTTGTACTTTTGTTGGTTGGATACTTAGATAAGGATTTAGAGATACAGTCCGGATCTTGCTTGAAATTGACTCCGGATTCTTTCTGGACTTGGACTTTACACAGAGCTTGTACTTTTGTTGGTTGGATACTTAGATTAGGATTTAGATACAGTCCGGATCTTGCTTGAAATAGACTCCGGATTCTTTCTGGACTTGGGACTTTAAACAGAGTTTGGGTCCTTGGAGGCTAGGATTCCAGAGAAAATGTCAAGCTCTGCTCTCTAGTGTGATTTTACTTTTAGGGCACGTTTGGCTATCAGAGAAGAATCCTCTTCTTAGAGGATTCCCTCCATCTCCTGGAATCAAGATATGCTCAAAGAGGATTTCTGTGCAAAGATCCAGGTTTGGTAATCACAAAGAATTCCTACCAGATTTAGCTAAAGGGGCCCATAAAAGTTTCAGATTTTGTGATCCAACGGTCAGAATGTTTTTGTAAACATCTTAAAATCTAAGAGCAATCAATGGTTGATATTTGGTCAGTCAGCCGTTTTGGGCATTTTGAAGCTTATGAACAGTTTGGATCTCCTTGTGGGACCCATTAAAAGTCAAAAAACACAAAAACCGTTGATTCAAGTGCACCCGCCTCATCTACTGTAGCACCGCCTTTCTGTCAATCCGTGCATTTCAACAATTCGAAGGGGGATGGTCGGACGCGCGAGATAATTGAACGGATGGAAAGATGGAAGACTCTCCTCCATTTTCTGCAGTCAGCCAAACTTGGGCTTTCCACGCATGCGACGAAAACCGGCGAAGATTCCGCATCGATCACCGTTACCAAACATGCCCTTAATAGCAGTCGGGTCATCATCTTGAGATCGATAATGAGTGCAATTCAGGTTGAGTTGAGTTGGACATAAGATTTCTTGGTTTGATTTGCTTTTTGCAAGGATATACGCATTTTAAAACACTTGCATCTAACGTTTATAGCACAATTTGTATAGTGTGTATCATATGCATTAATATGTGGCTAATCTATATGTATGTCAATAACAGAAGGTAAGGGTTTCCTCAACGTAATCTGATAATTAAAAAAGTAACTAGGAGTTTCTATCCGCCAATAGCACGGAATGATTGTTACGGTGGAGTGAAGTGTTAATTCATTAGGCCTGTTTGGATGTACGATGAATTGAAGTATGGTGAGGTGAAGCATCAAATTAAGAGAGAATAAAATATAAAGTGTTAATGATGGTGTTTTGTTTTTAGTTGTTTGGTATGGAATATTTTTTACTTTTTGCATAGAAAATTGGAGTTTTTTTTTTTGTCTTTTAGTGGAGGAATGAGGTTTTTTTTTTTGAAAAATTCAAACTGAATTTTAAAATTATGTACTTTTGATATGACCACTTGTCATTTCTTGTATGGATTCACTTTACTTTAATTAGTTAATTAATTAATTATTTATTATTCTTTTATAGTGGACGAGTGATGTTTGATTGATATTGTTAATAACTGCTTTGTTGCAATTATTTTCTAATTAACAATGACAAATATATGTGTGTATTCAATTTTATTTTTCTATCTAAAGTTTTTTAGAAAATGACTATCAAGTTTTCATCAATGATAAAATGTTACTCTTCGAAGAATGAAGTGAATGGTGGCCTTGATTTTCAAGGGTGGATGGTCCGACGTGAAGAGTTAGGGTTCAGATAATAATGATTCATGACCCATGAATTGTGTGTAGAGAGGACAAGGAGTGGGCATTCATAGTGCATTATGGAGTGGAAATTGTCAGGAAATGATCTTTTTTTTTTAAGCATAACTGAAGAAAAGGACAGAGTTGTATTGGTATGGATTTCCTTGGATTGTCGTCTAAAGTTGCGTTGCTTCTGGATAATGCAAAGCTTTGTCACATGTGAGCAACTGTTTGGAAAAGATGAGTTGATATCTTGGGAATTTGGATGGTGGACCATGTATTTAAACTGTTGAACATTGGGATGCCAAAATATCTTCCAAATTGGAACATTGATGCCTGTCGATGTTTGAAATTGTTTTATTACTACATACACAAATAGGGCTGTCAAACGGGTTGTATTAACCAATCCGGGTTGCGGGTCAAATGAATTCTGGTTAGATACACCTCAATCCGAACACGACCCATTAAGAAAACGGGTAAAAAATTCAAACGATAATCCAATTCGTTTATTTAACGGGTCACCCGAATACGACCCGTTAACCCGTTAATTTTAAAAAAAATATTCATTAAACTTAAAAAGTATCTCTTTTCTAAATCATGGAGTCATACTTTATTTTCTGAGGCTAGGCTTATTTTCTAAGTAAATATTGTATTTTTTTATGATTAAGTGTATCTTCCACTGAATAAAAGTTATGTCACCCAAACTTTGATTTTTTGCATGGTAATGTGATGCACACTTGGCAGCTGGCTTTTTTGCGGGTTGTATTGGGTCGTAATGGGTTACCGGGTTTATTCGCTAACGACCTATTAATTTAACGGGTTAACGGTCCAACCCATTAACGACCCGAACCCATTAAGGGGTCACCACCCAAACCCGTTAATATCGTGTGGGTTCGGGTCGTGTTAACGGGTCGTGTGACATTTTAATAGCCCTATGCACAAGTTAGGTGAGGTCTGATCATTTGAAACATATGAGGTCTAAGCCCTGTGCTATATTTACTTTCAAGTTGAAAGGGGATAGCTTTAGTAAAGGCACTTCTAAAAAAATAAAAATTCATTTGTTTATACTCATTTACACATGTAAACGATTCCATGCCTACCAATTACTCATCATCATGTCTAATTGTGCTAAGTCAGGTATCATCACATGTGGAAATCATGCATAAATAAGACCAGTCTCACATCAAAGTATTCACACTCAAGATAGTTGTTAAACTCTTTCACGTCTCCCTACTGCAAAAAAGGTTCCAGTCCATGGTTCACATGGGGATTGCATTTTGGCTGTACAACACACGCCTTGGAATCAAATCCCATCAACAACTCTTATTTGTTTTTCATTCTATGGGGCTATACTTATAATTCAAACTTTTCAATTTGTTCATAAAATTAAGAAATTTCAAGAGCTTTAACTTTATTATCTTAAATCTTCATAGATTTTGAGTAACTTGTGATTATTTTTTTTTTAAAATCAACCGTTACTTTATTGAGCTCCCGATTCTTGATCTGAATTGTTCAATATTCTTATATTAATGATAGTTGAGTTGTTTATTTCATGTCTTAAATCATCATATATTTTGATAAATACATAGAAAATATCTAAACATATCCAATATCATTAGATGTACTCATTACTCATGTGAACTAATGATTTTGACAAACATGATAATGTATTTTATAGAGTGACGTTAGCACATGTAACATTTACCTATGTGTTTTCTTTGGTCTTTCTTATATTTTTGCCAATTTCTCTCGCATTGTTGCTATGTTTTTTGGTCTTTCTTATATTTTTGTCCTCTCCCTTTACCTCCTTGTATGGCTGCGCATCGGGTTGAGTTTTTCATCGTAGGCGGGTTTGTGGGTGGTCTCACAACCAGTTAGGATTTTGGTGGTTAGCTCATCTCTCTTCTTTTTCTTTAACGAGAGTAGGTAAGTGATCTTTGAGCTATCTCTCATTCTTTTGTTATTTGTAATCTCTTTTTGGAAATACAAACTCTTAACTTTCAGAAAAAAAAAAGAAAAGAAAAACCATTTACCTATGTAAAGCTTATCTTCCTATTCCATGGAAAAAGCAGGGTGGGGGTTGGGAGGGGCGTGGGTGATGTTTTAAACTCCTTTTTTTTAATAATGATACACGTGGGTCCCTTTACTAAAGGATAGTATGTTATCTTGTTCTCCAACCTAGACACACTTTTAAATTCTGCTCTCCTCTTATGTAGGACTATCAAAAGGTTGGGTCAAGTCAGGCCCAAGGTTGCCATCAACAATGGTATTTTCCTCTCTTAGAGGAATCATATGCACCGGATGTTTTATCACAATGTTGAATGATGGGATGCAAACCATGTCACTTCCTTAAATTGAATAAAATCACACCTTGACTCATAAGTGGATGGTGATCTCATTGATGTTACTGTGTATAGGGGAATGATTGTAAGGTGCACCAACCAACCAATCACCCCCACCAGACAGTGCATATGTTGTGTTAAAGTGTTGTGAGTTAATTCATGGAGAAGCACTGCCTTATTAGGATATAGGATCAACTATCTTGACTTTCTCATCTAATAATCCCCATTATATATATAAATATATAAAACAACTGCAGCAACTACAAATAGAAATAGAGTATGTCAACAAAACTGAAAAAGAAAAGAATAAAAATGGACATTCCATTTTTGCGGGTTATTGCAGAAACACTCTGATGGGGCATTCAATTTTCATACACACAAACAAAAAGAAACGACCCCTCCATGCACATAAACAAGCAATATGCAGGGAACAAGCAATTAAAACATCTTTTTTTTTAATTTTTAAACAATAACGATATCGAAAATGTCAAATACCAATCATCAAACACAGATTATATTCATAGGTATAATAGTAATAGATTATATATATATTATTTCTTATCCTAAAAAGTAAAAGAATTACAAAGCTTTGCAATATAAAGCCCCAAAAAATTCCTCAAAAGAGGCATTTTAATATAATTTAAAGATCTATATATATACACAAATAAATTATATAAAACAAACCAAGCTTCGGCCCTCGAGTTTTTTCTTAAAAATAAAAACCCTCATTTAAAGCCCTTTTTCGCATGTCGGGCTAGGCCGGAGCCCTTATTTGTGGGCCGGATTGATAATTGTGGGTCTATTTAGTATGCAAAAGGTAGATTATATATGCAAGGTACATCAAAGGTGAGATCTGCCAAATATCAATCTCCAAACTCGGTTACAAAGCTTGAAATATACTGATTTTTAAGTGCAATTATTTTTCCAACTAAATCCAACGGTGGTTGATGCTCAAAGCCTAAAATTACTTAATTTTATAATAAAACGGCTCAATATGAGAAAGCCCAACAGGCAACCGGGTCGTAGAATTCGGGTGCCTAATGTCTAAGGCCAAGCCTGCCTGACCCAAATCTCAAGTGGACTTAAAAATCGAGGCCCAATCTCCACCTCGACCACAATCCAAACCCAAACACAAGTTTAGGTCCAGCCATGACATTCGAGCTCGGGCTTGGCCCAACCCAAGTCACAACCCTCTGCATACGTATGTTTCGTTAGGGATGTAAATGGGTCCCCGACTCTCCAATTATTCGGAGGTTCCGACTCGTTAAAAATTGAATTTGGGTCCCTATTTAGGCCCAGATAAGTAAATGGGTTCGGATCCGGATCCGGCTCCTTTTCTTGACTCATGATAATTCTACCTTGGTTTGGACTAGAGGACCTGAGACAATATATTATCTTAATTTTTAAGAATCTCTTAAAAAAATTAAATTTTTTTCCATACCATTTTCTACTTATACCAGCATCATTTTCTACTTATACCAGCATCCGGACCCATCTCTACTTCGGTTACCGTTACATTTCCGAAACCAAAAAACCATTCAATTCCACCTTTTGTTTAATAGTTCGGATCCGGGTAGACTATAGATAGTAGACCCGAGCGGAACAAACCCGTTTACATCCCTGCGTTCGTGTTATCGTGTGCCCGTGTTATTCAGCCGTGCAGATAGCAGCGACGCTTTCCCTATCTGTCCTTTTCCACATAAAACTATTCGAACCTACCAACAGTCGTTCGCACCATACAACCACACTAAATTTCCCTTCTCCCAAATTTCTTCTCTCCATCCAATCCAGATCAACCTCGTCTTCTTCTTCTGGTATTCGATTGATTTGGGAAGAATCCATACCGGATAAGAAGAAAAATCTCTGCTTCCTTCAATGGCTACCTCGTTTTGCTCACCCACATCTTCCTTATCATCTCAGTTCTCTGGATTGCGACGCTTCTGCGTGAAGCTCGACCCTTCTCCTTCTCACCTTCTATTCCAGCGCCAGATCGACTCCCATCTCCACTTTTCCAGCACTCGAAGGCCCTGCAGAGGAGTCGTCTCGATGGCCGGATCCGGAAAGGTACTGTCTTTTCTTCAGATTCGCGAGAGATTGATAACTTGGATTCGTATTTCGTATCTGCTTCGGAGAATTTCAGACGATGAGGAATGTAAATTACTCTTGAAGCAACTAAACATACGGAATCTTGTAAAACAAATAGAAGTTGATCTTAAAAATGCTTTCTTTTTAGTACGAGTTTTACTTTTTTTAGCATTTTATTCCAATGATGTTGCAGTTTTTAGGTGACATTTTCGATTTTGTTAATGTTTAGAAAAGAGTGTGATATTTTTGAAACATTGCTGAAATTTTTGACAGTAATTGATAATACTAATGCCATGTTATGTTTAGAAGGGGGATTTGGGTCAGTTACTTAGGAAGCTAATGGAAAGATTTATGTACTTATTTTTAATCTTCTTGCGAATCGCAAAGTGGGTTTTCTTTGTATGTTAGAGTTTCTCTTTTTGAAGGTATTGAGAATGGGCACAAATTTTTTTTTATCAGTAACAGATAAAATTAGATTAAAATGAGGAAAGATCCAAACAACAGCAAAGAAACACATACCCACCAGGTATAAGAGCATTATATCCAGGAGACAATTACATAATTGAAGCTGCAGATGGGATATTACTATCTGCCCCTTGTTTAGCTAAAACATCAGGCATTCTATTGTTTTGACAGTTATTTTTGAAGTACATTCTATGATGAAAAGAAGGTTAAACATTATAAAAGTTTTCAAAAACTTGTGCATCTAATATTGTTATATGAAATTTGTTCAGGTTTTTCTTGTTATAATGGTCGAATCCTGCCCTCGTTATTTATTTGTCATTTTATGTTACATTAATACTGCCTTTGCCTGTCTACACATCATCCTTGGGTATGTGCACACAGAGACAATTGCGTCTTTTTCTAATATGTTTTACGATTTTAAGTCTCATTCATTCTTTTCTTTCAACTCTTTCTTGATCCTTCTTTTGGCTTGTGGTTGCAGTTTTTCGTTGGTGGCAACTGGAAGTGTGTAAGTATGCTTTGCTTAGGTGTTATTTTATTATTTTTCTTACGTCATTATCATGCTTTATATTTTTGCAGTGGTTTCATTGAATGCAATATGTTCTTCTCTTTAGTGCATTTTGCCATGTTAATAGAATTTGTAGTCTTATATTTGTAAAGGGGTCGTTTGTTTGTACTCATTTCATATGTTAATGATGCACATGCGTAATGCTTATGTTATGTATGTGGTGTTTAAATGAGGCATGAAAATGGTGTGTAAATGAGACCATTTTCAGCCTCTCATTTACATAACAAGGAGGTGGTAAATGGTTACATATGTAACTGCAGCTAAGTGGTGGTGCAGGTTGTATCGCTCGGAAAATTTGCAGGTTTGAATCCCTTCAACCACATTTTTTATTCTTTTTACACGCTTGTGGCCTCAAATTCGTGATCCCACCCATCTATCCTCTTTATTGATCTAATAAACCCCTAGTCATTTAATTTCATACCTTAAATCTTCATAGATTTTGAGAATTTTTTTGAAAAACGTCCAAAAAAAAAAAACCTACTTATAGATTTAATTTTCTGCACTTTCGTGTGCCCAAAATTGATGCTAACCGCATATTTTCATATTAACAATAAGCATCAAGACAGTTAGTTTCATATCTTAAATCGTTGTGGATTTTGAGAAATTTGTGAAATCCGTCAAAAAATCCGAGCACATCTAAAACCATTGGATGTGCTCAATTACTTGTGAAAATGGTGATTTTGACAAACATGGTAACACGCTTCACATATGTAATATTTGCTTATGTAAACCCATTTTCCTATACCATGCGTTAAAAGGCAAACAACCCCAAAACACTTTTAGCTTAGCAGTGAAAATTTCTTTTTATCATTTTTTTTTTCTGAAAGACTATGATTACTTTAACACGCGTAAACTTTACATACATACAACAAACCATCTCCGTTAAGCCCCTTCCATAGCTAATCAAGCAGCCTCCTAATTAGTGTCATGGACGGTATGAGAGAAGCAAAAATTGGCCCTCCTCATTAGCGTCATGGACGATATGAAAGCAACAAAAATTGGCCCTCCCTTGATATTGAATGAATTTCCTCATTCTGTTCCACCAATCTCCAAGTGTACGAAGTAGAAGATAAAGCTCATTGGATACAATAAGGATATCCCTCCGCAGAAGCCACTAATGCACCCTGCTTCTTAAGTTCCCTGCAGCCCACCATGCTGTAACTCTAGCTTCGTTCCATGCTTTTCCTCCCAACGGCCTTGAATAACTTTTTAATTTTGGCTTCCAGTTCTTTCTCAAAGCAAACCTCCATATCCAGCTTAAACTAAATTTCTGGAAATCCAATTAAATGAGGGAACCAGAATATGCATGGTTTAGAAACATACCTAACCTTGACAAAAACATAAGCCAACAACACCGTACAATGAACCCCATGAAACTCCTTATGAATAGCAGCCTAAGAATTGGCCACTCAGATTTAAATCTTATTTGTTCTTACATGCATGCATCTTCTATTGAACTTCCACTCAGATGGCTGAGAATAATTTTCTATTGAGTATTGTTCCTTTTCCCCCCTCTTTTGACATGAATGGCTTACCACATTACATAGTTTTTGAAGTTTTCTTGATATTTGTATGTGTTATGATGGTTTTTAATGTTGAATTGATTTTGTTTATCACACTTTCATTTTGTTTACTTTGAAATTTGTTCTTGACTTCTTGTATTGGTGGATAATGTTGTTCTTTCTTTGCTTATCTCTTTTTTTAAAGCAATTTCATCATTTTTTTCCTTTTATTGTAGAATGGGACTAAAGACTTCGTTAGCAAGCTTGTTTCTGACTTGAATAGTGCGAAGATTGAGGCTGATGTTGGTGAGATAACATCACCCTGTCATGATAGTGTTTCATCCTCCTTTTACTATTAATGAGACTTTGTTGTATATTTGAATTTTACAATCCCAGAGAGATGGATGGACTTTTTGTTTTTAAGTGGATCCTAGAAACTAATGTCTTTTATTTTACCTGACTGTTTAGAAGGTACCTATAGTAATGGTTGTCTTTCCTTTTTCCATTCATTTGTTGGATAGAGATTGCTGTTCGTGACAAAGGGAGTGATCACAAAAAGAACCTTGAGAAAAACACTTTTTCAATATTATTTACCCTATTTCTTCATTTATTGCTCAAGAGTGATGATGAAATGATGAGTATAGCTTCTGGGTCAGTGAGGACATCTCTCCTCTTGCTCGGAGAAGTAACTCGCTGATCGTTTAGCAGGCAGAGTTTTGAGTACTTAGTCATAAATATGCTTCACTGATATGCATTGTATGAGAATTATTTGTACTGCTTATCCATCACCTTGATGGGTCATGGCTGGAGCACCCACCAATTGTATTTTACACACATTTGAAGGGAATTCCTTTTGTAATCTTATTTTCTTTTAGTTGAATTGGTGGGATGTCTCTCTCTCTCTCTCTCTCTCTCTCTCTCTCTCTCTCTCTCTCTCTCTCTCTCTCTCTCTCGCTTGTTTTTCAAGACATCATTTTCATTGAAAACTCTTTTAAGCTAAGATACAAAACATTTGTGAATGAAAAGTGAGAATTGATTCGCCACGTGCATGATGAAACTCTAACATCTAATCCTTCTCACTCACATCATGTTAATTTAACACTGTTCATCCATTGTTTAGAGAAAATATGGAGGCAATGAATATGGAAAAGATATCCTTTAACCAAAAGAGTTTTCTTGACTTTGTGATTCTCGTTTCTCTAAATAATGGATGGAAGACCATCATGAATGATGTGGGTGCTAGACTTTAAGTATTAAAATGTGTCTTTCTTCTGTTATCTTTTTCTTCAAGCAATCAAGCCGCAAAGTCTACTTCAGCCAAGTTTTTTCTTTTATAATGCATATATTTTTCTAATTCTATTTTATTTTCTTCTTTTTTTGGTATTGTAAACTTTCCATGAACCGAATATGCTAGTAACAGATATAAAAATTCTAGGAGTGAGGGGTTCAAGAATGCGACTCATGAGAATGCAAAGCTTAGGAGCTTCTTTACTTGAACTCTCGAACAGACCTGTTTTTATAGGGACCAAGTCAAATTTACATACTTGAATGTGTTACTAGTGCTCCCTTTTTTTTGAGGTAATATTTCAGTTAAACGTTCCTCCGAAATGCTCCACTTTCAAAAGGGGCCTCCATGGTGCTCTATCATGCTGGGATTGTTTAGTAGTCTCCCTTACCATGACAACTTTCAATCTCTATGTTCTTTTTGAATGACCACATGACATCTTTTATAGATTTCCAGGAATGACAACTTATATAAAACTGTGATCGTAATTTAGTTTTATGCTGCTGAAGTGGCTGTGTGATATGCCTTCGTGACTCTAGCCTCTAGGTCAAATTTGTCTCCAATTTTATATGTTTTATCAGAGAGTTCAACTTGCGACCTTTCTTTCTTTTGAATAGAAGGAAAAATGTTCACAAAAAAATGAGAAAGGAAATGCTCAACGCAAACTTGATTTGGTTTTTATTGATGTTTGCTCGATAAGAAAAGCTTACAATTGTTCGGTCTGCTATTCCTGAGTAAGACACTAAGCTCTCGGGCAATCTAGTGGTTGTCGACACTTTTGGTACAAACCCACAAAAATCTAGTAGGGCTTTGGGATTGGAGGGAGCTCTCCTCAAATCCATGATCCTGCAGTTGGATTTCCAAAGGACTGCAGTTTTCAGAAGCTCTAAGTGCACTGGATGAAACCTCGAAGTCTGAGTTAAGTCAGAGCTCTAGGTTCTGCTCCAAAATATTCAGATCTTGAAATGGGAAAATGAGGGAGTGCTTATAACTTTGGGGGTGGGTCATGGCATTCAGAGCTAACCCTGCATGGTTTCTGGGACCATTTGTGGGCCCCCATGTTGCCTGGGGGCAATTTCCATCCTTTATGGTGCCTGGGACTGGAATGGCCCTGCATGGTGCCTGGGGCCATTATTGGCCATCTGTGGAAGCTAAGTCATGTTTTTTTTTTTTCCTTAGTTTATTCAATCTCTTCAATTTTTGCTGTATCTTCTCCCTGAGTCTGCTAACTTACTGCTTATCCCTTTCTGTTCTGACTTGGTCTTGCCCCTTTTTGGTGTCTACATTCTTCTCCTTCTTGAATGATAACATGACTTGAACCCACTTAAAAAGAGAAATTATAAAATGCAAATTAAGTGAAAGAAATAGAAAATGCCAGAAGGTGTTGAAAGTTTGAGGAAGAGAAAAATACAAAATGCAAATTAAGTGGAAGAAATAGAAGATGCAATTTAAGTGGAAGTTGTTGAGAAGTCTGCGGAATGAGACTTTGGAGACACCAACTTTAGAAAGTCATCTAGCCATGTTATTGGACATGATTTTTGATGTTTTCCTCTCTTCTGTGATTTTTGATGTTTGATTGCCGTTTTTCTGTTTTGGTTTTTTAAGCTTTGTATCTTTTGAGTGCAATAAATTTTTACTGTTATAAAAAAATGTTATTGGACATGATTGAAACATATGTAAACAAGCATCTAAAATTTGTAAGAGCATCCAGAAGAGTGTTGCAATCTTGGAAATGCTTTTCGATGAAGAAGAGGGTGTACCAATCATTGAACCCTTGACCTCTTTTTCATGCTTCTTATCATGGAACCATAGAGATGCAGGGAAGTTGGTGGATCTCGGAGATGTTGCTAAAATATTTTCATTTTTATGCTTGATGATGCAGATGTTGTTGTTGCTCCTCCATTTGTGTACATTGATCAGGTGAAGAACTCATTGACGGATCGGATTGAGATATCTGCTCAGAACTCTTGGGTTGGAAAGGGTGGAGCTTTCACTGGAGAGATCAGGTCTTTAAACAGATGCATTGGATTTTTGAAGTCTTCATATCTCTTTTTCCCTAATTTTCTTCTCGTGAAATTTTGATCACTAATTGAAATTTCATAAATTTTATTCTATATTTGGTTGTTAGCCACTGAGAATTTAATACTGATTTGTTAGCCATTTCTGAATTAAAATGGGCATTTGTCATTATCAAATCTGCTTAGGAATATATGTAAATTCTGGCATCTGTCGACTAATAAAGAAAATGATCCCAATCACATGTTTTATCTGTTGCCAGGGAGGATTGAAATCAAGAAATTAAGGAGGGAGAAGAAATTCATACACTTTAGGAGAGAAATGCAATTTATACAAGTTGTTTGCAAATTCTATTCATTTTTTGTTTACTGCCAACAAATGCATTCATCAGCAACCATTTTAAAAAAAAAAAATGCATTCATCAGCTACTTGCGTCCTTAGTACAAACCAATGCATTGAAACTGATTTTTAAAACATTAAGACGTGATGCAAGGTGTTTCTGTTTCCCAAAGTGTGAAGTGTACTTTAAGATTCAAAGCATGCCTTTTAGGGTCCGTCCTTCCTTTTTTCACAACTCACGTCTAAATAAGATCAAACTCAGACTTCTAGAAAGACACATAACAGACTCTTGAACTTGAAATTAGTCTACACACACTCAATAAGTTACAACTTCTTCAAGTCATGCCAGAATAACACAATCTTGGGCTCATTGGATAGGCGATTGGCATCCATCCAAGGTACCTAATTTCATGTCATGATGCGTACACTTTTCCCACCTCTGAAAAATGTGAATTTAGACTCCCACAACTTCTAAAATTATATAAAATAGAAGCTTCCTAATCTTCTGTATATGCTAACATGAGTTATAATTGATGAATTAACTATTAAGTATGTCCCAATTAAAATCATTAAAGTATATTCCTGGTTGTTTCTCTGCTGGTTAGGGACATGGAGAACTGTGGTTGGGTGCGTGAGTTCGAGTCTCTTGTAAATGGTAATAAGGAATTAAGTGTAGGCCTTTCTGGTTGGTTAATAAGACTTATCTTTGGGGTCAGGTATGAGGGACCCTAGGTTCTTGGCTGCATCAAGTGTGATTGAATTGCACACCTCAAAAGCAATTTATTCTTCAAGCTTGGGGCCCGGGTCATTTTTGGGACGCCTTGCCCCAAGTTGAGCTTGGAGGTTTGAGCCTAAATGCTTCAGAAAATGTAGAATTTTACTTAGGCCTTTGAAATATAAGCCACACCTTTCAGTAACTTCCTTGATGTAACGTTTTCGTTCATAGTAGTTTTTGAATTATCTGAAGCTGCTTAGCAGTTGATAGTGGCATCTGGAAAATGGACTTGAGGAATTACCTGAGCAGACCAACTATAGCAAACTCGTTTTCGTTCATAGTAGTTTTTGAATTATCTGAAGCTGCTTAGCAGTTGATAGTGGCATCTGGAAAATGGACTTGAGGAATTACCTGAGCAGACCAACTATAGCAAACTTTTTTTTTTTATCTTTCACTGAGCTACATGACTCGGAAAAAGGAATCTTAGAGATACTTTAGAAGCATAGTCTCCTTCTCAAGTATATCTCGGGTGAGATATTCGTCTTGATATCATTTATATGTGTTTTGGGATCTTTACCCTTTGCTTACTAGTAATTGTGTGTGAAGAGACTTCTCGATATGTTTGTACTTTACTTGAGTCATGTTTTGATGACCATTCTAATGTAGGCTAACACTATAACAATTGTCATTGACCTCATTTGCCACAACAGCCACATTTCTGATAAGTGATAACCGCCGATCAAGCCACTTTATTCTGCACAAAGTAGGCCATGGCCTTCGTAATTTCCATGGCTAGAACTTTAGACGAAGCTTTATGGATCTAATTGTAAATGTCCTACATATGGGGCATCCTACTTGTGTGAAGACCTCACTCTATTCCAATGTAATCCCTCCTTACCAAGAAACTTCTGTCTTTAACTAGGGACAAGTAATTTTACACTTCTGTCTTTAACTAGGGACAAGTGATTTTACAATCTCAGTTAAAGAAGCCCTTTAAGATCATAGTACTTGAAGAGTTGGCTCAAGTGAGGATTCTTTTTGGTGGGATACCTGGGTAGAGATTTCCGAGCTTATTCTCATGTGTCAGGGATCATGACTTGTGAGGCTAAGTTTATTAGTCACATGGTTAGAAATGACGATGAAGTGAATTGGGGCCTCATTTTCAGTGGACATCTCCTAGAATCAGAAGAGTAATTTTTTTTTTTAACCCTTTTGAATATTCTTAGTTAGGTCTATTTTCCAGGATGGTCAGAATAGTAGAATATGGGTTCTATCCCCAGGTGGATCTTTACTGTGGCCTTCTTTCTTCTTGTCCCTGTCAAAAGGCCCCATTGTGACAAGCCTGATGTTTAGTATCTGGAAATCGAAGGCCCCTCTGAGGGTGGTTGCCTTTGCCTGGTTTGTGCTGCGAGGAGGTATTGTCACTTTGGATATCCTCCATCAAGGAAAAGGATTGTGGTTGATGCATGCCCTATGTGCTTAGCAGTGGAAAAAACGATGGATCATGTCCTTTAAACTGACTTGCCTTGATCTCTCCTTCCTCACCATGACTGGAAAAGACTGGAAATCTTCTTTCTCTTTGGCCATTTGGTTTATTTGGAAAGAAACACTGTTGCTTTGATGGGAAATCATCTTTCACCGAAGCCTTGATTGAAAACATCAAATTCCCCTTGGCTTCTTGGGTTTCAATTCTTTCTGCTTTTTGTGGAATCTCCATTGATCTTATGTTACTTAATTGGATGGAGGTTGCTTACTCTTCTGTCACTTATGGATGTCCTTTGTTCTCCCTTTTGGCTTGTAGCCTTTTGTCCTTGTTCTTGGCTTGTAGGGGTGTTTCATTGGCGTTGTTTTCTTGTGTTACTCCTTTTAGCTGTTTTGGCTTGGCTGTGTTTATGTGCTTGCTTATCAGTTTATACCTTTTGTGCTGCTAAGCTCTTTCTTTTATGAAAGTTTCACATTAAAAAATAGGTGGTTTTACAAGGGAATCCACAGAATACTCCAGTGATCTATCACTAATTTTAGTTCCCGCAAGCGTGAATGTCACATTTGTGAGGTCTTCACACAAGTAGGATGCCTGCAGGATGATTACGCTAATCAGGCCTATATCAAGAATATTTATGGATGTACTTCCAGATTCATAAAATTGCATTGAAAGTAGTAGCCTAGCTCTCTCTCTCAAGCTGTGAGCACACAGCCTTGAATGTTTTTGAAGTTGGGCCATAACTATTGACTGAATTTTGTCCATCAGCAGTATCTCCTCTGTAAAGATATGGGTCAGCTCGACCTAATGGGTCAGCCCACAAGTCAAAAGATTAAATGAGTTGTCTTATGATTGTACAACTAATAGTAGATATTGGTTTCCTTAAACAGTACTGTAATCATGTAATTGGATCTGTTAAACTAGGCAACATTGTATTACAAATACCCATCGTCAATACAAGCTCCATACGAAATTCTCTTGATAAACTTCTCTCTTGTAAAGCTTCTGGTTTATGTTCTGGAGATTCTAACATGGTATCAGAGCCAAAGGTCACGAGTTCGAAACCCCTGGGAGGCATGTTACCATGTTACCTCCATCTGTCTGTCTGGTTTGTTTTTCCGTCTGTTTGTTGGGTTTCGAATTCGAACGGCTTCCCATTAGAGAGGGAGTGTTGATATACATTGTTGTGTTGTTCACTACTAACTCGAGCTTTTGGTGTTACTGGTTATTAACATGGTATCAGAGACCAAATCTGATGGATCTGTTGATCGGTTCAAGGCTCGCTTGGTTGCCAAAGGCTACGCACAAGAATTTGGGGTAGATTATGAGGAGACTTTTGCCCCAGTTGCTAAGATGACCACTGTCTGTACTTTCATCTCGGTTGCCGCTGTTAGACATTGGCCACTCTATCAGCTTGATGTTAAGAATGCATTTTTGAATGGATTCCTTCAGGAAGAAATCTATATGCATCCTCCTCCAGGCGTTGTGCGACCTCCTCATTATGTATGTCGTCTTAAACGAGCTTTGTATAGACTCAAACAAGCCCCTCGTGCTTGGTTTGAACGGTTTAGCACCAGTATTATCAGCATTGGTTTCTCTCAGAGTGCTCATGACTCCGCTCTCTTCACTCGCTATTCGCGATCTGGATGTGTTTTCTTATTACTATATGTCGATGGTATGATTATCACTGGCAATGATGCTCCTGGTATTCTATCCTTGAAGCGTTTTCTTCATCGACAGTTTGAGATGAAAGATTTGGGCCATCTGCGGTACTTTCTGGGCCTTGAGGTTGCTTACTCTCCCAAAGGCTATCTTCTGTCCCAAACGAAATACTGCAATGATGTTCTCCAACGAGCTAGACTCACAGATTGTAAGCCTGTTTCGACTCCAATCGAATATAATTTGAAGCTTCGAACTACTGATGGAGATCTACTTTCTGATCCAACTCGTTATCGTGAGGTGGTTGGCAGCTTGATTTATCTTACCATTACCAGACCAGATATTGCTTATGCGGTACATGTGGTTAGCCAATTTGTTGCGCAACCCACTCATTCACTGGGCTGCTGTCCTGCGCATACTGAGATACTTACAAGGAAGTTCCAACCACGCCCTCCTTCTTTCCTCCAATCAGAATCTTACTCTGCATGACTATTATGATTCCGACTGGACATGAGATGTCAATGATCGACGCTCTACTACAGGCTTCTCCATTTTTCTTGGCTCTTCTCTCATCTCTTGGAAAAGCAAGAAACAGGAAGTCGTATCACGATCATCAACTGAAGCTGAATATCGTGCTGTGTCTCATACTACTACCGAAATTATTTGGCGTCGCTGGTTGCTTCAAAATTTAGGAGTTCTAGTCCCTAAATCTACCCCTCTTTACGAACAATGAAAGTGCACGGAAACTGGCCACAAATGATGTCTTCCATGAACGATCCAAACACCTTGAAGTTGATTGTCATTTCATTCGTCAACATGTTCGGAGTGGTACTATAAAGCTCTTCCAGATTTCATCAGCTGCTCAAATTGTCGATTTTTACACCAAAAGCCACTCCACATCTCGGTTTTCGGAGCTAGTTTCCAAGCTATCGATTGTCACATTCTTTCATCCAAAGCTTGAGAGGAGGTGTAAGGATATAGGTCAGCTCGACCTAATGGGTCAGCCCACAACCCATGTATTGGCTAGCCCACAAGTCAAAAGATTATATGAGTTGTCTTATGATTGTACAACTAATAGTAGATATTAGTTTCCTTAAACAATATTGTAATCATGTAATTAGATCTGTTAAACTAGGCAACATTGTATTACAAATACCCATCGTCAATACAAGCTCCATACGAAATTCTTTTGATAAACTTCTCTCTTGTAAAGCTTCTGGTTTATGTTCTGGAGATTCTAACATCCTCTATCATTGACACTGTGATGCACAGATTCTTACATGCACATATAACACCATCTGTCATTCTTTGCTTACAGCATACTTATTACTGCAGTTCCAAATAGCTCAACTTTTTTTTTTTTTATAGATTATTTCCCGCAAGACTTTCCAGTTTCCACTATTTTTGTTTTCTTTTTTTTTTAAATTACATTTTGACCAATAATACAAGCAGTAAAGGAGTTTAGTTTCACAGTTCAGGTATTGTTTCCATTTCCTCAAGGACTTTACATAGGAATTAAGCACTTTCAAGAAATTTAGCATTCCATTTAGTCTTTTTAATATAATATTTTCATGGTATTATCAAGTTCATGCTTCCCATGTCTAGTGTGGAACAACTGAAAGATATCGGCTGCAAGTGGGTTATTCTTGGACATTCTGAGCGGAGGCATGTCATTGGTGAAGATGATCAGGTAAATATTCCAAACTAATCCCCATGGATGGTTTTCTATTGTAGTCATTATATATATGGGCAATCCTAAGCTCAAGCTTAGGATAAAATTCCGTAAGCTCACGCTTGTGGGGCCCACCCTTGGCCCATCCAAATGGACCAAACACACAACCCCCCTAAATTGCACATGTCCACCAACTTTCGGTCATATCTGAATTTACCGAACCGCTGGATCGACTGTGTACCGATAGAAACCATGGTTGGGGCTGATTTTTTGAGGAGAGGATGATCCCAGGGAGTCCTTGAACCCCCCCCCCCCCCCCCCCCCCCCCCCATGTGGGCCCCACCACATACTTGAGCTTAGGAGAGCCTTGCCCTGTATATATATAAAAATTCTGATTGGTGATTTCTGCTATAGTCAAAAGTCATAATCTTTACCTAAGGCAAATGTTGAAGTGATGCTGTATGTTGGGAACTATGTTATTTACCAGCACCTTTTCATTCAAAATTTGACTTGATAGCCTAATGTACTCAGTTTATTGGGAAGAAAGCTGCTTATGCCTTGAGCCAGAATCTTAAAGTAATTGCTTGCATAGGAGAGAAATTAGAAGAAAGAGAAGGAGGGAAAACTTTTGATGTCTGCTTCAAACAGATGAAGGCTTTTGCAGGTTGATTATTCTGTTGTTTTGCTGTATTAAAGGTTGGAGTGTATCTATAGTACTTTGTTGAATGATAATTCAACTTTGGATTTGGTGTTGGCTTGCAGATAATGTGCCTGGTTGGGATGATGTAGTTATTGCGTATGAGCCTGTTTGGGCCATTGGCACAGGTAAAGTTGCCACACCACAACAGGCTCAGGAAGTACATGTTGCCATTCGTGATTGGCTAAAAACGAATGTCTCAGAAGAGGTTGCATCTAAAACACGTATTATATATGGAGGTAATTCATTTGCAACTTCTGTTCTTGGTAGCCGTAGGCATCAAAATTTCTAAGAACTTGTAAAGGTGGTCATTTGCACCTAACATCATGGCCATCTACCTTTTGGTTATAAGCAAACATCAGAGAGATTGCTTTCACAGCTGGAGAACAAACATTTTATATTCTTTTATCTTTCATTTTCCTCGTGGGCTTGCAGATCCTGGGTTTCAATACTTTTTTGGGAACTTCGTCTTATGGTACAAGGATCTAGGCCTTCCCAGAGAAAAGAATGAAAAAACCAAGGACCTGCATCCCACACCTGGTGCGGTCCCAGAGGCTACCTTTTGACAGTTTTCCATTCTGGTCGAAACTCTATTAGAGTGGGTTTCTTGCATATGGAGGGACCCATATTTGTCCAAAGTTCAAACCCTCTAAATAAGGGTGATGAGGACTCCCAAAAGGAATCAATGACTGTTCTCGTGCGCCTAAAAGACTTTCAAGGGATTTTAAGATCTTTTCAAGAAGCTGAGACCTTGAAGTTGAATAATCTGAGGGACTAGAAGGCCAAGAATTACAAGTCTTAGACTCACTAGAGTTTCTATATAATGCCTTTCATAGGATTGCATGAGGGGTATCAGGACCTATGATCATTTTATTGGGTGCCTACCAAAAGCTTACTTCCAATCTGTACCCAAATTTAAAAAATTAATAAAATGTCTTCTTTGGTTCTCCTTTTGTTTTGTTGTCTTTTCTTTCTACCATTTCTGTTGGTGTACAATAGTCGATGGTCTTACTACCCAAGCAAATAGGCATTCACCTGGAGGCTATCGTACTTTTCTGAACTATTATGATCACTTTTCGTGTAGCCATTCCATTTTAGTTTTTTTATTAGGATTTCATATAGGATATGGTAGGATGTAATAACCATCATCTTAGCTCCTACCCATGGAAGTCTATTACACTCTGGTGCTAAGTCATTTTCAATTTTGACTAAGACGTCTCTGCTTTCAAGACCACTGAACTTGCCCCTTCATTCATGTCTTGTAATATATTAATTTACCCAGAAGGGATGCCTATAGCTCAGACCTCGCATCTCTTATAGGACCTGTGAGGTCTATGAACATCATAGCTAATTCCATCTCCTCATGGGATCAGCTCGGCTCGCACTTCACTTACTCCAAAAGCTTACTTCCAATCTGTACCCAAATTTAAAAAATTAATAAAATGTCTTCTTTGGTTCTCCTTTTGTTTTGTTGTCTTTTCTTTCTACCATTTCTGTTGGTGTACAATAGTCGATGGTCTTACTACCCAAGCAAATAGGCATTCACCTGGAGGCTATCGTACTTTTCTGAACTATTATGATCACTTTTCGTGTAGCCATTCCAGTTTAGTTTTTTTTATTAGGATTTCATATAGGATATGGTAGGATGTAATAACCATCATCTTAGCTCCTACCCATGGAAGTCTATTACACTCTGGTGTTAAGTCATTTTCAATTTTGACTAAGACGTCTCTGCTTTCAAGACCACTAGACTTGCCCATTCATTCATGTCTTGTAAT
This sequence comes from Litsea cubeba, assembly GCA_012931725.1. Classification (NCBI taxonomy): domain Eukaryota; kingdom Viridiplantae; phylum Streptophyta; class Magnoliopsida; order Laurales; family Lauraceae; genus Litsea; species Litsea cubeba. Next base: position 102,275,598 of record CM022947.1, read on the forward strand.
ATATTAATTTACCCAGAAGGGAAGCCTATAGCTCAGACCTTCTCGCATTCTCTTATAGGACCTGTGAGGTCTATGAACATCATAGCTAATTCCATCTCCTCATGGGATCAGCTCGGCTCGCACTTCACTTACTCCACTCTTTATTGACTCGTGTAGTGTACTTCACTCGTTCTCACCAAGTTCTTTCATTCTGTTGTGCATTCGTTTTATTTAATGCATCCTGGTACTTGTCTGGTTAACTGGCCTTTTTGAACTTTTTTGGCAATAAACCCATCTTTTCTATTTTCAGGGTCTGTAAATGGGAGCAACTGTGCTGAACTGGCGAAGCAAGAAGATATTGATGGATTTCTTGTTGGCGGTGCTTCCTTGAAGGTACGTACTTCACAGAAAAATATGTTAATTGTGTAAGTGAAAAATACTGCACAATTATTTGTCGGACTTCATTAATTTTGGTTTATAATCATCATCATCAAAGCCTTGTCTCAACTATGTTGGGGTTGGCTACATGAATTCTGTTTCTCCATTCCGAGTGTTTGATTTTTAATATTAGAGAAAAAGTTTTATAAATTATAAGCACTTATATTCATGGAAGACGCATCAATTTACTTAACTCATGGAAGACACATCAATTTGCTCAATGTTCACACAATACATCCACAAATAATAGACAATTATGGTGTGTCCAGGTTTCTTACATTACACCTGACTGTTATTTGTCACCAGTTCAACAAATGGGCACAAGTAACTACATGACAGCTACATACAAAAGTATTGTCCATTCAACATTAAAATATTAACTAAAGAATTCTAATGGCCAACACTCTTCCGGTCTTCCCTAGCCGATGTTGTACCTTTACCATCCCAATGAAGTTAAATTACTTGAGTTTGCCAACAAGGTTAAATGATCTGGCTGTGTGAAGAAACTTGAGGATGCATAATGCTTTTAAAAGAGTACAATAAGTTATGATGATTAAAACTTAAGACCATCTTTGAATTGCTCAATTCAATTAATAATTGAGTTATTTAAATCATTCTATGATTGATTCCCTATCTCTTTCTAACCTCTTCTTTTGTTTTCCTGTCAACTATGATTGTTTTGCTCTACTATTATCTGGTTTGAGCATTAGCTGTATGAATGAATGGACAGAAAGAAAACAAACAGAAAGATGTAGAAAGGAAGAAGGAAATTACATCCGCTCTCATACCATAAAAAACTGTCAATAGGCTAGAAAGAGAGTAGTCACCATTTTACTAGTATTGAATGCAGGACGTGCTCGAGTATAGTTTGGCCTAATCGGCCTTTGACTGAGCTTAGAGTCAGATTTTCATTAATGTGGATAAAGTTACATTCAAGCAAAAACCATATGCTATGAAAAGTGAAATATTTTGTATCCATGAAAGTACAAATGCAACCCTAGAAAAATGTTAAAAAGAACACATTAAAAGAAAAAAGAAGTGAAAATGAATCTTTCCTGAATCACCTTCTATCATTGATGGACCCAAAAAATGTCTACTAAAAATGTTAAGAACCTCTTTAATCTCCAAAATCTCAGCTTCGATTGATTCAATCTCTTCCACATCCCATGAATTCTGGTAACAGGTTTTTCTAATATTTTTTCTTGTAACATTTTTAGCTTGTCTTCATGAAGCACTCCAGTTATGATGATCAAAATATAAACAATGAAGCACACAGGCACTTACTAGAGCCGTTTTCCTTTGCCGCCCTGTCTGCATTGAAGTCCATAACCCCACTGAGGTGGGGACCATCTCACTACTGATTTATTTCTTCATTTTGTCCCATCATAACCTCTCTCCATTTTTTGTAACCTCTCCTTTTGCCATTCTTCTGTATTCCCTTTTCACCTCTAAGGAGCTCGCCAACCTTGTATTAGGTAGCTCCAGGCCTTCTCCAGCATAACTTTGTCGTTCAAGACCCTTTCCTTGTTTCTTTCCTAATGGCCAACAAGTTTGATGTTGGTGCATGTTTCTACATTATCTTGCCTTTTTCTTTTTCTGTTGACTGGAGTTTGATATTTTTCTCCATCGATTTAGATAAAAAGGGCTTACTGGACATCTTGTGAAGTTAGTTATCTTGACTAGTGAATAATGACTGCTGGTCCTCTGGAGCTGCCAATTTTTTAGTGGTTCTTAACAAAAACAGCCTTTCTCTACAGATACATACACCCAGATCATCCCACACACATTTCCACATGTTTGAATGTGCTGATGTCACATGTGCACCATATTTGAGTGATGCATGGGTGAGTCCCTCCAAGTAGATCATTTAGCCTGAAACTCGAACTTGTCCATTTATCAGTTCGCCTCGTATGTGTGCTAAGAGTGGTCTTTTCCCCAAATCTCTTGAAACTGCGTACTCAATTTATTATATGGTGGCCTGCTTGATGAGTTGTCTGCCCTGATTGTTGGGCTAGAGCATCTATATGAGGGTCCCTCCTTGTGGATTACTCAAGTGTTGTTTGCCATGTCATGCGTGAGCAACGGAGTCAACTGATTCTTGATTGTGTGTCTTGCCAAACCTTTTTAAGCACGTCATGCATAAGCAACTGTTTCAACCGAGTCTCGACTGTCTCGCCTTGCCAAAACTCTTTTTGAAGACAGTTTCTCATGAGTCCTCTGTTTTTCCAAAGAGATGAGTAACTAGACCGAATTCTACCAATCCTGTTAAGATTTGAGTCCTTAGTCCTTACCCACTGCATGCTCTTTTTAATTATTTGGGAGAGGGTTCACTAATACTTGAATTCCAGATCTCTTACAGGAGAGTGTGTGTCATCCGGCTATGCGTGAAACTGTATTTGTTGGTCTTCTGATATTCAAGAACGCGTATACTTGATATTACTTTCTGTGCTGAAATACTTTGAATTATGGTCTTGCAGGGTCCAGAATTCGCTACGATTGTCAACTCGGTTATTTCCAAGAGAGTGGCTGCTTGAAGGTGGTGGTGACTGGGGAAGGGTGAATAAAGGCCAAAGGGTAGCTCCCATGTTGTAATCATCGAGCTCTTCTGACTATATTTAATGGGGTTTTTGTTTTTTATCCCAATCAGAATATAAAGTTTGGATTTATAGATATCATGAGATGTCCATCGGATTTAGATTAATAAATCATCTTCATCATGTTTCAGCCTGTATCTGGGAGACATTTCAATCAGTATGGAACCCATTACCAATGTTTCAGCCTGTATCTGGGAGACATTTCAGTCGGTCATGGAACTCAATACACAATTAAACAGTAGTAATCTGTTTAGCACCATCTGCACCTAACTATTATGCAGATCTGGCTGTGAGAGCCACCATGACTATGGGGAGGACTGGGTTTGTAAAGATCTCATTGGCACCTAGGTTATTCAAAAAATAATAATCAGCCCCATCACATCATCCTGACCCCTTGATCTTCAGCCCTCAAATTTTGATGGCTTCAAAGCGGTGCTAAAAATTACTTTAAACAGAGGAGTTGTCCAAAGCATGAAATTCTCCAGGGTTCGTGATCTAAAAAAAACGTAACATCCGATTCTTCATTATTCAAAAGAATCAAAACAAGTAGTTGCTCCATGTTGAATTCCAAACAATTCTAGGACATGCCTTGTTATCAGAGGGGCTAAATATGAAGGGCATAGGCGAAGTCCATCATGTCCTGGCCATAAATAGTCCCTCTTTTCTTAGGAAATTGTTTCCTTGTCATCCTAGTAAATCAAATCCTACGCTTATATACTACATTCCTCAACTCTATAATATTCCTTAAATACAATCCATGTTACTATGAGTTCCTAGGATTTTATCACAAACATGGCAAACAGTTGAAGACTTGAAGCGGTTCAGATCCGATTGTTTTGTTCTAAATCCAATGCAGCCAAGATCTGAAGTGAAATCCTGGTTAACGTATGGTGATGCCCCCAATTTGAACTAAATTTTGTATTCATGAGGTTGATTGATTTAACCAATATCAGTTTTGAATTTGTTTAAAGAACCTACTCTGATTAATAAATAGTTGATCTATAATGATTCACCAACAAACTTATTTGATAGATTTTGTAAGGAGTATTATTAAGGTGAGCACTGAAGAGTCTTAAAGTTGGCATCTAGAACTAGATTGGATCATCACCTTTCTAAGATATCAATTTATTAAAGGTGGGTAATCAGTTCCAATGGAGAGATTGTGATGGCCCGTGTCTCTTTCTCTTTGATCTTGTACTTCTTACTCCATTTGATAGAAAGGGATTTATGACCCTAGAAACTTGATAATGATTGAACAAATGGATCAAAAGAGATCAGATTGGATTACGAGTGACCCTCCTTGAAGTTAAGGTGGTTATTTGGCGAATAATCTGATTGATGCAGTGCAATGTTTATGATCATAATTTACAAGGATGAAAGTTCATTATCAATCTTAACCATCTAATCAGTAGGACAGACTACAGTTGAGAATCTGCATCTCCTAAAATTAATTGAGCAATTAAGAACACCGATCATGACTGATGTTGTTAGTTATATGTACCATCATGAACAAAATACCAAGACAAAATCATGAGAAACTCAGAATAAAATACTTTCCATGATATCTCTTGATAATATTTCAATGGAACCAGTTGAAGATATCCCAGTGTGATAATTTCAAAAGAGAAAAAAATCACTGAAATGGTCATATGTCCTATTCTTGCAAAAAAGTATTTTCATTTCTCATCCAAAATGTGGGCCATCTATTGTGCCCCATGTCCTTGATAACAGGCATGTGAGTTGAGCTTAACATTTTAATCAACACTTTCTAAAATAAGCAAATAATAAGGAAACTAAAAAGTGACCTTGGTGTTGATGGGCTCATTATGTGGCATGTTGATGGAGTTATTTAGCCTATTGATGTGCTCATTATGTATCACGTTGATGAAGTTATTTGCCCTAACATTTGATAAGAGCTTGTGTTGTGGATTGGCCAACTATAATTTAGAAAAACAAAATAAATAATCGTCATATGACATTTCTAGAAATCTAATAAGTTTAAAATAGGACAAGTGGCATTTGGGTAGGGTCTATTGATCCTATCAAGTGAATAGGAAAGCTCACATGGGCCACTCTGTTTGCATAAAATTGAATTACGGGGAATCCTTTGAGTTGATTGCCGGTGTTCATTCTCCATCTCCCTATAGTTCATTTTTTAAAAGAATCTTCACCTTTGTTTCTTTGATTTTAACCGCTTTTAATAATACATTTCTTAATATTATTAGGAATTCACCTCCATGCAAACAACAGGTCCTAAATGCTACTATAGTTTTGGTGGGTTCATCATGTGTTATGTAAATGGGGTTATTTAGCTTAATAACTGAACAAATGATTGTAGATTGGCCCCCTATAATTAAGGGTAAAAGGCCTTTTCAGGTCATCTATTAAGTTTAATGTTCAACACCCGGCATTTAGGTTAAAACTATGGAAGTTAAATGTGACTCTTTAGCCTAACATTTCAATAAAGAGCTGAGGATTGGCCAACATTAATTAAGCTAGGAAAATAATATCTTCATTAGAGTTCAGATCCTGTGAGGATTTCACTCATGATGGCCTCGTGAGTGGACCAATCACGGCCTGCCACGTCACCGTGGGCTACCTGCGTGGCGGGTAGCTTGCCATACAACCGGGCAAGGGCCGTCCTGACGTGGCATACTGTGATTGATCCACTCACGGTCACCGTGGGAGAAATCCTCACAAGATCCGATCTCATATAAGGTAATTGTTGACTCTTGCAGCTATCCAATGGAATTTTTTTTCACAAGTTATTCGTAAATTTGATTGATTGTGATGAAAACTTAGTTTACCTCAATTCATGTCAAACATTAGGTCTAAAAAGGTCTAGTTTTCGACTAGGACTGAGCTCACATGGAACTCATTGAAACATATATATTGTTATGATCATTAGACTGTATTTCAAATAGGTCCCACAACTAACACCTACTCCAGTGATTGGCACTTAAGAAGTTTAGGCCAGTTGGTAGCCCATCTTTCCTCTAATGTTTAATAAAACTAACTTTGAAGCAGGCAGCAAATCCACATACTGAGTCTTTAAATTGATGATGCCACTTTTGTTGGCATCTAATCAGTTTGGCACAACTTGCACGAGAACTTTTGGAGAATTAACCATCCACAAAGACAAGTTTGATGGTAACTTGTTAGCGATTGAAGTAACAGCAGAAGGGGACAGGAAGGATAGAAACTAGGAATAGCCATGGGTTGGCTTTGGCATGGGTGCGACTTGGGAGCGAGCCCGACCTGACCTTGTAGCCCACTTTGTGATATTAAACCCGCCCATATATACTCTACTATCTAGACCACCTATGAATTTTTCTTTCTTTAAAAGTTTATTAGTAAGATATCTAAAATAGTTATAAATGAAGTGGGGCAGGATGGGACAACGCAAATCCAAACTCACAACAGGCCTGTTTATGCGGTTTGTATACCAAGCGTACCCTAATAGGAGTGGCTGGTGCAATTCAACCAGACCAGATAGTGACTTCGTAATTCACATGTCCATGGTGCAGAGGGCCTGTTTGTATGGAAGAATTTATAACGGTAATTCTATATGTAGGGAACTTCTTACATTGGTGTTTCACGAGCATTTATAATTCAACATGCTATATCTAGGGCTTGCAAGAATTCTGAGAATTTATGTATGTAAGGGGTTCGTAACTGCAATACAACACTGGGTCACAGGAGACATACCTGGCTCCCCTTGTACCTGTCGGGATTATTCAAGTTCAAAGGGTTGGGGACACCCTCCGTTATATATATATATATATATATATATATAAAGGCATTTATAAATAGCTCATGATAGACAACATTTGGGAATTTGTATATCCCCTACGGACATAGATTCTCAGAATTCTTGCAAGCCCTAACTCAGAAATCTCACTCCCGACCTAAGACCAACCTGCATTAGGCTGGTTTCCGCACTATTCTTTTAGACCCGTGGGCTGCATTTTTTACTTTTTTGGCCCAATTATCAACTAGGCCAGGTTGACCTGACATATTTAACATTACAACTGTATAAACTTAAGAAATGGGCTACACCATAACCTGAGTTCAGGCCCATGTTCTTGATACAGGCCTTGATAACTAAATGGGCTAGGCTTGAATATGGTTGTACAACCTGACCCATCTAATGAACACCCCTAATTAAGCCCAAACTTTATACAACTATGGATGAGGGGAAGAGGTGTATAAGATAATCTTTTGTTACAAATTTTTTTTATTTAGAAAGAACTTATGGGCAGCTATTAATTATAGTGGCTCACTATAAGTTTTAACATTTAATGATATACAACTAAATCTAAAATGTACATGCTGATTACCTAAAAATACAAAGGCAGTTGATATGAACGGATCAGATGAAGCAAAGGTGGGCCACACTCATCAAGAATCCTCCTTTCTCAATTTTGAAAATAATCCTTTCCATTGAGGGTATAAAACCTAATGTTGCAATCTTTTCCTTTAAGACATTTCAATTCTAGTCAGACAACATTCTACACAAATACCTGCATCTGAAGTTAAAGTTCCTATCTTTCCAGTTTTTTAAAGTCCTCTCTTCAAAATCCCATTTCCCTCACTCTCTTCGATCTCTGTTTTGCCCGATCCGAGGCGGAGAGATCATCTTCTCTTCTCTTATCTCTCTGCAATCTCAATTGTTCTCTCTCTCGAGTTACTGACCAAGAACCGATTCCTGCAAGTCTGCAACGTCAAAGGTAGTAATCTCTTCTTTATTTTCTTCCACTGTCGTGATTTCAATGTAGTTGTGGATTTCTTGGAGAAACTACTTCTTCTCCTTGTTTTCTAATCTGGGGTACCCTTGTCTTTTGATTATGATCAGTGGGGTTTTTGATGTGACTGTAGTGATGAATTCTTTTGAAGAATGGAATGTGGGATTTAGTGGGTTGTTTGGGTGAGGAGAAGATGGTAAGTGGGGGATAAAAATCTGGATGTGGGGAATCCATTTTGGGGTTGTTTGGATGTGGAGAAAAGTGGGGGCAGTAGAGCTGTGAACTGTGGATTGTTTTCTTCTCCCCTATTTTCTACACCTCTTCCCCTCATCCAAATAGACCCTTTGCAGAATTGACACTCTAGTAGTGGGTTCTTCTTCATTTTCTACTGTGTTTGGATTTGAATGGAGAAGGCTATGGAGGAGAAAATCAGTTTGGTTTTTTTTTCTAAAACAAGAAATAATTATTAAATGTCCTTTAATAGTAAAAGATTCAATTTTTACTAGAGAAAAGAAGGTGTTTCTCCACAACAATGTTTGCTACTTGTTTGTGAAGAGTAGTTAAAGAGGAGAATCACTTCTCTCCTTTGAAAGAGATCCAAACAGGAGAAAGTGGGGTTCTAAAGAGAAAGGTGTTATCCACCCAACTTTTCTCCTTATCCAAATGGGCCCTTGGGGTTTTAGGGAGAGCGAGAGAGAAATGTAGTGACTATTATCGGATGCCCTGCTGCCTGCACTTATATGATGAGTTTTCCCTGTTGGTCTACATTTGTTTAGGACTTGATTTATTTTGTTGGGAGTCAGAACATGTAAATTGTAGGGACTGATGAACAAGCTCAGATCTGGTGCACATGCACTTGTTTTATGCATTCTCATCTAATTTCTATCTTTAAGATGGGTGCAATTGTGCAAATGTGTCTAATTGTGTGTTTGTTTACTTTTTGTTCTAAATCATTTGAATGTATGTGGTAATCGTTACTGTTTGGGTTCCTTGCTAGATGCATGCTCCATTCGGTACGTCATCCTCACCTGCACTTTTTGACAAAGAAAATAGTATAAAAATTGTAACATGTAAATTTAATTAAAGTTAAATAAATTCAAGGTGTAAATGTACATTATAAGTAATTTGTTTACGGTCATTGTAGTACGTAAATGCTAACTGTTTGTATGCTTTCCTGATACCCCAAGTGTGCACACTGCAATCACCTTTCACCACAGGTTTACTGTTACATAGGGTGGAAGTATGCAATGCAACTTGTGAACTGCACTAGCCCGTAAAAGTCGTCTTTTAAAAAAGTTATTTTTTAACTAATCATGACTTTGTTAACAAAATCTTTTTTAAGTAACTGTAATAAAATAGACGAGGTACAAGGTGGCTAATGCATGAATAGCACTTAAACCATCCAAAAAGTAAAGGAGAAATTTACAGTTGAAACGCTCATCTTCGTTTTTTTTTCTTTTCTGAATGGAAAAGTCAATCTTCTTTGCTCCTTTATCATCATGAAGGGTGCTATGTTTTATGGAGGCCCTGGATTTCTTCTAGATCAAGGTCCAAAATATCATTTTTGGTGGTCATATAAGCAGATAATCAAAATTTGAGTGGTACTGTAGGACGGGTTGCATTTAGACTCAATCACACATTTTCCTCGGTTAATGGTCGATAAGGATGAAACTCCATTATGGTCATTAGGTGATTTAATACTGGAAATATGCTTGGTGGTTGTTGGACACAGTAGTGGCCACCCTGGATTTGTGTTGAAAATCTGGGAAACCTGTATGGAACGAGTTGAGCTCAGCATTGGATTGTTTTAGCTCATGGATTCTATTTTCACACTTTTACCTGGGAATAAGTTTTCCATTGAGTGGATTTTTCTTTTTTCTTTTGCTTTCTCCTAGTTCCGCATCTCTTTGTCCCATTTCATTGCTAAAGAAGCATTAATGAATATATAACTGTCACTTTAGAACCTGATGATGACGATTGAGTTTTGATCCCTCTATGATTTATTATAAAGTGCTTATAGAAAAATAGTAGTTCTGGAACTGGTTCGTTCTTTTTTGTTGAAGGTTTACTTGTAATAGGAAGTGTCTGAAAGCTTTGTAGTTTTGTTGATATATTGTTTTAGATTTGAAATACTGGTAAACGGAAAAGGATGTGGTTTGCTGACGTGTGACCAGAGTTTCTTGTAGGGGAATGGAAGTGCAAAGATTCATGTGATTAGCTACAAGGATGAAAATGGCACATGCGAGCAAAGCAGACAAGAAGGCTGCACTAGATATCGCATCATGGATGTTCAATGTCGTTACTTCTGTTGGAATCATCATTGTCAACAAAGCATTGATGGCCTCATACGGCTTCAGCTTTGGTAACACATTATAGTTTCTCTCTCTCTCTCTCTCTCTCTCTCTAATCATTATATATGCTATATACCTTTGTTTATCTAATCTCTTATCTTACGTGTCATAATTGGTTTAACTATTGTGATTTTCTCTTGATTGAATACTTTGTCAAATGGGGTAAATGATGGCACCTGAGATCTTTACTCTGCTGTGATCATATTAGACTCCATTGTTACTTAGGCCTTGAGTTGTCTTGAATTGTGTTGCCAATTGCTGTCAGTCCAAGGTTAGCACTCCCATCAAAATTCACTTTAAGCTGTCCTCGAGGGGGAGCCCAATTACGCACCATGCCAGGCGAACGTGAATCATCAATGACCTCCTTCAAACAGTGCTTTAAAAACAGAGCACACCCTAAAGTCCATGTCGCATTCCCATTCCAGACTTTAGCCACCAAGCCCCTTTTCTGAAACAATATGCTTTCACACATGTGTTATTCCTCTCCTTTCGTAGGAGCTGACAATAAACAGAAGGAACCAAATCTTCTTTTCTCCCTCTGACCTATGGCCAAACTTCCACTCCTTGAACAATCGCATAGAGTTTGGTAGCACCCAACATATCCAATTTTTTTTTTTTTTTAAGAAAACAACATCTCCAAATTGTTATGAGACAGAATAGGGATTGTCTTGTAAATGCAGAAAAATAGGGACTGCTCTGTAAGTATTATAAATGTTAGTTTTTTATTTTATTTTTTGAAACAAAACAAAATAATATAAATATACCTGTAAAAGCTGAGGAAAATCGCACATTAAATGGGCACCTGCATGCAACCCCACTCCTATTGCAATTCCCAGTGCAACTACCTGAAGAAGATGCAGAACCTTTTTTTTTTTATAAATTCATGAATGCGTTCTTACTATCCAACTACCAATCAATGGCTTAGTATACCGTGTGGAGTGTGTGTGAGAAATCAGTAGCTCAGATCTGTGTGATCATTAGTTTCAAAAATGTTGGGCCATAAATCTTGTTTTGTCTTTTGGAACGAATTTATTGACTGCGATATCACACATGCAATACTCTGCACAACTAGTTGTGGGCGTTAAGATCTCCCAGAGCGTGGTGGGCATGGGATTCTTTTGGCTGAGAGAGCACCATAATAAATGTATCGGCCCATCATCTTCCACGTCCATATCATCTTCAACAACATCATCCAAGTCATAGATGGTTGGTGGGGATGGCAACTCGAGGGGCTCTCATTAGCTGCAAGCTCATTCCTTCAGCTTAACTTCCTGCATGTGGGGTGCACAATATGGAGAGAAAGCCGAGAGATCACCTTCAACAAAGGGTTTACAACACTGGTTAGAGAAGAGTGGAGGAAAGGGAGAGATGACTAGGGAAAAAGAAAGGGTTCTAGATGCACTTGGGTGGTGTTAGAAATGATGATTTAGATCCAAACTGCTGTGATTTTTTATTTTTTATTTTTATTTTTGTGTGTGACTGAGATATAGCACAAAAGGGTATGTTTGGAATTGTATTTCTTCCTCCTTGGTACGACCACTGGAATGGTAAAAAAATTTGGGTCAACACCCTGCCAATTAAATCAGACTCTTAGGGGTCCTATATGGTCAAAATCCCTTATTTATAATTGAAGAAAGTGTTTAAGGGAGTATTTTTCTTGGTTGGAAAAAGGGGCAGCAATTAAGATGTAGTTTGTGGCAGTTTTTCTGCAATCAGTTGGACAGCAGATATGTTTAGTTTAATGTGGTTTTTCCTTGTGATTTGAAGACAGTATTGTTGCAGCAGTAGGCACAGTTTTTCAAGTTATTGTTTGATGAAAATTTTGATGTGTTTTCTTAAGTGTGGTGTTTAAGGAAAGACAATCCTTTGGCTGTCGAATGTTTGTGTAAACATCTTAGGAGGCTGATATTGGTTGTTTGGACAAGCATTCTTCCATAATCCATATTATAGATTAAAACATTTTAGGGGGGAGAGATTGGTTGTTTGGACAAGTATTCTACCCTGTTAAAGATTATAGAGTAATTAATCTTGTTAAAGGTATTGTTTTGCCATCACAAATGGAACTAAAATTCGTGTGGATTCTGATGTTGCGATCTGGAGAGTGGATTAGAGTGTACATGTAAAGCATTTCCTTACTAGAACACATACTCTAGGCTCATTTGATAACAATCCAATCCAGTGATAAGTTGGGCCATCATGGCAATCATCCTCATGCCCGTGCAACCATGGAACATAGGGAGTGAGTGTGAAAACAGGACTGCCCAAACTGTGGTCTGTAGGTTGGACTATGTATCACAAGTATGAGAAAAAAATGCAATTGAACTTGGGAGCAATTCATGGTCAGAAGACATCAAATGCAACAACTGGACATTCATTGGATGGTTTGAATTTTGGGTCCTGTGCGATTCTTATTGGGGTCCACAAAGTTGCTGTTTATTTATATGCTAATGTGAGAGTAGTAGATGTGTTTAAGATTACAATCTTCCACCTAACAGTTCCTAGGTCATGACTAAAGCTGTCAAAGGGCCGGGCCCGGCAGGGTCTATGATGATGTTTCAAAATATTTTACCTTTTACTATGGAAATGCTTTTGTCACAATAATCTGCTGTTTCGAATCTACAATCATGATGGAATTTTTGGGTACGATAGATTTGGCAACAATGCTGGCCTGGATTTATGTGATGTATGCCTTGATATATTCCATGCTTTATGATGATGTAACCAGTAAGACACTGAGTCACTGACTAAGGGAAGCATTGTATATTTATAGTGCTTATGATGCGTTTCTGTCATTTTTCTTCTTCTTTTGAGTGTCCTTTGAAATATAAGGTTCAATGACCTAATTTTAAAGGTTAGAACGTCTTGGATTCCATGTTAAAGGATCCTTAATTTTTTTTTCTCCATCTAAATCTTTCGCTATACAATGCTTATGATGTGTTTCTGTCATTTTTTTTTCTTTTGAGTGTCCTTTGAAATATAAGGTTCAATGACTTAACTGTAAAGTTACAACGTCTTGGATTCCATGTTGAAGGACCCTTAATGTTTTTTTCTTTCCCCATCTAATTCTTTCGCCAGTTCTTTGTTATTTTGATGAATGTGGTAAACCGCTGTCTTGCTTGGCAATAACATTGCTATCTGCACATGAAAAACAGAGGCATTACATCAGAATTTAAGTTGCTGTGATGATTCTTCATCTGGCAGTTGCTTTTCTTTTGACTGAGTATGTTTGTCTGCATTGTAGTGGTAAGTGCTTATATTGTGTCTAATTATGATAATTTCCTGCAGCCACTACGTTAACTGGCCTGCATTTTGCTACCACAACCTTGATGACTGTCATTCTTAGGTGGCTGGGATACATCCAGGCCTCCCATCTGCCATTATCTGAGCTTCTGAAATTTGTCATCTTTGCAAACTTCTCTATCGTTGGGATGAATGTTAGTTTGATGTGGAATTCTGTGGGATTCTATCAGGTTGGTTCTAGGATTTGTTGCCTTTTGTTTTGTGTTTGAGAATAGATTACAAAATCGACAGACTTTGTTCTTTATGATTGACAGATTGCCAAACTAAGCATGATCCCTGTGTCCTGTGTTCTGGAAATTGTTTTGGACAAGATCCGATACTCAAGAGACACAAAACTCAGCATAGTGGTTGTTCTCTTAGGAGTTGCAGTATGCACAGTTACTGATGTGAGTGTCAATGCCAAAGGCTTCATTGCAGCCTTCATAGCAGTTTGGAGTACCTCCATGCAACAATATGTAAGTTGTTATCTGCTGAATTTGGATCTTTTGAGTTCAGTTATCTTCTCGAGCAACTATGAGATTTTAGTTTGTCTTTTGGTTACTATTGGTACCCAAACTTATTTTATTTTATCTGTTGAAAAATTCTGCTGTGAATGAATTTTCTTTTCGTTGCTAGAGAGCTTTCAAAATGGAAAAAAAGAAAAAGAAAAAGAGAGATGACATTAGCATTTGTTACCAGGCTTCCCAACTCCTTATAAGAGGACATTTAGGGCACATTTGTGTAACACCTTGGCTGTGAAAAACACTGTGAAAAAGTTTTTGATCTTCTGCAGTTTTTTGCAGCACATTTTCCTTGAGGATGTTGAGAAGCAATTTGGTTTATTTGTAATTTTGTAAGTTTCCTAAGTTAAAACTAGTCTAAATTTGAGTTAATTTAGGCTAGAGTTATGATGTTATTACTTATTAGAGTTTCTTATGTTATGGGATTAGGTTTCCTAGTTTCAGTAGACATCTTTGGTTATACTTTATTATATATAGCCATTGGCTATTCCCATTAATAAGAGATCAACCAATTCAGTCAAGATGCAGCCCTAAAATTTCAACTTGGTCCCAGACCCCTTCTCTGAAAAATGGAGGCTTGACTTGACTTTTACTAACCTAGTAAAGTGCCAAATGGGCCCTTAGGGTACACTTGGATGTCCTTTGAATTGCATTTGGTTTGAAAGTTTTCTTAAGAGCAATGGTTTCGATGACTTCTCTAGGTATGGGGGATGATGGAAAAAAATAGATGGTTTGATACTAGTTTTTCTGGCCAAATATCATTGTTGGTGATTGGAACTAATAATTTGGGAGGGCTGAAAACAATATCTCACATATTGTGACTTTCAAAATGAGTGCCACACTGAACACAGTGGAATGCACAAGTCATAACTATCTCTCCTGCCATCATATAACTACTTGTCAGTTAGGGCACATCCTCATGCAGCCTTTACAAAGATCTCAATCTCCACCATTAAAATGCTGTTACAAATTGCAAGCACCACCAGCATATTTTATTGTATTTCTCTATGATTATAGAAACAGCCCTTTATCTCAAGATGAGTTTTGATGAGCTATATATTAGTTTGCCCTAATCTTTATTTACCATTATATCATTTCATATTGGTTGATATTTATTGTTATTATTATTATTGGTGCATATGGGTCAAATATCATTGAACCGTAAATAAAAAAATAAAATTGTGTTAATTGGTGTCAACTATGATAACTGAAGACTTGCATACAACATGTAGACATGTAATGTACTGTACTGGTGGCAGGATCATGCAGGCCATATAGTACTGTGGTATGCCATAAGATTTTTTCTTTTATCTTATCCTAGGAGATTAGTTTGAATTCCTGTATCAATCTCTAGAGATTTGATAGGATATCTTTCCATAGGTGTAATGTCTATTCACCGTATCGTACTCTACGAAAGGGAATAAGGCTGTTCACATTGACCATGCTGTTCACATTGACCATCCTGATTTTATAAGAAGCCTCTCTTAAACTTACAATTGGAACTTATGGGTTGTAAATGGGTCAGATTTGGTTCGAGTTCATTGTGGAGCTGGATTTGAATCTGAAGTAATTGATCCTAATATGTCATGGATAATTTATAATTCATATTCATATCCAGATCCAGTTATGTTTTGAGGACTTGGATGCAAATCCAAGTCCTTGTCGGGGCTCATTTGTAACATTAATAATATTACATATTGCACAGTAAGGAAAAAACATCTAGTTTGTACTATTTAACTGTTTTAGCATTGGGTACAAGGGTAACTGGTATGACTGCAATTGGATATGGACCTGAATCCAGATTTGGTTATTAACATTTATTTGAGAACAGAGACCTTGGATTTTTGAGTTGAATCCTTGGGTAGTTTGGTAAACAGGGTCATTGCAACCTCTTTTGGTGCTTGTGGTGGATTGTCATGCACGTACCATGCCAAATACTCATTTACCTGCCATTATGTGATGAGATTTTTGGTTCTAAACAAGTGGTCTCCAATTTCTAAACATTTATTCTTCTGATTTCATGTTTTCAGTATGTCCATTTCCTTCAACGGAAGTATTCTCTTGGATCATTCAACCTCTTAGGCCATACTGCACCAGTCCAGGCTGCAACGTTGCTGTTATTAGGTCCCTTCCTGGATTTCTGGCTGACAAATAAAAGAGTTGACAAATATGATTATAATGTTACTGCTGTGGTAAGTGCTATCTGGGAAACACTAGTACTTATAGCTGGGTTACATGCTATTTAATATTTTGTACCAGTCTGAAAAAAATTGCTATTTAACATTTGAGATAATATATGATACTCAATTTGTGTCCATCAATGTATTTGGTCAGCCCATGACTCCTATGTATCTGACACACCGTTTGGTGACCCAAGCCATTCATCTAATGATCTTTCCTATGGATAAACTATGATTCAGAATTCAGAACGCCATTGGATGATCTGAGTTGTATGTTGTAGACAGTGGTTGATGTTCTTGGTGAGAGCCTATGGATCACATGGGAAGATATCAGATGGATGATATCTTTGTAGCATGATCTATTCCTTGCACCTACCTGCATCACATAATGGTGGACTTGCAGTACAGTTTGTGTCGCCAGCTCACCATTCAGTTTGACGACTTAAGCATTGAAATATATATTTCCTAACAATTTATCTGTTAAATGACCTGATAGATGCACATGTTCTGCAGGTATATGTTTGTGTAGTGCTGTAGCACAATTTCCAGTTCAGATGTGCTCCTCACTTATGCTAGGATGCTTGTTTTTCAAATTATTTTTATAGATTTATTAATAAATAAATAAATAAAATATATTGCGTTTACCAATATTATATATTGGATTTGTACACCTAGCATGTCTGCATGAGATCTTGCTTTATATGCATAAATGAGAGCTTAGGAAAGCATTTTTGATAGATGATCAGTGCATGCTCGGAAGAGACTTCAGGAGATCAAGGATGCATATACTAATGGGGGCTAGTGACTGGTGGCTGGGGCTTCTCATAATTCTTTCCATAGTGTCTTCATGGCCAAGAGGGACTGAAATGTTATTCACTGATCATCTTACCTTTGGTTCCAAAACAAAATAGTTTTTCATTTCTTGTCAAGGAAAATGTATCTTTCTCCGTTGTACCGAAAGAGAGAGAACTCGCAGATTTGCAGATGAAAGCAATAGTGTTCGGAGGAAAAAAAAAAGCATCAGTATTTTTTCTGATCCCACGTATTTCTCCTATTATGGTGCCTTTATGACATTCTCTTGTTGTTTTATGCATTACTGTCTCTTAAAAACCTTAAATTTAACCATTAAAAAAAACAATTATCCTAAATTTACAAATTCTTGTTGATGTTTAAAAAGGTGGTCTTGCATTCATTTGTTTCTGTGATATTTGTATTCATATTTTTGTAGCTTTTTTATTACTCTATTTACTATTTGGACAGCTATTTATATTTATTAATGCAGCATGCCAGTAAGCTATTCTCATTCTCTATGAACTATTTAGACTGCTATTTTATTTTTTTTGTTAGTGCAACATGCCTATGTGTATGCATGCATATATTTGCTCTTAGTGTGATTTTCTTTTGTGCATTCCACGAAGAGATTCATATGCTTATGATTTAAATTTGTGTAATCATTTGTTCTTGCTGCATGCGTTGACGCGAACATCATTGTCAATCTCACTATTATTGCCCTTACAATCCTTTGCTTTCCATTCTGCAGTTCTTCATTGTCTTGTCATGCACCATTGCCGTGGGAACCAATCTAAGTCAATTTATCTGCATTGGAAGATTCACTGCGGTGTCTTTCCAAGTTCTCGGGCACATGAAAACTATCCTTGTGTTAGTCTTGGGGTTCTTCTTCTTTGGAAAAGAGGGTCTCAATCTACAAGTAGTTTTGGGAATGATCTTAGCAGTGGTTGGTATGATCTGGTATGGCAACGCCTCATCGAAACCTGGGGGTAAGGAGCGCCGAAGCTATTCAGTCCCAATTGACAGATCGCAAAAGCACAGTGGGTTTTCGGAGTCCAGCGACGTTGATGAGAAGGTCTAGATATGCAGGGCTGTCTTCAAGTACGCTCATGACCTTGGTTCCGAATCCTTCTCAAGGACTCTATGTAGGGGCAGCAGAGGTTAGCCTATTCAAAGAATCTCTTAACATCAAGGGTAGAACTCTTTCTGATTTTGATATCTTTTTTTTTTTTCTTCTTAATTTTCTTTGGTTTTGAAATCGTCCCAGGATAATGAAATGTTCGGTGATACCTTCACCTATTTATTCTCTTCAGAAATCTCATTTTTTTTGTTCATGTTCATTTGTAGCAATTTATTTCTGCCCAGGTTTCTTATATATCAAATTGTTTGCAGTGTTTTGGAATACTTTTCCCACTGTTGTTAGTGGTGTGATACGGGGTTGTTTGCCACAATTTACTAAGCAGTATCTGGTATGGATTTAGGTAATCTTGACCTTTGAAGTTTTGCGATCCATTGTAGATGGATCATATCCCACAAAAAAAATGCATGGATTGGAGAGTTATAGGTTTGATTCTGGCAGAGTTTATATGAATGTGGACTAAGCCACAGAAATCTCAGGCTTAAACCCTCCTCCAATCAAAGGAAATGAGAGTGGATATGGAAACAATGATGGTTCAAAATTATTGCGTATGGTTACACGGCTAGTTAAATCATATGGGTCTGATCTTTTTATAGAAAGATAATCCACTAACCTCTTTTATATGGTGAATCAGTGGAACCACCTGGGTGCTTAAATTACTTGCTGCAGTAACAATGAAGTGATGTTAGCATTCTGTTTTATGAGTATGCTAGTGTGAAGGCAGTACTTCATTACTGTTTTTGTTAATTTTTTTTAATGCTTAGTGAAGGCAGTACTTCATTACTGAGACTGTAGTGGAATACTGGGTTTGGAGCGTGGAGGCCTGCCCCAATGGCTGCACTATAAGGTCACGTTTGGCAACCAAATTCTTGGATATTTCTCATCGGTTATCTCCAAGGATTTGAAAACTCCACATTTGACGATTGTAATCCTCGAAGATTTGAGCTAATGGTTCATATCTGACCTTCCTCGTAGGGTTTGAAAATCCTCAATATCGCATATTTATACACCAATAAAAATTTTCTCAACCATATCCACCGATATCAGTGTGAAATCCTCAACTATAAAAAACCTCAATGAGGACTCCTTAAATCTTTGGCAATAAAGAATTCTCAAATCTACGGATTCCTCACATGTTATCAAACGTGCCATAGTGATGAAAGAAAACCAAACAAGGCAGTGGGCATCTTCTCATTCCTAAAAATGAGACACCTTCTTATTTTTGTCAAAAAGAAAGAGTTCATGCTTAAAAAATAATAATAAAAACCTCAAAAAATGCCTTGAAATATTTTCAGCGGGACGTACTTATTAAAATATAAACTGCTCAAAGTAAACACCCTCATCAGCAAAAAGAACATAAATATCTCCGCACATATTGGTTCACGCAAAATCTCTCTCTAAATAGAAGTTAAGCCCATTGTCAAATCAACTATTGTCAGTTTCGTTCCATTTCTTTTGTGTATTTTATTCATTCGTTTTATATGATCAATCTGACACTAGGTCAACTCCCATTATAGGGAAATGTGGCTAAGCCCAACAAAAAGAGTGGGCATCATTCGAAGGGGTCTGTATCTAATAACTGGCACCCTGGTAAGCATAAACTAGAGCCATTTTCAGTGGATTTCTCAAATTGTCCACCTTTAAAGAGGATCCAGGCTCAACATAAAAGAACAATGCAATAAAGGAAAAATGTTGGTGTAACAACGTGAAACCCAAGTAAGAACTGCACTGTAGTTGCTACGAAGATGATGGAATAAAGAATAGGTGCCTGTAATTTGATAGATTGCCTATAAAGTTTGGCCTCACTGGAAATGCTTCCACATGTATTGTCCACTTGTTTCGTGTGATTAGTAACACTTGATGTTAGCAATTTTTTTAGATACCTAATTATACAAACCCTAAGTGAAATGTGCAGTCCATTTCTATGGCGCCCACTCAGGCTCACTTTTGAGCAGTGGCCCTTTTACACTCACTTTCCCCGTGATTAAGCATCAGTACAATTTGACATTCATTTGACAGTTATGCACCGTTGGATTGAGTCTCAGAATGTAGAGTTAAAAAGATTGCTAAATCTGGAGTACCAATGTGTGAAAGGATTTAATTTATTATGAATGTGCTCAACACATGGAAAAGAAAAAAAAGGGGTACCAATAGAAGCAGAAGTGGAGAAATTGGCATGGATAAAAGGTAACTTTGTTAAGTTGAGAATTTTGGACATAGAGGATGACTCTTTTGTGATGCAATACCAACATGTCACAACCTCAGATTCAAAAGAGGGGAAAAAAGATAGCAGGGAAAGAACATATGATTGGTTCAAGGCAACCAGCATCTCTTATGTTCAAAAGAGCAATCTTTATTGATTTTTGTTTTAATTCCTCTCTCTGAAACTCATTCCTCTTTTTATACTTTCACCATTAGCAATTACCATAAAGAATAGATTAATAGATCAATCAAATAAAGAACCCAAGTAAAGATAAAAAGAATAAGAAAATGAGAAGCAAAATTGGGAAAAATAAATAAATTTTAGGTCCTCTTCCCTATTAATAACCATGTGAACTAGGTTGGAAAGTAAGAAATTTGTGTTGAACTCAGGATGCTTTCTCCTGCGCAATATCTTCAGCTGATAAGTTATTTGATTTCGGGGGAGTATGTTTGAAGGGACTTTTGATGGGAATCTAATAGGATGTCAATTCTTTTTGTACCGCAACTTCAGTTTGTGTCGCTCTAGCATTTGGAATTTCCAATTTAATATTTGATGTTTTAAAAATTCAACTCCATCAAATGTTACTTTTGGTTTCTAGAATTTTTCAACTTTATCTACAACATGAATTCTCGTGTCATGTAATACAAACATTTCCTTGTTGTCTCCAGAGAAGTAATACAGCCTGCACTAACGAGGAGATCGCTTCATTGAGGTAAGACGCCAGTTTAGGGTGCGTTTGTGCACGAGCCACAAAAGAGGAAACGAGGCATCAAAGTCCTACCTCCCTAGAGAAGATTTTTGATCCTCGCAAACCCAGAAACCCAGAAAAAATGCGTGATCTGGGTGCTTTTCATCAAAGTTTCTTGCTGCACCAAACATATAGCGAGGAAAGTGTAGAAAATCTGGTGCCTTTCCCTTTCTGTTTCTGTGGCACTTCTTTTGCACAAACATACCCTTAAGTAGCGTTTGGTTCGCTGGAATGGTTGTAGGCGGGAATGGAATGGAGACCGGAATGAGTCTGGAATGAAATGAGGCGGCATTTCCATTCCAGCGTTTGGTACACTGAGGAATCAATCCAGTTGATTCTTGTTCCAGTGTTTGGTACGCTGGAATGAGTACTGGAATGGAATAAAATTTATATAAGACTGACCAAAATACCCTTGTTAGATTTTTATCTTTGGCTCAGTCAATGTATAGATTATATTATTATTATATAGGTGGGGCCCACACAAGCTCTTCTATTTTATATTCTTATAATAATAATAATGTATAGATTAAATTATTATTATATAGGTGGGCCCACACAAGCTCTTCTATTTTATAATATTATAATAATAATATATAAATTATAATCTTATCATATAGGTGGGGCCCACACAAGCTCCTCTATTTTATAATCCTATAATAATAATAATAATATAGATTATATTATTATTATATAGGTAGGGCCCACACAAGTTCTTTTCTTTTATAGTCTTATAATAATAATAATAATAATGTATATATTATATTATTATTATATAGGTGGGGCCCACACAAGCTCTTCTATTTTATAATCTTAAAATAATAATAATAATCTATATATATTATATTATTATTATATAAGTGGGGCCCACATAAGTTCTTCTATTTTTTAATCTTATAATAATAATAATAATAATGTATAGATTATTTTATTATTATATAGGTGGGGCCCACATAAGTTCTTCTATTTTTTAATCTTATAATATAATAATAATAATAATAATAATGTATAGATTATATTATTATTATATAGGTGGGGCCCACACAAGTTCTTCTCTTTTATAATCTTATAATAATTATAATTATAATAATAATGTATATATTATATTATTATTATATAGGTGGGGCCCACATAAGTTCTTATCTTTTATAATCTTATTATTATAATAATAATGTATAGATGTGAAAAATGGTATTTTGGTTTAAAAAAAAGTAGAAAGGAATGGAATGGCCATTCCTTCCCATCCCGGAGGGAATGACCATTCCTTTACATAAGGGAATGAGATTTCGGAGGTAATGGTCATTCCGCCACTTTTTTGCGAACCAAACGCAGTAATGACCATTCCGTTGGAATAACCATTCCATTCCGACCTTCATTACAGCGAACCAAACGCTACCTTAAGGTGTTTAATATTGGCGTTTAAGATTGAACAAATTTATCATTTTTTTTTTCACATCAATTGATTCAAAAGGTAGCGCTTGAAAATGCAAGTGGTGAATCATTTTACCCCAACATATGAATTGGATCAAGCTATTAGAGAAATTCCAAAGGAAGGAGCCCAGGGGATGTAAGCAATAAGTTTTGAGCACCATATCACAACCCCTTATTGCTAATAGATTTAAATCAACATAAAAGCATGGATTTTAAATGGTTACTAGCAAAGCTGTACACAAATCTTGGCTACATAAAAAAAAAGATTCCCATTAGCCACCATCACATTGTAAGTTTTATAATGTTTAAGAGGAAACTGAGATTTTCAGCTTGAGGAGTTGAAAAATTGTGCGTTGCCAAGGTGATCAAAATCAGTCACAGGTTGTAGCTTCACCAATCCATTGACTTTAAATATTTGTTGTAAGGGTTAATGATCATCATGTGATTGGAGGACCTAATTTTTTTATTCAATTTCACAATTCTCCTCATATACCAGAGGATCAACATTAACTAGATAAAATTATTGTGCTATAATTTTTAAAGGTGGGCCCTGTGCTTTAATTTTTAAAGGTGGACCCCTTTTTACCACATGCAAGTGTCATTTCAATAAGGAACTCAAATAATTAATAAACATGGAATTAATAGAACTCAGGATGCATAATTCTCATGTAGTAACTCCTGAAACATGAAATTCAAGAATGACAGGATTCAACGGGCATTTCAAAACTTTCACTTTTGAAATTCCAATACATCTACTAAACATGAATTTCAAAATTTTTAATAATGACATATTTGTTTGCATTAGATTACATAGAAATTCATCCGGGAAGGATTTTTCGGTGAAGAGCGAAGGATATGAAGTGAGGCCTATGGATGGAAGAAAATAAAATGGAGATGTCAATAAGACCTGACTTTCTTAAATATTGAATTCCTAGGGTGATGACTGAGTATTCTTATCTTTCCTTTATTCAATTTTCATTCAAATGGGCACTTTTGGATATTCACTATTGGTCTTCTTCTTTTAACCAATTTGGGCATGAAGAAGGTCCAAAAGGGAAACAAACAATCTCATTGCTCTACAACTAGCCAGTGTCTCTAATGCTTTCTAAATTTCAACTAGTGGAAGACTTCTGGAGATTACCTGCCTGATGTGTATATTAAGACCTTGGAATCTAACTAGATGCAACTATTGGATTTCGAATTTGGCTTAGATGAAGCACATCATTGAAGGGTAAATTTAGTAACTAAATTTTAAACCCGAGGAATAGCTTACTTGACTTACGACCACGATTTGCATCAAGAGGTTGTAGGTTCGAAATTGCACTATCATACAGGCCACAGGAAAATTTTATCCGACTTTCTCTCATGGGCCTGTAGTAATTATTCTCGCCCAAATGGACTGGAAACTACATTATCAAAAAAAAAAAAACAACTAAATTTCTATTTTTTTTTTCTAGCTTGCAATGTGTCCCTCCCATTGTCCTATTTGAAATTAAAAGAAGTAGATAGACTTTTGTCCACTTTATCTAAAAAGAGAAGCAAAGACAAGACAAGACAAGACCAGACAAGCCAGGTCAGTTTTGAAACAGAGGAAGGAACCCATCTGTATAGATAGGCAACCAGCACAAGAGCCTTCCTGACGGCATAAAAAGAGAGAGGCTAATTTCTCTTCTCGACCGTTTGCTATTCTCCCAAACAGTCGACCGTTACTGCTCCTGAGTTCAAATTTCTAACTGCAAAAAACCCAGAAGCCTTTTCTTCTTCGTCTTCTTCTTCTTCTTCTTCTCAAGCACTCGAATGCGATGGGTGTCAGCAAAAAGAAGGAAAATCTCATCTCTTCTTCCTCTTCCGACCCCCTCCAATGGCAGAAGATCTTCAATGCCCTCGTTCAGATGCTTAACTCGCAGCAATCCCAACTCCAAACCCTAGCCGACGACCGCAAGCTTCTCGAAGATCGGATCCAAATCCAGCACCAGCGCTGGCTTTTCGACGTTCGCCTACTCGAAGATCAAGTCTCTCAGGTACCCACCCCCACCCACACCCACACCCAACAACACACCAACCCCCCCAAAACAACAACAAATAAAAAACACCCAATTAGCAAATGCAAGATCTTTTCTTGGGGTTTTGTAATTTAGGGTTTGTTTTATTTTTCTCAATTTCAGTTGCAAGATGGCTGTAAGGAGGCAGAGTTGGGGCGCCTGCTCGAGGAGGCGAAATCGAATCTTTTGGTTGGGATGAAGCAGAGAGAGGCTTTCTTGTACAAATCCATTTCAGGTCTCTCATCTTATTAATCTGAATTGGGTTTTTTAGGGTTCTTTTTTGGGCTTTCAACCGTTCTTTTGTTATTTGGATTCTGGGCCTTTTTATTTATTTATTGTTTTCTCCTTTTATGCTTGTTGTGATTGGAAACTATCCGAGAAACCTTCGTCAATCTACTGAAATAGAAGAAAGATTTAGGCCGAACCGAGTTAAGTATAACTTAGCATGTCAAAATGAGACCCGTTGTCCCACCTCCATACAAGAGGTGGTTGTGGATCAGTCATCTCTAAGAAGCCAATTTCATCTGGCATTCTTAGTCACAAGCCATTAACTCTTTTTAAATTTGATCGCCAATATTGAAGTCTTGGATCTGATTAGTAAAGAATGTGAAATGATGTTTATTTTGGTAGATATTTAATCCACTTCGTCTTGTATTTTGTGGGTAATACTGTCAACTATTTCCTAATGTGGTAACTCACAATGTAACTTGCCAAGTTGCATGGGACCTAAGATATTGCGATCAAGATTGTTTGTAAGATCAGCCCATCATGTTTGGGGGTGTTCCATAAATATTGCACAATGACAGTTTGCAATAACTTCCGGTCTTTGTGAGGGATTTCAGGGAATTATCTGTTCATGATGGGGATCTTAGTTACCTGCTTTGAAGTCCTACCAATTCTTATTCGAGTTCGAAAATTTTAATTTGAGACATAACTTGATCCGAAAGTCGTATTTGAGTGGGTTCCTATTTGAATTAGATGAAATATTTTGTCCAAGTCCAGGGCCATGTCTAAAACCCAATGTGCTCAAATTAACTTCCCTTATTAATCACTGGGCCAACTTAGAGTTGGGCGCAGCCTCAGATTGATCACATGTAAAACACATAATTAGAACAAAAACCAAGTTAAAACCCATGATCTATTGGTGATCAATCTTAAGGTGAGGGGAAATTATATTGGAGTTTGATATGGACGAGTGTTGATACATAGGGGCCAAATGCTTTTGAACAGCTTGAATTTCTTAGGTGGGCCTCGTTGATGGGCTTCCAGGATTCAGCTTAGTGATTTTTATGGTAAGGTTTTGCAAACTGAACTGCAATTTGTTTGAAGTGAATCATTTGGAGTTTGAGGGCTTTATTAGCAAACTAGGTAACTATGGTGGGGCTTATTAGATCAATGGTCTTGATCAGCATGGACTACATGTTTAATATTACGATGTGGGTGTCACTCTACCGAACACTTCACTACAAAAGTTTTGCTACATTTTCTTTATGAAATTAAAATATGGTTTGATTCCTAAATTGTTGTTAACGTAGTGCATCCTTACAGTTCATTATCTGGCATCCGATAGCTTCTTTTTTTTTTTACCATGAATATTTATTGATGCTTGGTTTCTAATTTCAGTATTTTTTGTATGTAGTTTGATGATATGTTCTTGTTGATGCTTTTGATTGCCTACATAAAATTTTCCTTGCTCTGCGTGTCATCATCATCATCATCAAAGCCTTGTTCCAACTATGTAGGGGTTAGTTACATGAATTCTCTCTCCATTCTAGTCTATCTTGGGCCAAATCCTTAGATAGGTCTCACTTCTTCATATCTGTCCTTATTACTTCCATCTATGTCCTCATCAGCTGACCCCTTTCTCCTTATGAGGCAATCAACCTACATAGCAAAACTTTTCCTCATCGGCATTGTTGTTGGCTTGAGGATGGACATGTCCAAACCATCTCAAAGAAGTCTTTCTTAATTTATCAGATCTACTCGTAAATGCTTCCAAATTCACTCATTTTTATACTATCTTTTCTAGTTTTACCACTCATCTATCTCAATATTCTTATTTATGCTACACTTTTTTTTTTTTTGCATGTGTTGCTTTTTGATTGGCCAACATTTTGCTCCATAGGTCATAGCTGGTCTAATAACAGTCTTGTAAAATTTTATTTAATAATTTAGTTTGGGGATGAGTTGCACTATAGGATTGGACTTTGGGCTTCCACACAATTTGGCTCTTTGAGTATCCAATTTGAAGTAATGGCATTGTCTAATGTATTTATTTTATGTGTTGGTTATTGTCAATGAATGTACCTCACCATTTCCACCAGTGGGAGATATGGGGATGAAATTATTTTGGCTGTACATTGGTTTGCTAAACTGGACATCTCATTAGTTTATGCGCTAAAATTATTGTCAATCCATTCATTGGACTTTTACCCAAATTGGATTCTTGAATTTTAAATTATTGTGTATGTAACATGCCCCAGAGATGGTTCAAGGATTCTGTACCTAAATCAGTTGTACAACAAATATGGGCCAGGAAATGCCCAAAAAAAAAAAAAAAAAACACTAAAGCCAGCATTATTTGGGTTACTGATATACATGACCAAATGAAGTGGGAAAGTGGACACATACAACAAAATGTTCCAACCTACACCATGAATTTTCATTTGCTAAATCACACGTTACGTGGAATGTGAAAGACGGACCCTTACGATGGCGACAATCTACATGTGGTTTCTTTCCATAGATTTTCTGGTTTTAGAGGGTTTTCTCACTAGCTTGACCACTGATCAATACTGGTGATTACTAATAGTGATAGTATAAACTTGAAGATGTAGGGATCAAAGGGATAAATCCCTGGGTATGTGTGTACTAAGGTGCCAAGTGCCAACACGACTCAAGCATGAGTATATTGGTGGTTTTAGGGGGTTTTGTTTTATGGAGATAGTGTGGAAATGGAGTTTTGATAGCATGCAATATAAAGCAAATCTGAGACAGAGAACAAAAGAAGTACCTATTTGGTTTGATTTTATGCTAATAATTATTCCCTAGAAGATGCAAACCTTCTAGATGATGAATCATGTTATTTGTATTATTCAGTTTTTTTGTGTTGTGTGTGTTGTGTGTGTGTGTGTTGTGTTGTGTGTGTGTGTGTGTGTGTGTGTGTGTGTGTTGTTAAGATTTTAATTCTCATTAGTGTTTCTTGTTTCCTTCATCAAGTATCCTTCATGCATAGCTATTGGTTTCAAATGGTATATATCATATAACTAATGCAATGTCTTTACAAGGCCTGCCTTGGTTGGAATTTTTTTCCCTGATGGGTCAAATGTTCTTGGTTGGATAGTTATGCATGTTATAAAAAAATTAAGAAAAAAGAACAACAACAAGAAAGAAGCATTTTTCAAGTTGGGGTAGTTTCGGATCTGGTGTTTTGACCTGTGTTCCATCTTATATGTTTTTCTCCTTTGTGCTACATAAACCAGAACAATCAGCAAGTGACTTGGAGGACATGAAACAGGTTATCGACTTTCTGAATAGCAACCTTTCAGAGCAGAAGGTAACAATATTGAATTTATGAAAGTCCTTTGGAATTTTCATTTGAGAACTACCATTGATTTTTCTAGCCTTTAATTGATTTGAAGGACAAACTAGAAGAGAAAACTAGAGGAACTGGCAAAAGTAATGCAAAGACTGCAGCAAACATGAACGAAGAGGAGAAACGTAGCAAGACCTTGCGAGATGAAATCAGGAGATTAAAGTACTCCAATGAGAAGCTAAGTTCTCAGAGGAATTCTGAAGTTTCTGCACTGGTGGCAGAAAGGAATTTTGTCTGGAACCAGTTTAAGACGATGGAGAGTGACTATACTGGTCTCTTGAAGACTAAGCGTGTTGAAGTGGAACAGGCTAATGAGAACATATTAAAGCTACAAAGCATTGTGGAGAAATTGCAGTCATCATGCAAAGAAAAGGACAATATTATCGTGAAATTAAATGCTGACATTGCCAAACTTAAGATGGACATGGGAACACGGGATAAAGAGATATCCAGGTTGTCCAAGGAATTTGATTTGCTAAGTAGCTCAGCAAAGGCTTCATTGAAACAAGCAGTGACTCATCCCACATCAAGTAATTGCAGCATCAAGAGTGCAAGCAATGTTGGAAGGGAAAAGCGAACTCCTGTTAGAAAAGAACCATCTGAACCACCTGCCTCTGAAGGCGTTTCACAGACCCCAGCAGCAACTCGTCCCATATTAAGTAGTTGCAGCATGAAAAGTACAAGCAATGTTGGAAGGGAAAAGCGTATTGTCAGAAAACAAACATCTGAATCACATGCCTCTGGCCTGTCAATGGTAAGTGGATAATTGCATAAGTTGTTTTTTTTTTCAAACAAAATTTGTGAGTTATTTAAGATTGTTATTTCATTTGTTTCAATTTGCTTGCTATTGGTGCTATTTTTTTCATCCTTTTCATGATTAAGATTGTGCTACATGCATCTAGGTGTTAGTAAGCGATCAGTGAAAGATGAAGGTTATCATGGATTTCTTTTTCGCAGGCTGTCTCCTTGCTACTTTTGGAGCAGAGAAAAATTTTCTTAAGGTTTCAACCAGTTGGAAAAACCCCAAAATCCAGTTGAAAATTGCCTCTGCTTCTAAACTAGCAAGGAGCAGAAGACAGCCTGGATCCACCACATTTATCACTATAATTTATCTTATAGATAATCTGCTAATATTAAGTTTGCTATGAAAGTTGATAGATAATAAAATTAAATATTTGTGTTACTGGAAGTTGGCAATGTTTGAACTTTCTTAATGATTCAATTTTGAACTTGATGTGGCCATTTTTTTTGGATTACAACACCGACACCGACACTTGGTGCTGGCCTTGTATCTTCAATAGGTACTAGAAGGATGACTATTCACATTCTGCCCAGAAAGTTTATTGGTTTATGTGGCGGGGGCAGTGATAAACAAAAATAGAGATGGGAAGACATTTTTTTGCATGTTCTTGGAGACTGGGAAATATGCATAAAACTTACTGGAATATTTGAGTGGTACTGTGTATTAGCAACTTTTTTGGCCAAAGTCGATTGATCCAGATCGATCTGAGACTGGTCAGGAACAACCTGATTTGCAAGGCATGAAGTATAAACCCGGTGAACATGGCCCACTTGATTAGGGGAGGGAGAACAACCCTTGCTTGACTGAGGGAGGAGGGAGAGGTGCGTGCAGATTCAGAGGGAAACCAAACCATGCAATCAGGAAAGCTTTTTTCTTGCAAAAACACCCTGGGGAGATTAGAAACGCTAAAACCAATTCTTGTTTACCACTTCGTCATCATGATTTGTTGACTTTTCCTCATTGGAACTTCATGTCTGAAGATATTATAAATTAATCAGGTCATGCTATTAACGTTATCTTCTCAACTTTGGCTAAAAAAGAATTTGTAATTGTATCATGTGATCATTGGAACCAAGTACAAAATGTATAGGACGCATTTATTGTTAAAAAATTAGGTAGAAAAAGAATAGTAAGAATTTATAGGAACAATATTTCTTTAGGTACCTGGCGACGTCAGTCAAAGTAGGAAAGATTGATTAGCTACTATTAGAATTACCCATCTCCAAGAACTTCTTAATAATAGGTTCCTATGGAACCAAGTACAAAACCTATGAAGGGACAGATCTATTGTTAGCAAATTAGGTAGAATAAGAGTAGTAAGGGTTAGGAAAGATAAAACTACTCGGTGACTTCACCAAGAAGTAGGAAATGTTGATTAGGACACTGATCACCGCCACCGGTACTACTTGTCTCCAAGTAGGATAAATTGATTAGTACTACTCTGATCACTACTACTTTATCAAACTACCTGCGAGTTTTGTACCCTTATCTCAACTCTACTAGGAATTTTATGAGTGAATTTTGCATAACCCTCTGATAATTATGAATATATATTAATTCTTCTTCCCTGTCCTTTACCTACTAGTAGCATAAGGAATTTAGGACTGACATTATTACATATGCCTTCCATCAAATGACATATTAGAATTGAAAATGACATTTTGTCCAGGAACTTAGTTTTTCTTGTAATAATTAATAGTTAGATGTACTAATATGTAAATGTGGACCCTACTTATTGGATTTATAGCAATGCTGTGATGTCTGTAGGGGATACTCAATGGGGATGTGGAGAGTGGAATCAAGACAATAGATATGTGTGTATTTATAGACAGAGAGTGATGATAGTAGAGAGAGAGAGGAGAGAGAGAGAGAGAGAGAGAGAGAGAGAGAGAGAGAGAGAGAGAGAGAGAGAGAGAGAGAGAGAGAGAGAGAGTTGCAAAATCATTTTTAATATATGTGAAGTGACCTCTTGCAAACCTTATTGCAACTCATTTTTAATATATGTGAAGTGACCTCTTGCAAACCTTAATATGAGTTGATTATGAATCTAATCGTTTGTGTAAAGGTTATTTCATGAAGTGTTGTGCTCGTCTACAGGGATGTATCTCATTTTTTTTGGGTTGTCGGGATGTATCTCAACTTGGAGGTGTTTCATAATAGATAATAGATATTTTTCATTTCTTTCTTTTTGCACTGTATCAGTTTTTGAAACCCTAACGGTGTCATCAAAGCAAAATAAACAGACAAATTATACACATCTAGCCAGCTCAAATTGACCATCATATAATTTTTTTCTTTAGTTTCAACAGTCCATCTGCATAAAGCGTCAACTCATCGACACTATGTAATCACTGTATACCAGGGGTTTTTTTCATTTCCACAATAAACTTTTGGTAGTCGTTTGCATTGCAAAATAAGCTGATCATAGATGAGAAAAAGGTTCCTTTTAAGGATACATTTGCTTGCCAGTAATATTTCCCTTGGAGTGTGGGTAAGGATGAATTCATTTCCACTGGTCAGATGATGGTTCCCCATTTTCATATTTGTCCTACTGACGTCGTTTTCTATTACTCGATTGAAGTATGTTGCGAATTCAAATTGCCCTTATCTGAGTGATTTGTTCTTCTGAAGTCTACTGCTTGATTCAGAATTTAAGCCGTTATGAGTCATGAAACCATTCTTTGAGAGAAGCTGTTATTTAAACAACTGGTAATGTGAATTTGAAGTTTTGGGTTCGTAGTTTGGAACTGAATTTCATGTTGGTAATGTGGACATGTGAACTCTTTATGCAGTTTCTGCTTCGTTATGATTGGTTATTTTATGTTGGGAGGTGCTCCTATGAGAGACACTCTCACCAAGTTTATGAGAGATGGGTGAGGGCCCTCACTTCCATATCCACTCTCACCAACTTGGTGAGAGTGTCTCTCACTAGAGCACCTCCCTTTTATGTTTCACACATGAACTAGCTGAAATTCCATTTTGTGTGGATACTAAAGTTTGCCAATTTGTCATCAGGAATGTAAAAGAAGTTCGAAGAAACAAAGAACTGAAGCCCCTTCCAAGTTGGAGACTCCAAGATTGTTCACCTCGGGCTTTAAAGTTCCCAAACTGAAGATCTCTTCACCTTCTCTTGTTTAATCTTTGACGACATCCTCCTCTTTGTCGTAGTGGTCCAAGATGACATGGCACTTGTATGCTTGTATTTTTCATGTGTAATCGAACAGCTAATCAAAATATGTATCAAAATATTAATCTTTGATATATTTATTGTGATGTTGTAGTCTATAATGTTCATTAGTGAAAATGTTTGTTTTGCTGAGAAAGAAGAATGGGGGGCTGTTTCAGGTCCGCCCCTCTCTCTCTAAAGTGGAAATCGTAGTCCTAGGTCAACTGAGCTATCCCTTTGGGGTTAGTAGGAATCCATGAGTTACAGTTGAAGTGGAAAAGTGTTTGTGAAGGGAAGTGCCACTGCCATTCCTGATCCCACGCTGTCTCTACTTGTGGAGCCCATGTAGAACAGTTGATGGCTTTAAAGGTTAGAGAATTTCCCTGTGACTACCTACTTGTGTGCAAAGAGTGGGAACCAAGTTGTTCAATTGGTTGGGTCGCGTGTGCATGTTTGAAAATGCATTTATCGAGTTCCCATTCTAGCAAAAAAAAAAAAAAATTTGCTTGAATTTGTCTATACGGCAGGGATTGGGCTCTCTGCCACTCAATTAAGGCCCATGCATATATTAAACGGGCCTAGATTTTAAGTCGAAGCTTGGCTAAGCACCAAAACTTAAGGCTCAAGTCCGGCCCAAAGCGGGCTGGCCCATCCATGAGCAACCCTTAACAGAGATGTGTGTCAAATTTTGTGCTAATTCGCGTGTGCACAGGGGTAGGAGTTTTGCTGGTGGTGGTTGAGGCGGTCGAATTTCATGTGTAAAGGGCTTATAGATTGATTGTACAGGTTGGCTACGTGGGCTCTCTAGGCTATGCATTCCTACATTGTTACATCACTCTTACATTCTTACATCACTTGAAAACTAGTGGGAGCAACTTCATTTTCTTAGTGATTTATGTGGGATGACATCTTATTGGCGAGCAACAACATTGGTCTTCTTCGAGAGACTAAACGGTTCTTGACTAAGCATTTTGAAATGAAGGATTTGGATGAAGCATCTTTTGTCATTGGCATTGAGATATATCGAGATCGAAAACAACAAATTTTAGGATTATCTCAAAGAGCATATATAGATAAAGTTCTTGAGAGGTTCCGGATGCAAGACAGTGCTCCAGCTGCAGCCCCCATCTTCAAAGGTGAAAAATTCAACAAACAACAGTGTCCTCAGAATGAACTTGAGCGCAATCAGATGAAATATATTCCTTACGCTTCGGCTGTAGGGAGTTTAGTTTATGCGCAAACTTGCACCCGTCCAGATATTAGTTTTGCTGTTGGCATGCTTGGCAGATATCAGAGTGATCCAGGAATGGCTCATTGGAAGGTTGCCAAGAAAGTCATGAGGTATTTGCAAGGTACAAAGGATTTCATGCTCACATACAGACGGACCGATAACCTTGAGTTAATTGGTTATACAGACTCTGATTTTACAGGCTGTCTCGACAGTAGAAAGTCTACTTCTGGTTATATCTTTCTGCTGGAAGGAGGGGCAGTCTCATGGAGGAGTGCAAAACAGTCCTTTGTTACAAGCTCCACCATGCACGCAGAGTTCGTGGCATGCTATGACGCCATGTCACAAGCATTATGGCTGAAAAACTTCATTTAGGGACTTCAAGTGGTAGATAGCATTTCCAGACCACTGAAGATTTATTGTGATAACACATCTACAATTCGCTTCTCCAAGAACAATAAATGTTCATGCGGTTCCAAGCACATAGAGATCAAGTATCTCTTTGTAAGGGAGAGAGTTAAGAAGCGTTATGTGTCCATAGAGAGCATCAATACGAGATTGATGCTGGCGGATCCGTTTACAAAGGCATTGACACCAAGTGTGCATAAAGATCATGTAGTCCATATGGGCCTAGTCAATTCTCTTTAATGCATTAAAGTTTGTATGGACATTTATTAATAATAACGTTTCTTGTTTCATTTACCGACTAAATTGTGCACATTCAATTTTTAGTAGTAAAGTGGACCATTGGATAGATATAAGGACTTTAATACAGTACATCTATCTGTACAGGAAACTATGTTTAAAGACTTAGAAAAATGGGATTATTATATTGTGGCCATGGTTAGGTCCTACATTCAACATTGATGTAGTGAACACCTTGATTCATGTATAGCTATCTCATTTGATAAGTATAAAGTTTAACTAAATGGATAGTATGGGTCTGTTTATAAAAGAGTGCACTCGTCAAGTTTTGTTTTAACAAAAAAGTCGAACCAAGGAAGAGTCGTTTTATTTTTTTAAAATAATTTTTTTTCTAACAAAAAAAAAGTTTGTTGTTTTGACCCAAGTGGGAGAAATGTTAACAAATCTCGTGAGATCTCGCGAGGTGGCCCTGCAACAACTTATCTATTTTATTTTGATTACAAAATCCTTGGTTCATTGAAAAATTAAAATTAAAAAAGTTTAAAATTAAAATTTAAAAAATTAAAATAAAAATAAAAAAATAAATTAATAACTAATTTAATTCAATTAATTATTTTAAATATTTAATTTTTTTTAATTTATTTTTTAAAATTTTAATTATTTTTTTAATTTTTAATTTTTTTAAAATTTTTGTAATTATTTAAGTTTTTAATTTTTTTAATTAATTTAAAAATGAAAAATAAATATAAATTAATTTAATTAACTAGACCCAATAAGGATTCCTATTAATAATGTCAAATGATTTATTTCTATATATGGTTTCCTGAAATAAGGTAAGGCATAAAATTAGGGACTTACTATGATGGTTAGATTCCCATAAGGTATTATTTAAAGAGAGCCTCGGTCCCTCCTCTAGCCACCATTATCAACCAAACCAAGCACCATGGAGAGGTTTACAAGGGAGGCATAGAGGGGAAAATTCCTAAAGATCATCCGGGCCGTCGAGCACTTGATCGGAGATCTAGACCATCCATCTCGCACATCTCCATGGCGACAGGTACAATTTATGTTTTGATGTATAGATTGATCATTCAGGCATTGACTAGGAATTACTTACTCTCACAACATAGGCTTTTAGCCTCAAATGCGATTTATCATCATCATCATCATCATCAAGATGATAAATTCAAAATTGTTGACCAGATTTACAAAATAAGAACACTCAAATGAGTTTCGCCACAAATAAAATATATAAGGGATATTATCTCTACAGCTGCCCTTATCCCTGGAATCCACCATTGAGCAGTCCAAGTTGAGCAGTCAAAATATAAATATTTTTCTCAAAATTGTTTGTGCAATATCCTAGGCCCATATAATAGACTACATATCGCTCTCTATAATACTTTAGAGCCATGTGATATTATAATGTTATTTTTAAGAACAAAAAGTCTACTTGGACATACTTTTTGGCATGAATCTTAGACAAACTCCTATTATTACCCCTTAAATATCAGTGATATTCAAAAAATATGTCCAGATAGCATTACTCTTAGTGCATGCATAAAAATGCAGACATACCACCTTCCTTACCAATTATTTTGTGCCAACCTACTCCTAGCTTTCGATATGTGCAACTTAGCTACCGTTTTATGGTATTGGCTTCGTTCATTTATTACAGTTGGGTGTGGACAGGGAGTACTGGCGACTTCCTGGTTGGAATCTACCATGAGATTTCCTTGAAAAGTCTTTACTTGTGTGATGATGGGGCCCCACCTCTCGTCCTTCTAGATTAGTGTATGTTTCCCATCCCTATCTAGATTAGTGAAACAATATTAAAATGATATTAATTACAAAAGCCGAAAGGAAGACTATCTATTTTATTCAACTGTGAATATTTCTCAAATAATGGCTCCTTATTTGAGTGGTGAAAAGCGACAGTTCTCACCTGCCTATCCAGGAGTTCAAACCGCTCCCCTTGCACTTATGTGGACTTTCAACTGGGTGCCTAAGCCCTTTGGCTCAAATTGTAAGGGATCAGAGATGTTCGTGGCCAATGGGATCTGAATATCTAGAGTCTTCCGCTTATTCATTCTGGAAATAAACGAAGCAAGGCATGGTAACAACTTTTGGATTGGGGAAGATTTGGATCCAACTACAAAATTACAGTCCAGTATAATATTCTAAGAGTCTAGAGAGTTTTTTTTTTTTTAATGTTACTTCCAACCAAACTATAGAGGTAGATTGCTTGTTTTCTTCATGAAAGAGGCATGCCTTACCACTAATCTATCAATGAGTTATGACTGTAGAGAGCTTTGATGATAGTGTCATACGAGTGTTTACCTATTTACCTTAGTTAATCATATTGCCATTATGAGAGCTTCCATTGTGCACTTAAATTTGAAAGTCCCCAAACTTTCAATATGCATGGGCTTTTAGGTATTTGCCTTTGATTCAAGATGGTCTCACTTCAAACAGTGGAATTGAAAATCTCTCCCTTCCTTTATACGGACTCTAACAAACTAAACCATAGTTGGAAAACTCTTCGAGTTGTCTCTTGACTCTCTCGAGTCATCTTGTTTTGACAAAAGACTTGGTCAAATACATGGAAGGCTCAACCAAGTCATCTCATTTTAATAAGTTATTTGCATTTTAAACCATGCAATAGATAATCTAATTTTAAAGAATTAAGGTTTATTTATAAGTAATTATATACGAGGTTTGGAGTTAACAGTTTAAGAATGATGACTGAAATGTAATTTGAAACTTATATTTGATTTTTTACATTCAATATTTGAACTAACAAATTATGTAATACACAATATTTTTTATTTTATTCTTCTTATTATAGTACATTTCTTGCATATATAAATTTATTAATATGAATTGATTATCATGGATGCATGCAAGTAAATGCAAATTCAAATTTTATAAGTACTAGAATTTTTTTTTTGAATGTTTTTTAAGTTGTTTTGAAAAAAAAAAAACGACTCTCCCGAATCTCCGCATTAACTCTATCCGAGTCAGTTTTTTTACATTGAACGAGTCAAGTCCGATCCGAATCATGAGTTTACCAACCTTGAATCAAACTATGCAAAAAGTAACTACTCTCCATTGTTTTTTGGTTTTCGGCAGATTTACCATTGAAAAAAACTTAAATGGGTCATCCATTGTTTAAAAGAAATGACCTTGCCCAAAGATGATCCAAACATAATTAGTGATATCGGATCATCATTTTCAAACAATATGATTAGAATATAGTTTTTTTTTTTTATAGTTTTTATGTGCCCATATTCTAGATCTTTGTTTATTTGATATGAAATTAATTTGCTAGATGGGTCCCACCGAGGATTTATCCATAAAAGGGTGACTTTGGGATTACAACCCAACAAGGCCGGGCACAGTTCATGGACATTTTAAGAGATTGAAGGCCTTTTATTAGAACTTTCAGACCAGTTTAGAGATATGTGGGTGGTTTTGTTGTGCGGGTTAAGTGGGGGCGAGGCAGAAAGAAAGGGCAGTTTGTGTGGGCCCACATGGTTCACCTTTTGACAAAATAATTGCCCATGAAATAATTGACCTTTTGAACTTTTAGAACCGGAAAAGTAAAGTTTGCCGGTAAAATAAGTATGACGTTTGTTTTTGTATGGTAAAGTAATGAGCTGCTGTCTAGCAAAGTAAACACCTTACCTAGATTTCCCAAGGTAAAGTTTTTTAACGGCCGGTAGATTAATGAAGAAGATTATGGTGAGATTTTTAATAGCTAAGAACTATACTTTCTCAATCTTTTGACCAACCAAATATATATAAATGTGATAAAATCTTTAATGGCTGAGATTATTAATTTCTTATGACTAAGATTATTTTACTATACATTTTACTTTATTGCATGAAAAACAAGTGATACGGGCCTGAGGTTGTTGTGTGAACCAGTAAGGTTGGTAGCTAGCTGTTTCACGTGTACGAGGCGTGTAGCTTCTTCTTCCTTGGCGAGGGCTATTCGGTCGTTCTTGACTTGAATTATCGGTTCTGGTCTACATGCAAGTTTCTGTGCATGGAGATTCCCTTTTCTCCTACTTGAATCAAATGAGCTTTAGCCACCCTACCAGCATGATGTTGGAAGAACTTCCTGCTGCTGGATGGGGTTTGAACCGAACTCGATCGGTCAGAATCTTTGTGGGTTAGGGTGTGAGATAGATGATGTGAATTCGTTGCGTATGGTCTCATTTCGGACTCTATGGAATTCTAATTTCTAAGCAAGTTGTACACACTTCCTTTCACGTGCAAGCCAAGAGATTTTATAAACGGGCCTGTCACTTGAGCTATACAAGAATGACGGCAACGGTGGACCACTTAAGAATAGGAACCCGCTTTGATAGCATATAAGAAACCATGTACCGACCTAAAAAGACTCATTTGAGAATTTACTATTAGAGTAAAAGTAGTGTAAAGCCTTTCTTTTTTTTTTCCGGACAATGGGTCACATCAAAAGTAGACATCTTCAAAATTCACTCATTCTTTAAGGAAAAAAAAAAAAAAACAACCTCCTTCCTCCACTAAATGACCAAAAAAACACCCACTTTTTACAAAAAAAATCAAAAGATTCCCGATCAAGCAATTAAAGACAAAATATAATCATAACCTACTTATATTTTATTCTCTTTTTATTTGATGATTTTCTTTACCTTTATTTTGGAGAAAAATTACCAAACGGGCCCTAAAAGGTGGGACCATATTGTAAATTTTAAAATGAGTAGGTCTCATAATTCATAATCACAAAATGTATATCCATGTCATGAATTGGAAAGCAGGACACCACAATCCGCCACGTCACAGTGGGATAAAACCTATCAGATCTAGATCTAGACTCCCGTGTTATAATTCCTATACAAGTGGGCTCCATGTGGGTCCCACATTCGCAGTCGCAAATGGTGTGTACTATATGTTGGGATCAGCAGATAAGATACATATACAAATAAATACTCCAGAAAGCTTCTAGAAGATCTGGATCCCACTATGGAGGAGAGGGTAGCTGCCACGAGTGGTCAGCTGCAGCTGTACGTTTCGCCACCCACACCATATAATAAAACCTCACTCACTCCCACTTCACACAAACCCCATATCATAAATACCTCTGAAAGCCATCTCAAACATACAAGCAGAAAAGAAAGAGACGTAGGACCAGTAGCAGCAAATGGCCCCTCCAACTGCAGTGCCATTCCTTCCAACAACAACAGAGGAGAAGACGCTTCGCGAGAGCTTCATCAGAGACGAAGACGAGCGTCCCAAGGTCCCCTACAACCACTTCAGCAATGAAATCCCAGTCATCTCTCTAGCAGGCATCAACTCCGCAGACGGGCGGGCCGAGGTGTGCAG
The DNA here is from genome assembly GCA_012931725.1 of Litsea cubeba. Taxonomy (NCBI): domain Eukaryota; kingdom Viridiplantae; phylum Streptophyta; class Magnoliopsida; order Laurales; family Lauraceae; genus Litsea; species Litsea cubeba. Next base: position 102,314,842 of record CM022947.1, read on the forward strand.
GAAGATTGTGGAGGCATGCGAGGACTGGGGCATTTTTCAGGTCGTCGACCACGGAGTCGATGAAGGACTAGTGTCCGAGATGACTCGTCTGGCGCGCGAGTTCTTCGCGCTTCCTCCAGAAGAGAAGCTGAGATACGACATGTCTGGTGGGAAGAAAGGTGGCTTCATTGTCTCCAGTCATCTTAAGGTCTTCCATATCTCTCTCACACACATGCTTTTAATTTTCACTTGGATATGATCTCAGATTATGGATCCATGAATCTAACTTTGAGTGTCTAAGATCTTGATTAAGTTTTGAATTTGAATTGAAAAAATTTGTGAGTTTTTTTTTTTTTTTTTTAAGTATAAATTTAGTGGTCAAAATCATATTTCACAAAAGAGGGTGTTATTTTTTAAGTGGATGTGAAAGCCATTAAGTGAATTTCTCCCTACAAAGGTTTTGGCAAAAAAAAAACCCTATATATTTATTTCACAGCAAAGCATGGATTTAGGTTTAATAGGATTTTACAATCACTTTCAACGAGTGAGACACATAATAATTATTAGACATAAATCAAGCAACTATCTAAACAAAAAGGGAAAAAAAATATAGTAAGAATGTTCCACACACGAAAAATATATATATAGCTAAATGCAATATTTCATCAACATGATTTTAGATTAAAAAACTCAATCTAATAAAAGTATCTATGGATACTAGCACTTTACTAGCATATAGTAAAAGTCAAGTAAAGCCTTCATTTTTAAGACAAGATGTCACATCAAAAATACTTTAATTCAAAACTCCCTCGATCTTTTTTAAAAAAAAGTCAAAAAGCAATCACCTTTATCCACTAAAAGTATAAAAAAACTCCACTTTCTCATACAAAAGTAAAAAAAAAAATTCATAACAAACAACTAAAAATAATTTACCATCATAACTCACTTATATTTTATTCTTTCTTCAAAATCAACTTTACTTCACTTGACTCTATAGTAGATCGAGTTGTTAAACTGGCACTAAGGGGCTTATTTAGCTGCATTAGAATATGTAATAATTGGGATAATTCATGACATTAAGTAGTTAAAAATGAAGATCAAAGTGAATATCCAAAAATACCAATCAAACAACCTTCCTTTTTATAGAAATTGAATGAAAGAAAGATTGAAAATGAATACTCATTTATCACCTTAGTAATTGATCAATACCTAGAAAATTCACGGCCGACTCTCATCTACATTTCCACCTTATATCCTTCCACCTCTCACCTCTTTTAAAGTTCTTTAAAAAGCTCATTTTACCTTCATATGTATTCAATTCCTATATAATCTAATGCAAAAGAAGCTTCCTACGTGAATAAGGTGGGCCACAGTGTACATAAAAACAAAACAAATGGTTGCATCTCTCTATTGCACACTTTTCTCGTGAGATCCGAAACTGAATCCGATTAGTTTTTGTTGTTGCAGGGAGAGGCTGTTCAGGACTGGCGCGAGATTGTAACATTCTTCTCCTACCCGATACGGAGCCGGGACTACTCAAGGTGGCCCGATAAGCCGGAAGGATGGAGGGCGGTGGCGGAGGCCTACAGTGAGCGGCTGATGGGGCTGGCATGCGAACTGTTGGAGGTGCTGTCGGAGGCAATGGGGCTGGACAAGGAGGCTCTGACTAAGGCCTGTGTGGACATGGACCAGAAGATGGTTGTGAATTTCTACCCGAAATGCCCCCAGCCGGACCTTACGCTCGGACTCAAGCGCCACACCGACCCCGGCACCATCACCCTTCTGCTGCAGGACCTGGTGGGGGGGCTGCAAGCTACCAGAGATGGTGGCAAGACATGGATCACTGTACAGCCCATTGAGGGCGCCTTCGTCGTTAACCTTGGTGACCATGGTCATGTGAGTATATAATTCTTCTGTTGTGTCTCAAATTTTGAGTCTAATTGACGCCTACATGCACTTCAATATTGTGGTAAAAGAGTTTGGATCTTATTAAATAGAACATATGTCGCATTTTTGTGGGGTTCATTCAACTAACCAATAAAAGGGGAGTATGTGGATTAGTTATCTACCAAAATTCATATTCAATTGAAATCACGAAGGTATACAATCAAAAGTGATCAAATGAATTAAGAACTGATCCCCTTTTTTTTATAGGCGACCTTGTATTTCATGGCTAATCTATGTACCCTCCTTGAAAATGGTGGCACCAGTGGGCCTCACATATGTGCCAGGTGTAGTCTATTTAAAAAAGAGGCGGAGGAAAGGTTGTAGAGCATCCCAATCTTGTTGGGAAAAAGGCTATGGTTGATGACATTATATGAATCAAACTCCGTTTTTCAAAATGAAAATAAGCAGTCCAATATCTTTCTGATTTTCGTTTTTAAAAGAAGGATGATGGGGAGCAATGTAACTTTTTAGTCTGCTTTTCAATGGTTCTGGTCCTAAAACTACAGGGGCCAAAACCAAGATGCAAACCATTGATGGTTGGATAAAGAGATCTAGATGGTCCAAATCTGGTAGTGACAGACCTGGTTATCTTGACTTTTTGAGTGACCCATTGAACCCTGCTTTATTTTTTACAATGTGGATTGAATTGCATGCCTAATGCATTGTGCCTAAGTTGTCATATGTCGTCAGAGACCCAGGTGGCTCTATGAACTTTCAACTAGAGTTAGTTTTCATGGTCATCATCGATGTCATCATCTTAGCCTCATCCCATCAATTGGGGTCAAGTTGGGATAAACATATGATCAATATGGTTGCCTTGTGTTCATGACAGTATCTTAGCAATGGGAGGTTCAAGAATGCAGACCATCAGGCAGTGGTGAACTCCAACTCCAGTCGTTTGTCAATTGCCACCTTCCAAAACCCAGATCCAGAGGCCATTGTCTACCCACTCAAGGTGCGCGAAGGAGAGAAGCCCATTCTTGATGAGCCAATTACATTTGCCGAGATGTACAGGAGAAAAATGAGCAGGGACATTGAGCTCGCCAATCTCAAGAAGCTCGCAAAGAAGAAGGAGCAGGAGGAGCTTGAGAAAGTCTGACGCTGGAACTCAGCCCAAAGCCATCGACAAAATTCTAGCCTTAGTGATAGTAGTTGGTATACTAAAACTATCTTTCATAAAATGAAAGTCGTAGATGCATGCGTTGTAAGTTATCTGGCCTTATCCTGATAAAGGCATAAGATGCAAGTTATTGGTCATGAAGACCAGATCTCAGCCCATTCAATCTATCAATGGGGACCCTTGTTTCGACCATTTCGAATGACCTTAGCCGTAAAAAATTGGGGGACATCTTTCACATCATTTCCTGTATGTTTGTTTATGCTGTGATAAAATTAAGTTTGTTATGGGATTAGATTAATGGCCTAGATATGTGAGTTCTTTGTTCTCTTCAAACGATGTATGAGCAATGAGAAGGTTGTGAAACCTTATTGTTCTGAGTTCTCTTGTTATCCATGCTTGAGCTTGGGAAAAATAAAGGTGGAACAGTTTTTTTTTTTTTCAGTCTCTGAGGCTTGTTTAGTTAATCCTTAATCCTTCTTACTTCTATTAGCTCAATGTCTGGGAAACCATCATCTATCCCAATCAATATTGAGATGCAAGATAATATATATAAAAGGAATTCTGCCATTTTGTCCATCTGACTTGTGATGAATATAGTTTCCATAGAGGTCTTATGGTGAAAATAGAGGATTTTTCATCAAAAATCCCATGATAACAAATTATGATTTTGATGAGGCTGAATAGAAGGCCAAGTTGATGGCGATTAAGAGGCCGTCTATCTGCTATCATTCTACAACCATGATCCATCTTTCTGCAATTTCTCCTATAAGAGATTGATTAATTATAGCATTTATTTTATCTTACATTTTTTATCTGGGTCGGGTTTCCCAGAGAGATGGATCAGAAAATGATGTTTCTCACAGTTCCAGCATTAGTCATAGAAGTCTTAGTAAAAACAAGTTTAGGTAAATGGTTTTATATGAAAATGAGGGTTCATTCATTTGGATAACCCGCGTGACCTGCAATTGTTTTGTTCTTTGTTACATAGCCAATTACAAGCGAATAGAGTTGCAGGTAATTAGATTTGATAAGTAAACAGAATCCAGGGAAACTTACTGACATCCAAGGATCCAAGCCTACTTGTAGTAACTTGCAATTGTCTTATGATGACCTTTTCTCTTACAGACTCTAGTGCGAACTTAAGACCAGAATATAAATGAATCTCATTGTCATGATTTGTTGACTTAACTCATTGCTCCAAAATCCAGTTTTTCATTCATATTAGTTTGTTTTATTTGCTTTCTCCCAATGTTTGTTGCATACCCAGTGAATTCTATTTATATCCTTTACATATAATCTGTTCGCACCCATAAGAAGTGAAAATCACCTGCAATTATGGGTTTGTTATCTGAGTATGTTTCTGTAGGATCTTACCACAATTATGACTGCTCAGGAGCGAGGGTGGACGTTGACCTCAACAATCCCTCCCTCAACGGCACACCCGCCGCGACTCCTGCTGCGAACTCGCAAAACGCGTGTCCCATGACTCAAACACCCAACCTACCAGGCTCTGATACCACTTGTAGGATCTTACACCCCATTGAGCTACCATTTATCCCAAAACCAATTGGTGAAAGGAAATGGCACAACAATAGTTTTATGGTGAGGGCGAGGGCTCGACCACAATTATGACCGCTCAGGAGCGAGGGTGGACGTTGACCTCAACAGTTTCATGGCTAGATTATATCCAATTTCATTTTCAAATGGGGCACTGCTCAAACCCCTTCCTAACTATCTCCAGCTACTCGCATAGAATACATGCATTCCACACTTCTCAACAAATCCATCATTAAGACCTTTCTTATAGCTAAATAAAAAATAAAAATCACTTCTCATGTTTCCCCCCAACAAAAATATAATATTTGAGTTTTCAAATTTCTAGGCTCCCAATGCAAGTGTATATGGCAGCAAGAGGCCTCATGTTCGTCATAGCAATACAGTGGGTGGCTGCCGATATTAAAATGATCTAAAGTCATCTCAAAAGAGTTCCTCTTCCAACATGGGCAGAACACATGATGATTGTACTCTTAAGAAGGCCAACCCAGGAAAAGCTACTGTCATGGCCATAGAGAAGGCATTCCCTCCCCAGCTAGTGATGCAGGAGTTCCTTGTAGATGGTTACTTCAAGAAAACCAACTGCAACAACCCCGACCTCAAGCGGAAGCTAGAGCGACTCTGTATTACATGATCTTCGAGTGTATCTGTATTCATTCAGTTGCTTCTAACTGTTGTTATGTCTGAATAGATCCTAGTAAACTACCCTGAACTATCAGCTGAAGGTTTGCCTACATTAAAGCAGCGCCTTGAGATATACAACAAGGCGGTCACTGAGATGGCTATTGAAGCCTGACAAGCATGTGTCAAGAACTTGGGAAGGCCTGTAACTGACATAACTCATTTAGTCTATGTGTCTTCATGTGAAGCCAGACTGCCAGGAGGGTATTTTTATCTTGCTCAGGGGTTGCAGGCCTTCATGTTGCCAAGGACATTGCAGAGAACAACCCATGTTGTCGTGTTTTACTATCGACATCAGAGACCACGATCATTGGATTCAAGCCCCCGAATGCCAACCACCCTTATGACGTTGTTGGAGCTGCGCTCTTTGGAGATGGTACAGGAGCCATGATACTAGGCACGGAGCCCATATTAGGTGTGGAGAAACCTTTCTTTGAGCTGCATTCTGCAATCCAAACATTTTTTGCCTGACGCTCAGAATATAATCGATGGGCGTCTAAATGAAGAAGGGCTTCAAATTTGGTAGGGACCTTCCTCAAATAATTGAAGATCACATGATGAAAGTCCTTGGACATGATGAGGCACAGTACAATGAGATGTTTTGGGCTGTTCATCCTGGTTGGCCACTTGGCCAGCTATTTTAAACAGGAAAGAGAAGAGGTTCAACTTGTTGCCTTAGAAGCTGAGCGCTAGTAAGAGGACTCTTATGGGCTATGGGAATGCCAGTAGCAATACTATTGGGTTTGTGATGGAGTATATGATTGAAGACAGTTTGAAAATGAAAGTATAAGTGCATAAACTGACTCACAAGGTGTATGAAGTGGAGCTGAGAGCTCTCTGGTTGAACACCGCTGTCTGCCTGAAACCTGGAGAAGGGAGGAAGAAGAAAACAGTCAGAGGACCCTGGCCATGGGCAGCGCAGGGCTCTCCGATGCCTAAGTCAGTATGAGAACTGGACTAAGGAAAGCCTTGGGAAAGAAGATGATATCAGCGTGTGGTTCTCTTGGAAAGGAGAGATCTCTCTTACTGTTCTCGTTTTGCTCCATTTATAGAGGAGGAGATGAGACAAGGAGGTGGTTGACTGTCTCGTCATAGCTCACATTGTCAGGTACTAGGGAGGTACAGTCCCGTCGTAGCCTTCTCTGGCACCTGTGGACGCCGATTTGTCAGGAAGCATGGGCGGCATCGGTGGCTGTCAGAGGGTAAGGGCGGTGCCCTTGTCTTATCGCACGTGCTGTAGCGTGCTTAAGTGTCCATGGGAGTACAGCTGTCAGCCCCGCCATGGGTAGCTTCCTGGTGCTATAGCCGAGGTGTGAACGATTTGGGGCGTTCGGTGCCGAGGTCGGGAGCGACCTTGACTTAGCTGGAGACCTCGCAGGGATGCCGAAGTGGAGGACCGAGCTGAAGTCCCTACCCGGGCTGGGGATGCCCTGGCCGAGGTGGAGCTTATGAGCGTATGACCGAAGTGGAATCACTTGGCCGAGCTGGAGGCTGGCAATGTTGCCGAGACTGAGCCCTGCTGAGATGGACTAGCTGGTGCTGGAGTCCAGGACGCTGCATCTGACAAGGATCCCGGTGAGTTTGGGATTATCCCCACACAATAGCCCCCCAGCTTCTGAGCTCATTAGACTTCCTTTTGAGGTCAGAAGCTAAGTATCATGGAGGATAACACTTGTGTCCTTGAGCGGTTTGTCGCTTGAGATTGGTGGGCTTCAGTCAATTGGTTCGTCACCAGCTGAGAGATGGAGGCATGATCAGGTGGCGCATTGCCAGAGGTGTAGTCTCGTTGGAAGTATTCTATTGATGCTGCTGAGGAGGCTACATTGCTGCCAACCTGGAAACTGGCACTGCTACCGAGCTGGAGACTGGCACTGCTGCCGATCTGAGGACTGGCACTACTGCCGAACTGGAGACTGGCACTGTTGCCGACCTGAGGACTGACACTGCTGCCGACCTGATAACTGATACTGCTGCCGAGCTAGTGGAGACTGAGACCGAGGTAAGAGTACCTGGCCGAGACCAACATGAGGCCGAGTCAGCGTGAGGTCGTAGCCAGCACGTGGACGGACCAGCAAGAAGTCGGGACCATCATGAGGCCGAACCTGCGTGAAGCACATAGCTAGCACGAGGGCGAACCAGCAAGAGGTCAGGGCGCGCCGGCAATCTGGCATGAGCGCCGAGATGCTCACATAGCACGAAATGGAGAGGACCCACTGGCTCATCACCAGGGGCTTGCTGGCAATCTGGCATGAGTACCGAGATGCTCACATAGCACGAAATGGAGATGACCCACTGGCTCGTCGCCAGGGGCGCGCCGGCAATCTGGCATGAGAGCCGAGATGCTCGCAAAGTACGAAATGGAGATGTCCCACTGGCTCATCGCCAGGGGCGCGACGGCAATCTGGCATGAGAGTCGAGATGCTCACAAAGCACGAAATGGAGATGTCCCACTGGCTCGTCGCCAGGGGCGCGCCGACAATCTGGCATGAGAGCCGAGATGCTCACAAAGCACGAAATGGAGATGTCCCCCTGCACAAGGCCGAACCTGCATGACGTGGAGGCCAGCATGAGGGCGACACCAGCGTGAGGCCGTAGCCAGCACGAGGCCGAACCTACATGACGTGGAGGCCAGCATGAGGGCGACACCAGCGTGAGGTCAAGAATCTGGCGCTGCTGCCGCGATGTACGAAGTCGAGATCTGGCACGTAGCCGAGACGCAAGAGATCGAGATCTGGCACGCGGCCGAGATGTAAGAGCATGGGGCTCTGGATGACTGATGGCGCTAGAGGACCGTGCGATCAAGGCTGACAGCAGAGGATCGTGCCGTATGACGGTAGAGGATCATACGATCGAAGCTGACGGGCCATCGAAGCTAAGAATAACGTAGAGGCTAATTACGCCGTCGAAGCTGACAGCAGAGGACCGTGCCGGGAGACGGTAGATGGTCGTACAATCAAAGCTGACGGGTGATCGAAGCTGAAGGATGATAGGAGGCTTTAGTAGCCCCCCGAGCTGGAATGGATGTCTGATGGTGATGGGAGTCGCCTTGTCGGGGACTCACTAGTCAAGTCGAAGGTCTGGCGCATTCTGACAAGGCTGCTGAGTCGGAGCACTACTGCCCAGGTGGAGCAGTACAGCCGAGCTGGAGTACTACTTCCGAACTGGATCGTCCTGGAAGCGCTGCCGAGCTGGAGCAGGCTACCGAGCTGGAACATGGCTACCGAACTGGAGTGATCTAGAAGCACTGCCGAGCTACAGAAGATGCCTATCACTGGTTGTGGCTATCTGAAATATGGCTGGGGTTTGATCCCGTCGAGGAGTCTGTAGACCTAACCCTTAGTTCTCGAGAGGAGGAATATGTGTTGAGATCCCTCGAAACGTAGCAGTTAGAGCTGGCCTCATCCAGAATCTGCTGGATTATTTGCTTAACTTGCTGGTCAAGCCATTGTCTCAAGTTGTCACTGTCCTCCGATTTTCACTCCAGTTTTCTTGAAGGGCTGCCGGAATGGCTGCGTGCCGGTTCAGCTGAAGGAGGTTTGAAGGATGGCGTTGGCATTGCCGCCCTATTTTGCAGCTGTTGTTGAAGTTTACGGATCAACTCGTCCTACTCTTGGAGGACGACAAGGTTTCGGGCCCTGACATCAGCGAGAAGAGAGCTGTCATCGTCGTCGATCTGATGACGGAGTTTGGCTTGTTGGGGATCCCCCAGTCGAAGGCTATCTCGCCGGGAAGGTGTTGTCACCTCCTTCGGAGATGAACTTGACTTAGAGCGAACTCTTGAAAAGCTTGTCGCACCAGATCCTGCACTGAACCTCTTCTGGCGAGGGACCAGTGGCAGTGTCGATGGTTTTTTTCCCTTTCTGGTTCTTCGAGGCATGGTGTTTGGGAAGATGACTTTTTGATCGGTTTCCCACAGACGGCGCCAATTGTAAGTGCATAAAATGACTCACAAGGTGTAGGGAGTGGAGCTGAGAGCTCTCTGGTTGAATACCGCTGCCTGCCTGAAACCTAGAGAAGGGAAGAAGAAGAAAACAGTCAGAGGACCCTGGCCGTGGGCAACGCAGGGCTCTCCGATGCCTAAGTCAGTATGAGAACTGGACTAAGGATAGCGATTTTGGGGAAGAAGATTATATCAGCGTGTGGTTCTCTCGGAAAGGAGAGATCTCTCTTACTGTTCTCTTTTTGCTCCATTTATAGAGGAGGAGATGGGACAAGGAGGTGGTTGACTGTCTCGTCATAGCTCACATTGTCATATTCTAGGGAGGTACAGTCCCGTCATAGCCTTCTCTGGCGCCTGTGGACGCCGATTTGTCAGGAAGCATGGGCGGCATGGGTGGCTTTCAGAGGGTATGGGCGGTGCCCTTGTCTTATCGCACGTGCTGTAGCGTGCTTAAGTGTCCATGGGAGGACAGCTGTCAGCCCCCGCCATGGGTAGCTTCCTGGTGCTATAGCCGAGGTGTGAACGCTCTGGGGTGTTCGGTACCGAGGTCGGGAGCGACCTTGACTTAGCTGGAGACCTCGCAGGGATGCCGAAGTGGAGGACCGAGCTGAAGTCCCTAGCCGGGCTGGGGATGCCCTGGCCGAGGTGGAACTTATGAGCGTATGGCCGAGTGGAATCACTTGGCCAAGCTGGAGGTTGGCAATGTTGCCGAGACTGAGCCCTGCCGAGATGGACTAGCTGGTGCGGGTGTCCCGGACGCTGCATTTGACAGGGATTCCGGTGAGTTCGGGATTATCCCCACATAGAAAGAAAAGAGATAAAAGGATCCAGATGGGGTCTGGTACTTGCTTTTGGGCCTGGGATTACCTTTGATGGGATTCTTTCCAGAAATATTGTTTAAAAGATTTCCCTTTATTTTTCCATGCAACTTTAGTAACTTTTAATCCCCCTCTATAAATTGAAACAATTATCTACAGTGAGTTGTGCATTTCTTTTGAATTTACTTTTGGGTCAAATTTGAACAATGAATCAAGATAGCCCCTGATTTTTTTTTGTCTACAGGCAGTAGCTGATAAGAAATATGAACCTCATCCCTCCTAATCCTTCGGCCGTACTTGATACTTAAGACTATGGGTAAGTGTCAATCCTTCTCCTAGGAGCAATATATTCTCTGTCAAAAACATACATGATACTTAGACTTCTTTATTGGCCAAAAATTCATTCCGGGATTTCGAAGTAGCCCCCCACAATAAAAGGCCAATGGTGTGTTTTTTTTTTTGGTTGGATCCAATGGTTGAATGATATAGAGAAAAGCTCCACACCATTTTTTTTTTTTTGTTGGATCCAATGGTATTTTTCTCAAAACCATTTTTTTGTTCAAACATTATAAAAAAATTAGAGTCTTGCTATTGGCACACAGTTTTTTTCTTTTCACCCACACACATTTAAAAAAAAAAAACCTATGAAATTACCTTGGTGCCCACCCTCTTCCTTTCTCTCTCCCCACCTCCCCCTTTCACCTCCGGCTCCGGCCAGGATCGGCTCCGACCGGCCAATCGCTCTCCTCCCCTTCTCTCTCCCTCTCCTCCCTCCCCACTGTTTTCTCTCTCCCTCCCTCTCTCCCTTCCTCTCTCTCCCTCCCCCTCCCCCACTGTTTTCTCTCTTTCCTCCTCTCCCTTTCTCTCCCCCCACCTTGCCCTTCACCTGCGGCTCCGCCTGGACCGGCGAGCGCCGGCGGACCCTCTCCTCTCCCCCCTCTCTGCGTACACGTGCTTCTGCGCGCCTGGGTACCCCATCACCGCCACCGTCCAGATCCGGCACCGGCAGGGGAAAGGAAGGGAGAAGGAGAGACGGGGAGAAGGGAGAGAGATGGGGAGGGAGAGACCGGGAGAAGGGGGAGAGAACAGTGGGGGAGGGAGAGAGTGGGAGAGAGGATCCGCCGCCGCTCGCCGGTCCAGGCAAAGCGCAGGTGAAGGGGAAGGAGGGGGGAGAGAAAGGGAGGAGGAAAGAGAGAATAGGGAGGGAGGGAGAGGGAGAGAGAAAACAGTGGGGAGGGAGAGGGAGAGGGAGAGGGAGAGGGAGAGAAGGGGAGTCGGCCGGCGCCGATCCTGGCCGGAGCCGCCGGAGGTGAAAGGGGAGGTGGGGATAGAGAAGGAAGAGGGTGGGCACCAAGGTAATTTCAAAGGGTTTTCTTTTTTTCTTTTTTTTTTAAATGTGTGGGTGAAAAGAAGAATCTTGTGTGCCAATAGCAGGACTTAAAAATTAATATTCCTGCTTTTTTATACTGCTTTCCTCCAAAGAAAAATGGGCGTTTTCACAAACAAGAAGGATTGAATGGGGCCTGCTTAAAACTCTAGCTGAATTCCTCCTAATTCTTGGAGGAAAAAAAGGGGCCTTTTTCACTTCCAAGGTAAAATGGCTTTTTTTTTTTTTTTTCACATCCAAGGATTGAAATAAGTTTTATGAATGGAGGGCCAAGGGTCCAATGAACCTTGGCCTGAAATAATGAACGAATGAGCCAAGGTGGGCCTTGCTTTCCAATTCTTACTGAATTCACATACAAGGATTGAAAGAAGTTTTATGAATGGAGGGCCAAGGGTCCAATGAACCTTGGCCTGAAATAATGAACGAATGAGTTTCCAATTCTTACTGAATTCATATGGAAAAGGGGCCTTTTTTTCACTGAATTCCTTGTACTTCCTTCAGGTATCACTGAATTCCTATCCAGATGTACTGTGTTTAAAAAGAAATTTCCATGAGAAATTTCCCTGCTTTCCAATTCTTACTGAATAATTCATATGGAAAAGGGGCCTTTTTTTTCACTGAATTCCTAGTACTTCAGCTATCACTGAATTCCTATCCAGATGTACTGTGTTTAAAAAGAAATTTCCATGAGAAATTTCCCTGCTTCCAATTCTTACTGAATAATTCATATGGAAAAGGGGCCTTTTTTTTCACTGAATTCCTAGTACTTCAGCTATCACTGAATTCCTATCTAGATGTTTAAAAAGAAATTTCCATGAGAACAACTCCTACCTTCCATGAGAGAGAGAGGTGGGAAAAGAAACTGGGAATGATATGGTATCTTGGTGTTGGTGATTAATAGGTGGTATAGTTTCCATTTGAAAAAAGAGAAGGAAAACCTCATGAGATAAACTCAACAAACAGCAAAATGAATGGAAAAGTGGATTCCTGAGGGTGGGCACTTGAAGTGGGAATAAAAAAAAGAGAGACAGAACTGAACTACCATAAAGAAAAAAAAAAAACCTAAAAAAAAAAAAATAAAAAAAAAGAAAAAAAAACCAAATAGAACTTGTATCCATTAAACCGTGTTTTAGTCCCCCCTAAATTTAATTTAGCCCCCTTAAGGAACCATTGTTACAGGCAAAAAAAATTCCCCTTATTGCCCAGCACTCGCAACTCCATCAGCACATTCTGTATGAGGAATCCAAAAGAGAGAAAAATCAGAACTACCATAAAGCAGAGTCATGTATCCATGAATCTCTCAGCTGAAATGAAAAAAAGAAAAATAAAATCACCGCAAAACAGTAATGAACTCAAGGTCATGGTGTCAAGAAAGACACAGTTAAGTCCTCAGAAAGAGTCTTGATGAGTGAAGATTTCTACTTTCTCTTAATCTTCATCCTCCTCAGGAAAGCGCAGATGCTTCCCTTCTGGCATAGGCATACCCTTCAAGCATAAGACACTCGGTGATAGAGATGAATCCGCTGTAGCTTCCTCCTCCCCTTCAATCTCATCATCACTGTTGTAGATAAACCGAGTGTGCCTACCCTTAAACTCTGCCATTCCCCCATTCTCCTGAACGCATACCTTTTCCATTCCTGCGCACAATTCATCAATTAGTCCTCCATCTTCTACTTCTCCCATCTCTTCTTCTTCGTAGTCTTCTACCTCCCCCATCACTTCTTCAGGGTCTTCTACATCTCCTTGCGAACTTGCATTCACCTGAATAGACCAAACAGAGGCATTGTCATCTACATCAGATTTCTCATTGCAGCAACTTCCTTGGAATGTCACCTCAGAGGACATGGTGGAGGAATCCGAGATTTCAGATTTTCCAGGGGAGTCGTCAAACTAGCAATGCCCGAGTGATCGGACTCTCCGAGGATTCGAGAGTTTCTTGCTGCAAATCGTGGGTTACCTGAGTAAAATTGCCCAAGACAAAAATAACCCAGATCAAGAAACAGAAGCGAATGACAAAATATTCAAGAAAAAAACACACACCCATTAAAAGAGGAATGAAATATGTAGTGGACTTGTTAGAATCGAACCTGGGTAATATTGGGATCTTGTTCTTCAGCGATACAAATCACAGCCGGAGATCCATTGATTTCCACAGCCATGTTTCCATTGGAAAGATTCGACAAAGAGGGCGTGTTGGCTGGAGTTGGAGCAAGAAAAGCTGCTGCTGGGGAACTCAAAAGCCCTTGAAACTGGGGAAAAGGGGGCTGATTGAACAAGAGTTTCGGAATATCTGAATCTTCCTCGATCTTCTGCAAGAGGGTCTTCACCTGCCCGCGTAGAAGAAGCTCGCCTGTTCCGGGCGTCTGCTTTGCTCCATCTCTGTTCTTGTCTACAGAAGAGGGGGTTTTCAAGCTACCCATTGCAAGCCCCACAATCGGCGAATCGTTAGTAATATCAAAAAGCGCCGACCGATCTTGTATCTTGCCTTTCGTTGATCTTGAAATAACCTTTTCTGGTTCTCCTTTCTTCCCTGAAAAAACCATGGTTTATTATTAGAATGCATCAAATCATTGGAAAGAAAGAAAATAGAGAACTGAAACTCCCATCCCTTCCTAATAATTGAAAGAGAAGTAGTAACTCACTTGACATGGGCATGTTGTTTGATGCAGACAATGTCTGAGATCTTGTAACTCGTCTGATTGATGATGGAGTCTCCATGGAGAAGAAGCACAAAAATGGGAAGAAAACTGAGAGCTGGAAATGGGTGGCCTGGAAATGGGAGAGAGATTCCTTCTTACTTGTAATGGAAAGAAGGAGATTGGAATGCAAGAGCACAAGATGGAAGAAATGACATATTTGAAGTGGGTTTTAAAAGATTTGAATTTGGCTGCAACGGTCATATGACCGTTGGAGGTGTGGGATTCCCAAAGGATGCAAATGACAATGATCCTCGACCCGCCGCTGTCGTCCGCAGAAAACTCGGGTCTGTCTTAGAGCCCTGACCTAAGAAGGGAAACGGGTCTGGGTCTGATTGGGTCTAACCCGGCCCATACACATTTATTTCAGGGTGGCCTTTTAGGGTTGTTAGTATGAAAAATTGAAAATCCATTTAGGTTGATTGGACTCGAATTGAGATATAGATGTCAATGCTCCGATCAGGTCCGTTGGATCCTTTCCAGGTTCTACGCGAAAGGATGCAATCAGATGTACACGTTCATGTGTAGTCTATCCATCCCCCCCAAACAGATGCCCCCCAAACAGATGAAGGGACTTGAACTCAACTGTGGGACACGCCTGTTGAAAATTCAAACCTTTATGTTCCCAAATTTTATTGTGATTGGAGCTTGGTCCCACCATAAGATAAGATTGAGCATTTAGTTAATAATGTGATTAATGCATATGATTAATAATGTATAAATAATTCTACAAATAATAATAATAATAATAATGCACAAATAGAGAACAAGGGTTGGTTGGGCACTCGGCTTCTGACCTAACTACCCAGAGTTTGATCCTTTTGTTCCTTTTCGGCTTCTTCTCCATTGTTGGGGGCTCTCTCTTCTTTTAACAGGTGAGCCCTACAATAGAGTTCCGGCATGTTTGTCGTGTTTGTTTACATAGAATACATAGGAATTCATCATTAAATGAGCTAGATTTTTAATACTATTAAAAAGGTGAGGGTAAAGGATATAAGGCTTTGGTGTACATGAACCTGGACTTTCCTAAGATTTTGAACCTAAGGTGATGGTTGGGTATTCATTTTTTAATCTTCTCTTGATTATATCTCCATTGAAAGAAAGGTTGTTAGATATTCATTTTTCATCTTCCCTTTATTATATTTTCATTGAAGGAAAGGTTCTTTTATGCTTGTTTTAGGATATTAACCTTTCATCTTTATTTTTAAAGACTTAGGGCATGAATTCCTATGTATTCTATGAAAACAAACCGGCCTTAGAGGATCCCAACCAATAATTGTCATTGCCCAACTACTGAAACCATTACATAACTGCCACTATTTTTAAGCTAATGTTGATGCCAGGCATGAAGAAATTGGTTGTACTTATACATACAAAGTCTATGTTGGATCTATGTATATGATGCCTAGTGCTTAATTAGCCGGATTTCATAAGGAAGAAACTAGCTTGATCACCTGTGTTTAAAGCAAGGATATGTAAATGCATAAAAGAATTGCCATAATATTGATTTGGGGTTAGGGGGTGGAGTTATATGAATTAATTTTAATTATAATTTTAATAGAGTCAATGTTCAAAATTTAGAAAACAAAAGGTAATAAAACTATAAAATCTAATAAGTAGTAAGAAACTAATACAATTTTTATTGTCAACATAAGCCAACAACGGCGCCAATAAAGAAAAATTTGGCTATGAAAGTTGATGGTGCACCAAAGGGAAAGAGTAGGCTAAAGAGGACGTGGATGGAGGTAGTAAAAATAGATATAAAGAAGTGTAACTTATCTGAAGATTTGGCTCAAAATGAATCGGAATGGAGAAACAGAATTCGTGTGGCCGACCCCAATATAATTGGGACAAAGCTTTGATGATGATGATTGAATAGTATTCATTGCATGTCAAATACTTTTGTTTTTCTTTTAATTTATATCAAGTATTTTAATAATGATCGATCTTATAGATGTGTCTAATTTGAAGTGGAGTGGTATAATTATATTGGGAGATGCTCCTATGAGAGATATCTCTCACTCATAGGAGCATCTCCCAATTATATTTATTGGATATGAGCATAAAAGTAGACCCCATTTAGAAACAAGAACAAATAAAACGTAAAAATTCATAATTCTTAATATTATTTTGGCCAAAATAATATAATTATATAATCATAGATCATAATTTTAAATTGTTTAGTGATATAGACATTGTCTTTTTTAATCAAGAAAGTAGAGTTTTTTTTTTTTTTTGATCCATTTTCATCAACGGGATTTGAAAATAAATAAGATAGTTATCTCAACCATTTTTAATAAACAATTAAACTAATTATCAATTAAGAATGACTATGAAGGGATGAAAACAAATAATCCTTATTAACCATGCTTCAACCAAATTCAAGACATTTGCACCAACTGCGGAAAATATTACCAAAGACACTCACTGGCCAATCTAGAATCAATTTATTAACTAATCTACATGATATGGCCATGAAGGTAGGTATCAATTCTCTTGCAGTTGATATGATCTTGCTTCATCAGAACCTTGGATGAATTTGTAAGAGGAATTGACACTTCAAATCCATCTCTCATAATTCATGATGCAAAAACCAAGTTACAAGCCTGAAAGAAAGAATTCTCAACAAAAATACAAAATTGTTTGTATAATAACCAATCTAGTGAGCTTCCACTCCTAGAAACTGGCGAGCATACTTTGAGTTTGCAGCTGCTAATAGAGCAGCTCCAATGCCAGAGCCATCCTTCGAGTGTTCAATGATGACATTCTCTGATATCTCCGACCCAAGTAATTCTTGGACTGCATCTTGGAGATATCTTCTATACTGGGGATGGTTCTCATACAAACCACCGTCCATTGCAACAACAGTCCTCTTCCCAAAAATCAGGCCTTTGGAATCTTGTTCCATCTTTTGAAGAATACCAACAATCCCTGCATCCAGCCAACCTCCCACCCCGCTTCGCAATAGTGTCGCAGACCTCTACAACAGTCTTCCTTGCACTCAAGGAGGAGCATGTCACCTGTTGTTGACAGATTCGAAAAATAAGTAATAATAATATAAAAAAAAAAACCTGAGGGCATGACTTGATATCCCGATGAACTGATCACGCCATAACACTAGATTGAATTATTAAAATTGTATGTAACAAGCATAAATGAATTACCAAATTAGTAAACAATAAAGAATATTGGAAAGCCTTCCATATAGAATAGGAAAAGGGTTTCACTATAACAAAAGATATTCTCTTTCCCTGGATCCGCCCTATAAAAATGTTAAAGCTTCTTGTGTGGTTATAGGACTTTACATACAAATGCATATTTTGGTAGGCATTATAAAGTGAAATTCCTACTAGTATCTATCCATCTTGTATGCATCAGAATTTTGATAGCAACATGCAACGTAGTTAGATGGTGCTCATTATTGCAACCAATAAAAAAAACACATAGCACAGATAACAAGGTGTCCCAACAGTTAGAATTTACCCCAACAACTTCACTTAAGATTGTCCCAACAGCTTCAAGATCAGAGGAGTTGTCCTGCTGCATAGCACAGATATCGGGTGTCCTACACATACAATTTGGAGGCCTCAGAAATCAAAATGTTCACTGCATGGACTGTTTGTATGTCCAAATAATTGGACTGAATGAGAAAAATATGACAATCAGGTTTATGAGACAAAATCTTGACTTCTTTTATAAAACATTTCAAGTGCTTTTATCCAGAATGACCTAGCCGTTCCAAAAAAAAAAAAAAACGAAAAAATCATGATCTGCATCGGCAAACCCAGTTGCACTTCAATAATTGGGGAAGGGGTGACGGAAAGTTCTATGCCTGGTCTAGGTGTATGTCAAAAATGGGGACCATGTGATGATTCTAACCCTTGGCTTAGGGCCACAAACTCATACAATTTTAGGTCATTAGATGAAGCGCCTATTATATAATTTTTGCATGATCAATGAAGTGTGACAGATTATTTGAAAGGGCAATGACCGGCTCTATATATATGGGCCACCCTCTCATGAGTAGATCAATATAGTCAAAGGGAAACATAATTTCTAACCATTTATCATTTCCATCATGGATGATTGCAAGAAAAAATTCTATATCACAATTGTGCAACAAGATGTGAAACCAGGCCAGGCCGTATAGCCACCCATGCTCTTTTTTTTAAACTATAGCAACTCTTGCTCTTATATATATTGTGAAATATTGTATTAACTTGCCTCAGTACAAATGGCATGGAAAGCTTGTCAGGTACAAAATCACCAAACAAGGCAGCTTCTTGAGCCATTTTGAGCAACACTCTTCGTACAATTTCACCAAGGTACATCCCAGAGATTGTCTTCTCAAATATCTATCTCACCGGAACATTGAACATTACATGCCAAGTATGTGGACAGTTAGAGAATAGTAAATACGAAAATAATAGCTATAAAACCAATGTTGAAGATGAGAGTATCAGATAAGGTGTGCATATTAATAGCCAAAAAGACACAGTTCATTGGTTTACAAATTTGAGTGTTACCTGCTCTCCAGGGTTTATGCTTGCAGCATCCATATCTTTATCAAACTCAGTTAAAGGAAGGCCATTTGAGAATGCTCCCCACTCAGTGTTGATAATCTGTACAGCGGAACATTTATAAAATCAAGAGATGTAGCCACTCAGAACATTTTATCTTTTTTACTCATTTTACTTTGTGAAACTAGTGTAAAAACAAGAATTAAGTCTTACAGGAGTCATCAATCAACTCAATGTTGAGCTTAAAGATGTCATAGAAAGGCTGGTTACAAACCATGTTCCTAGAACTATGTGTCTGTCCCTGCAGTTTTGGGATAGCGTCGATTCGTTCTACATAACATGCATTAGTTCCAGTCCCCAGGATTACAGCAACCATCACATCATCATCCCAATAACGTGCTCCAGCCAGTGTTCCCACAGTATCATTGACCTGTAAGATAATAATAGTGGATGAAAATCACTTACCAGCTAAAACTAGAAAAGCATGCATGAATGCTTGGCCGCTATCCTTCCTTCAGAAAATATCATTTCATGTATAAACAGATCCTGATCTCGAAAACCAATTTAGCAATTTGTAACACTTACCAGTGCCGATACTCGCATATCTAATCCCCGTCTTTCCATTGCTTCATTCAAACAAGCAACTACATCTCTTCCTGCCTGTTCAGAGTCCACAGTCGAGTTTAGCATCACATTGAAACATATATTAAAGATTTTTTACTGGTATAAATTGGAGAAAATGGTCACTAAAAAAATAAATTGGAGAAAATTGAGAAACTGAGACATATCCCCAGAAAATGCTTAGAACCTCCTAATAGCTCTCCTTCCATCATAATCAAAAGGAGCATAAGTCAAGAGAAAAATAGGAATCATTTGCATCTTTTATTGAAACAAGTAGATCCGAGAATTAGCTATTAAGTTATGGCCACTAATCGCCTTATGTCGGTATTTCCATTCTAGGAAGACTTTAAATAAAAATCAGTTTCTATTAGAATCCATAACTGAAAATCATTTTGAGAGAAGTTGAAGAGCTGAAACTTATCCCCAGGAAATCTATGTTAACCTGATAGTTTGTACATGTGTATAGCATCTGTGCTGGAGTGTACAAGTTTCATATCGATGCTTGATACTGCATCGATACTTCTAAGATACAATTTTTGCATATCGAACTTACCAAGTCCAATAGTTCATATAGTATTTTTTTTTCTTACTTTTCAACATAAAAAACGTTAGAAAGGAATGTAAGAAATGACAATTTAATTTCAAAAATGTTTGAAGAATTTAGGACTAATTGGTGGTATTTTTTAGCCATTAGTCAAATAGACAGGTGGTAAATACCCTTATATATTAGCTAGGATTTTGGATCTAGATTTAATTGCTATAATTGAGGCATGATTAGATGTTGTAATTAGGGCATGCAAGCCCCCTTTAGAAGGAGAGAACAGTGAACCGTGAGGGACACACGGAAGGTTCACCAATACTTCGATTCCTCTCAGGCTTCTAATCGAATGACATGGTATTAGGGATTCTAGCGCAAGTACCCATATGACCTCTTTCAACCGGACACAAAGTTACAAATTTGTTTTCCTTACACTGGGGACTCTCTCTTCCCCCACAAAATTACAAAAATGTTGTTCCTTACACTGGTACCTCTTTCGGTTCAAACTGCCAATGGAGACCAGCTTCCCATCACCTCTGTGGGGATATCCCCTGGCCCGTTACCATTAACTAATGTTTTAGTGTCTCCTCATCTTGCTACCAATTTGGTTTCAATGGGTCAACTTGTTGAGAATAATTTACAAAATCTAATCATGCCTAAATTATAGCAATACAATCTAGATCCAAAATCCTAGCTAATATTTAAGGTATGTACACATGTATATTTGACTAATGATAAAATACACCACCAATTAGTCCTAAGAGGGCCTCCACGAGTGGGCCTGGATTGACATCCATGTCCTAGATTTCCAAAAGTGTAGAGTCGTATCCCTAGTCCCATATCCATGTCTGTATTCATATCAATATCTGGGCATCATAGCCTAAAATTCTTAGGACTTCGTTGCTACCTCTCATTCTATCAGTCACAACAAAGCAAAGTATAGAAAAATAATAGTAAATCAATAATAATAAGCGTTATTTGCATCTCCTTAACCATGAAGATTGTAGTGTTATATATGTGCTGTGGAAGTACGAAACCGTGAAGTCACACATCTAATGTTAGTTTTATTGATCCAGAGTTTGATCTTCTTCTCATCGTCTTACGCGGGAAGACTCGTTCTTGTATCACAAGAAATCTAATTCAAAGTTTTGTTTTATACCATTCATTGTCAACATGATTTATTTAGGATCACCTTTGTAAGGTTATGCTCTTCTACTCAATCCTACTCAAGGCCATGTTTCCATAACCCCACAGTCTAATATTTCTTTCCTCACTACATCATCCAATGTCTTAATCGTCTTCTATCTATTCGATTTTCTTAAATTATCAGCCCTTTGACGCCATACAGGGTTGATTCAAGGCTTTTGTGCACATGCCTAAATAGTCAACAAATTGCAAGTGAAGTATTTTAGTATCAACATGCTCTGTGGGAAATCCCCTTATCAACGCTTCAGATTTAGCCTCTGAAAGCATACTGCTTGAAAAATCCACGGGGGAAAATAACATAGGGAGTAAGTACATAACAAACCACCACTACATGCTTCTCCCTTTTCTCTGAGAGATGCAAAATTTAATTGAAATGAATTGGGAATATATAGGACAAGGATTCCAACAAGAAAATGAAAGCTCCTGCCGCAAGAAGATTAAAAAAAAAGAATAAAGATTGACTTATCCTCTCTATCCACTCCTGACTTTGCAAGTTTATCCGCAACTTTTTTTTTTTCTTTTTTCTTCTCTAGTGATATGTTGGATTCTAGCTTTTGTGTAATTGGTCAGGCATCTAATTTCTTTGTACAAATAGAGGAACCTCCAAGGCACTGACTTGAGACCTCATGCCCAGCAAAATTAAGCACCCTGTCAGAGTCCTCTTGAGCTTGTTACGAACCATTCGGTCCACTATTGACTAATACCGATTTCAGTGTCACAGTGACTGATGGTGCGCCTATTTCATGTGAAGGCTGGACTGCCTTGTCCAGTTGTCCTACAGTGGCAAATGTAGTAGTCTTCAGTAGTGAGAAATGCTGGACATATTTTCTGCACTTAAGGAGATTCAAATCATCCATGTCATACCCGTATCAGACAGATATTGTCATTGTGCTGCATTATCAAATTCAAACAGCTACAGCTGCATATCGAACCCAGTCGCATTTTGCCTTGTGAATTCTACATCTCCAACCTATCTTGATTAGAGTTTCAAATTCATCTCCAACCATCTTCACATAACTTGGAATTTCTTAGCAAAGATTTGAGAGAGTTCAAGAATTGATGCCAATTTATAACATATCACGGTAAGGAGACCAATCTAAAAAGCAGTTTTGCAGTACACACATTCAAAGCATTCAATGATGAATTGACGATGACAACATGTTCTAAGTTTGGGCGTAAGTTTGCTTAACTCTTTTGAGAGTTCAATAAACAAATAAGAGACTCTCTCCAAATCAAATAAAAATCCGATCCTAGACAATGTGTACCCAATAAAGAGAAAAACAAAAAATAATAACAGCTGAATATGCTGTAATACGTGATTTGATCAAGATCTCATATTCAGTGGCTATTCAGTCCACTGATGACTTTATACCATCAACTCAACCCAAGAGAAGGAGTAATGAGCATGAAATTGGAATACTAACCGTCCCAGAGACCGCAAAACCCTTTGTCCATTTCATCAATATGCCAGAGTCAATGGAAATTTGTTTCACAGGAAAAGAGAACGTAAACCCAATCTCCCTTGTCCTTCCCTGTGGCAGGTGAAATCTACCACTTTCCTTCTGGGCGAATTTTTCCAGCCCAGATGCAATAAAATCAAACAATTCCTGTCAATGAAAGCAAGGATTTATCAAGCACAACATATTAAAACAGAATGCCAAAAAGTATAAAGCTTGAACGCAAGACACACAACAGCGACAGACAAACCTCAGAGGTACCAAACATCAATTCCTGAGGAATCGACACTTGATCAAATTCAGTGTCTTTGACTCGGCCCTCCTTCCCTCCCAATTGCACCCTCAACACCCGGAAGTTCGTCCCCCCAAGATCCAATGCATAAAAGAGACCTTCCTCATTCCTATCAGAACCCAAACAGCACTGTCAGCACCAAGTACATCCAAAACTAAAATCCCACTTTTCTTTGTCCTCTTACAGGCATATTGTACTTTCTGCGCTACAATTTTCCACAGTCGTTTCATTTTCTGCTCTACAATTACAACATACAAACAGAATTCTCCCTCCCTCCCTGTTTGTTTGTTTGCATTAAAATACATAGGAATCGAATACATAGGGTGGTTAAAGATGAAGATCAAAGTGAATTTCAAAAACATGACCTTAATCTTCACTTTTAACCACCCAATTATTCAATTCCTATTTATTCTAATTCAAACAAACAGACCCTAAAGATTATTCATTTCTCCAACTTCTTTTCCAACACTGAATTCCTTTCACATGTAAATCTAAAATCAGACCTCAACCCAAAAACAGAGAAAGAACTACACAAACCAACACTCACTAAAGACACCTTCATAACTAAATTTACCTGTAAAAAGCAATATCCGAGCAAATTTCGCAGAAACCACATTCTCACACACGGAGAAAATCTTTTACAAACACCAAACAGTAGAAACTGAAAGTCATTTTCACCAAAACATTGAGAGAGAGAGGGAAAAAGAGTAGGAACTACAAACCCAGTTGGGAGGGAATTGACGTAGGTGAGGATCATCTTGAGGTCGCTGGCGCCGTCGGCGGCGAGGCCCGACCGCATGTCGGTGGCCATGGCGTCTGCCACGTGGCGAAGGACGGGGAGAGGAGTGTCGCATTTCTTCTGGAGGTGGGTCAGGATCGGGTGGGCCAGGCTGCTCGATCGGACGGTCAGACGTGAGTATCTGCATCTGCGAGATGGTGATCTACGGGCAGATGGTGGGGATCGGGTGGGGGAGAGTGATCCGATGGTTGCTGTTGCGGTCGCGATCGCGATCGCCATTTGATTGTTTTGGGATGGAATCGATGAGATCTAAGTTCGAAGAAGAAGAAGAAGAAGGAAGTAGTTTTGTTTACGGTGGTTGATAGGGTGGATTGAAAAAAAGGAGGAGGTAGCTGAGCATGGCTCTTTTTCTCTCTCTCTCTCTTTGGTTTTCTCTCTCTATCAATGTTTCTTCTTCATATGTAGTTATTATTTTATTGTTGTTTTTGCTGTTGAAAGAGGGGCTAACTGTCTGTGTGACTCTGGTACGGTATTATACACCTCAAGTCTATCTGAAAATGTGAAAGAGTGTTGGGAACAATGTCAAGGATTTATCAAATTTGGTGTCTTTTTTTTTTCTAAATCTTTTATTTAAATCGTAAAATAATGTCTTTTGTCACTTTTTATTCTAACAAATACTATGTTTTCCTCGTAATACTTTTTTTTTAATTTTAAGAATTTTTCCAAAGATTAGAGCATTATTGAGAAAATATTGCTCATGCTCTTCTGTAATAGGAAAGAGGTATATCAAAAAAATATGTTTTTGGTTGGGGCCGATCTCTTTACGATATTAGCTCATGGGTTTGAGATATGGCGCCAACAAAGAAAATGCCTTCTATTAGGAAAATCCTTTTGATTTATTAATTATTGTCTATTTTATATTATCAAATTGCAAAGTTAGTTTATTTCTTTATTTTTTATATTTGAATATATGGATAGGATATATCTGTACCAATTAGTTAATTATTTATAAATCCACAAACACTTGTATAAAATTGCATTCATATGATAAACTTGAAAAGCACTTAGTTTTTCTCACGTGAATACCCCTATGGCATGCAAGAACGTACAACACACATGCATCAAGTAAAGTCAGAACAAATACATGACATAGTAAAACTTGAAAAACACAGTAAAAAAAGCAATATAAAACATTATTCATAAAATATATATATCCAAAGTGCACACACATATTTAAACACCCATAACCCATCTATATACATGTAAACACTATTTCCATTTTCTACAAGTAGTAGTAGCAGCCAGTAGGAGAGAGTCCGAGAGAGAGAACAAGAACAAATATTTGTGACGTTACTATACTCCCGACGTGCATACGTCCATCCCCGCTTCAATTTTAGTTTTTACGCAAAGCTCCAAAAGAAACACGGTCTGGTGTAAGAGAGGGGCGGATCTGACGATGTTGAGTGTTTGTGTGAAGACGCAGCAGATGCGCATTTTAGTAGTTCTGATGCTTCGTGCGCACTTCACGCCCACACCTCTTGTCCCTTTCCGCATCGTTGGATTCTCCGACAGCAGTGCCATCGTATCTTATCAATTGGACTCATTAGTCATTACAACTCCCATTAAAACTATATGGCGCAAGTTGTAAAAATTCTCCAGGCGTTTTCAATGTTGGTACTTTTTTACAATGTCACAAAACTTTTTTTTTTCTTAAAATTGACTTGAAATACACATTCTTAACAAGTCAATGTTAGGCATTATTGTATAATTCAATTAAAATTTTATATAATCATAAAAAAAATTTACGATATTATAAAAAAGTACAAGCGGAGAATGTTTGGATAATCTTCTTAACTTCCGCCACAAGGCAGGGTTAGAAAGAAAAAAACCCTGTTTATAGTCATAGTCTTGAGAAATTTTCATTTACAAGTGTTGCACTTGCGGTCCAGTCTTATTTACACTGCTTTAGCCCCACTTTTGTGGTTCACACTCCTCTAATATGCAATAGCCCTAATTAGATACTCATATGATTATTACTTATTGGTCAATTAAGTCTAAAAAAGATCTATAAGTAAAAGACATTGAAGTTTTAAGGTCATTAAATTAAGGGTTAAGATAGTGTTATGACCCTTTTTTCATGTGGAACCAAATGTGCAGGGTGACTAAGAAAATTCTCTTTAGAGGGCTTTCTATAAGAAGAATATTGGAAAAGGGGCAAGGGAAAAAAAAAAGCACATTAATTCTCAAGATTTGGTGGGGTTCTTTAAGAATCTTGAACTTTGGGTGGGGGCTTTAGCCCCCTGTACATGTATAGACAACTTCCCATCCCAATTGGAAAACTCGATCTGCATGACTTTAGAAAGTTTGATCTTAAAGCACTTTTAAGCATCACCTCATTTACGATTATATCAAAAGGTAAAATATATATAATTCAATGGCTTTTTTCATGAAACTGAATTCATAGTAGAATGAGTTTGTTAAAAGTCTATTTGTTTGAACAGAAGTGAAATCTTAAGAATCTATGGTATAATGGATTCAAATAAAGGAAAAAATCTAAAAGATACTGATTGGATATGTAGATACGACTGTGACTTTTTCTAGTATTTAATTTACTAGGCTCGTGACAAAGTAATGATTTTTCTCAAAATTGAAGATTATTAGAATGGCCATGGGTAGATAATTTATCTTTGTTTCATCAATTTATGCCCCTTGGAAAAAATAGGATTTTTAAAATTTCTTTGTAAACAAAAAAGTCATCAAAGTTAACAGCTTAATGCAATTGATAACAAACGCTTAGACCTCAAGAAAGGGAAGATATGGTTGCTCAATCTTCTTCTCGTGGGCAACAACATTCCAAGTAAAATTCACACTATAAGAGAGAAATTTTAAAAAACAGAAGTTCAAGAGGATGACACTAGAAAGTGACATCTTCATCAAAATGTCCGAAATGTTGGAGTTAGATAAGCCACACGTGTATTGAGTTGTGCGGAGATTTTCATGCACATAAAAAGAGTAAATGTCAGTGGTATTGGCATATGCCCTTCCTCAATACTGTCTTGTATCTACCATGTGCTCATGAGTCGTGCTCGTGACATCCAGTGGGCTTCACCCCGGCCCAGTCTCATGTTACATCCATATTTGTGACTATGGCTGTTGACTCCATGATCGTTCGTAATGTCATCAATGGATCTGGTTTGGTTCGGATTGGTGCGCCAATCAGATTCCACCTGAGGAAAAGTGTTGAGAAGTGGACTCCACCTGAAGGGAAGTATTAAAAAGTACTTATGTTGCCTCTACTAATATCTCGAGGTTTTGATAGGAATGGTTAGCTGAGAGAATTTAATAGAATTGACAGGTCCAGGAGGGAGTGTAGTCCCAATACGAACCCAAGCTGCTTATTACCAAGGCTCTAAGTTTAAGGATCAGGAAATCACAATAAGTATTCAAACTGAACACCTACCCAAGAGCGAAAAAGACTATACTGGTCCCCAAAATAATCAGTCAGGTCATTGTCCAGCTCATATGCTTTGGTGTAAAGAGCCAAATTGTGTTATCTTTGGGTTGAGTTAGTTTTCAGTTAATTTGTAAACGGTGCAATCCAAATCTCACTTGTTTGATCTGTTGGTTTAGAAATGTCAAATCCAAATTCAGGCCTGAAATTACAAAGAGACAGCTTGTTGGAATGGGTTTGAATTCTCGCCGCGATAAATAAACAGGTTGGGTTTGAGTTGGGTCTATAATATATTTAGTGTTTGACCCTCTCTAACCCACTCGGCCAATTTCATTTTGGTAATACTAATAATAATAATAACAGCTGCTCAAATTCAATATAAATAACTAAAACTACCTCAGAGACAGAGAGGACTTCTTCACCTTCAAACCCATATGGAAAAACTCTCCTTTCAACCAGACCCTAAAATATCCCAAATCAGACTTGGTTGGTCTGGTGATGGGACATGTATTAATATACCAACTGCCATGTTCATGACCCACCGGATGCCTTGCGTGGGTCAAGGATTTAATTCACCCATCTTCACATATTGAGGAAATTGCTTTTAAACGTTCCATACTCCCCAAGTAAAACGTCCATGAATGGAATGTTTTAACAACCTTGTCCAACCCATGTCATCCAGTTCCCTACCCTTCCCTAGACAAGGATATTGCCATCCCATTTCCCTACCCAGATGACCTACAGCCGGGGAGTTTTATAACCTCAACTTATTATGGTTCTGCTCATCCAGAATCAAAGGGTTTTAGGTGGGATTGTCTGCGAAAGTCATGCACTCCGGATCGTAGCATATGCTAAGGCAGCAGAACTCAATCTCTCCTAACCGGCAAGGACTTGGTTCTAATCTACATTTCCAGACTGGAGGGTTCTGTTTGGCATCATTCTAAGAAAAAAAAAAACAACTCCTTTGGTAGGCATTCTGTGAGAGAAAATCTAGAGAGAGAGATTGGGCCCAACAAGGTTTTTTTTTTTTGTTCGTTTTCAAAATGAAACATTCTGAGAATGATTCCAACCAGGCCCAGTTTCTATCAACATAAGACTGATCAAGTCGCAGATCATCTAGCCCATTCAAGGCTATCCTAACTTAAAATCTTGCTATGAGAGCTTTTAGAACAAGCTGGTCCTAACGCTCTTTGGTGAGAGGCCCACATAAACCATATTAATTGGGCCTTGGCCAAATTTCACTCAAACAAGAATTGGATCCACCGTCAAACTCATTACTCATAAAGCACATTAATAAAATATTATGAAAAGTTGACATGCTTTCACCAAAGTTGGAAGAAACAGCAGATTATTCTCAAGGGCAAAGCCAAAAAAAAGGTCCCAATTCCGATACGTTGACCATGAGCCAAACATGGCACCTATGTCTATTTTACAGTCTGCCCTAAATTCTCAGTAAGAGGTATACAGTATGAGGCAGTAAGGCATGGTTGCTCAATTGCTGGGATTTCCTATGCACTGGGCTTCGGAGGGGCCGTTTGTCTGATCAAATATGGAGATCTATGAGAAACAACCAAAACGATCCCTCATGGTAAGATATGATTTCCTCCCCGTCCGTCCGATGAAACTAAATCCTCAAGAATCATGGTCCCATATGGATCAGCACTGCAAATCAATCAGCTTCAAAGTAATCAATTTTTACATGATATTCTTTGAGAAAAGGAACGTTTCCAACCCAAAAGAAAATAAGAGGGAAAAGAAGACACTACATATGTAACATGAATATCCAACATTCCTACTGTACAATGAAACAATAGAAATGATCATATGTACCTATTTTATCCAAAAGCTGCTGCCTATTTTTGCTGTGTAAAGCACATGGTCAACAGATGAATGAATAGAGGACCACAACAGATTTCTAGGTGCTAATCTGGTAGGGAAACCACGTACCAGCTGGTCAGCATCAGAATCAGATTTAGAACAGGTGTTGGAAATTTTACTTTGCTCCGACGACATAGGCTCCTATTTTAGAAAGGTCTGGAATCCAAAATGATAACTCGGAAGATCCTGTTACAAACATAAGGCTTCCAGGAGCCCATTTTATCACTGGAGGTTCAGTTTCAGTACTCAGCCAGCTAGAAACCTGGACAAACACCAAGGAACAGTTGATATTAAGTCGACATCCAGCCACCAGATGTGCACTTCAAAAGATCACAAGATTTGGATGATTTCATTTTGTCATTAATCTAATAACATTTTTCCTTCTTTCTTATTCTGTAAATAATTAACCAGGTTTATTGACTCATTTGCCTTCAGTTACTTGGCAGAGTTCACATGCAAGATGCAACTCGCCAGGGCCAACTGAGATAGGCAGGTAAAGTTTCAGAACACTGTTACCACCAAGGTAACCAAGATGATAAAATCATTAGCAGTGAATGAAGGCACACAAAATGTAGAATAGAAATGCATTAAAAAAGAATATTGCTTTACTTCTTTGCCGGTTCTAACACTCCATGCATATACACTGCCATCACCTGAACCTGCCAAGACAGACACAAGGTTTATCTACCAGTTAGTGGGGCAACCACAGAGGCCTCTCAAATCTCGACCTCAACTGCTATGAAAGCATTCAAAAGGAACAGCGTACCACTCAATAATAAAATAAAAAAATTATATGAGAGGCTGGGTGAAAATCATCCAATACCCGAAACAACAAACATTCCATCAGGACTGAAAGATGCCTCCAAAGTAGCATTGTTAACAACTGGCTTCACACTGTAACTGGTGATCTACAATGAACAAACAGAGGGTGTGCATACAATAAATTTATTCACAATGCAAGAATGTTGATTATTACCAATATCAGCTGAAACAATTAGTGTATTTGTATGTATCAATCTGAATGTTTTGGCAAAATAGATTGTACTATTCTGTTGTCTCTGGGTCCATAGGGATAAGGATACAAATTATCTGTGATACCAAAGTAGTAAAACAGTATCAAAGCCAATGTGATTCCAATTTCCAAGAAGACCTAAGAGCATAGTAGTAGATAACCATCTATACAGCTGGATATACCAACAGTCATTAAAATATCTAAGGCTGAAATACAGAAATTAGAAACTCACAGTTGTTCCCCGAAATGAATCAAGAACATGAATGTGACCTTCCGTAGTAGTCAAAAGCATAAGTCTGCCATCATTACTGAATTTCACTACATTGGCTTCTGAGAAATCTCCTCCAGCAGAAAAGATGTCAAAAGGCCCCTGAAGATAATATAATTATCAAAACTCGTGCCCATGAGAAGTATTCAAATGTCAGAACTTAAACAATGCAACAAATCACTTACCTTCTCAAACTTGCGAGCATCAAACATTCTTACATATCCTCCAAAGGCAATTGCAAAGACCATTCCTTGATCATCATAAGCAACTGCAGGTCTTCCTTGTACTCGCAGGAGGCCCTGCAAGACAGTAAATAGAATTGAATGATCTACCTAAAGAAAGGATCTGCTGACAGAATGACACACATAACTTTGTTATCATGAAAGCTAACTTCACACGAATAGCATGCATCTACGAGCTTAAATTGTTCAAGTGCAAGGAACCACCATAAATGGGCCACAATCCAAAAAACTCAATGGCAATTGATTCTTGCTGCCGGGTATGACTTTCAAAAATTACAAATCAATGGTTGGGAGAAAGTCCAACCAAAGCCCAGCAATGTAATGAAAAATACAAGTGGCAAATAGGATCATTCATTCATTTGGCTCGTATCATCTTTATGTTACCATACATCCATAAAATAAATCCCGGTTTCCTTATCTGGCTAAAATCACCAATGAAACAGGTACAACTCGCAGTTGCAATTTGGATCATATTGATTCGGTGAATATTGCTATGGGTATGACTGGATTGAGACGTCTTGGTACTGAGCAGGATATATTTCCATGACACCCCAATGGTAAGACCAAGCAACATGTATGTATATAGATGGTATGGTAACTAATTTAGATATATACATTAATCCCTGATTGCTTTGCTCAAAAAATGAGATTAAAATGCAAAAGGCAGCTACCTGACACTTCTCAGCTCGCTGATCCCATAGTAAAACAGTTCGATCAAAAGAGCCAGAGATAAAGCAGTCCTTTCGAGGGCACAAGGAAAGAGAGACCACCCTGAGGAGAAAAAACAAGGATGTTTGTATATTTTTATCGTACAGTGCACATTCATTAATAATGAGTAAAGCACATGCCCTATAATGATGAGAATATATAAACAAATTACCTCACCTATCATGGTGGCCTTTAAAGTAACGCAAATACTTATTGTCGTGCAAGGAAAGGAGCCGCAGAGATTCTGAAACAGTTCTCAAAATAAGTAGACACGCCTAGACACTTTTTAAAGAAATAAGTAAATAAATAGCATACTGATTGACATACCATCCCAACCATTTTTTGAGGAGTATATCACTGTAGTTGGATGAGAAGTGAAGCAAACCAGATCAACACCATATTTTTTACTATTGATAGTCTTCAAGCACCTGGCAAGGAAAAACTTAGTTTTATCACTCGAAGAAAACATTTTTCAATGTCCTCTCTTTGCCGGCATGCTAGATAAAAAGCAAAGAAGCAAAAAGTACATTTCCAAGAACTTGAACTATTGATCAAAGCTTGGATTTAAGCCAATTTAAAGCATATCAACTCGACTGGTTAAGTGATACAATGAAAATTCTAATGGTGATGATCAAAATAAAAATTTGCTAAAACAGCAGACTGCATGCAAGAACTGCATAAATACAGCACACAGAACAGAAGTACTTAAGCCTCACTTATGCCGAAAAACTACCATAACATTGCAAAATAAAAACATGTTAAAGTCAATCAAAATAAATGTAACCAACTACATAATAGTCAACTACAGATTCCTCCCATTTATGATTTTTTTCCATCTCGGCTTCAACATTTAATGCTGTTTGGAGAATCCTTCAACTCAACGGCCCATTTCTCATCAATATATACCACTGGTCAAAAGCTCTCTCCAACCCAACTCCACAAACAAATGCAACATGGTGATGGTGACACCCCAATGGGCCCAATCAAGGGTATGGGTGGGACAAGAAGGTCTAAGCATGGAGTAGTGATGGCACAAGAATCTTCCTTACCAGATTAGGATCTCTGGACTTCAAGATCGGAAATATCTAATGATGTAAAAGATACAATGATTTAATGTGTGTAACGCACTCCGGTCGGAATCTAAGTGGTATGAGTGTCCCTCATGGACTGACACTCACCATTTTACTTAATCACCCACCATTAGATTCCCCTGCCCTTAAAATCCAATGGCTAGATTGATCTGATCAACATAATTCTTGAACCATGACTAATACATACTGAGATCTTCTCATTACACCATTTACTTGATTGTGAAGGGATTGCATGGGGTTCATTGACTGATATTCAAGGTCAATCACCCTATCTTTCATGTTAGGTTTTTGTGAATGGTACAATTATTGAACAAAACGATTTTTGGCCATAACGAGTCCACACTGATATCCTCCCATCACCCCAGGTCTGACGCAGGCCCTAGGGTTAGGGCTTACGTAGATGCCGAAGCACGTGTCAAAGACACCTCAAATTATCTCCGCAGAGATTTCTAACATGAGGAACAACCTCTCCAAGGGAAAACCCAATTTTATTGAACTCCAAATCTGAGATTATCATCTCCGCAATGCAATATAAATAGGCAAAGTAAACTTAGGGCCTAAGACAACCTAATCTAATAATAGAAACTATCCTAATCAAACTAGGAAACCAAATAAATCAAAATGCTAATCCTAATTACAATAAAATTAGGAAGCTACTAAAAAATAAATATCTTCAAAACTATTTTGGGTGGGACCAGTAGTGGAATAGTAGCCCGTACTGCATCATTCCCCCCAGGTTGAAAGAAGAGTTCGACCTCGAACTCGGGTCTTCTTCAAGTTGCATCTGTATATATGATGTACGTAAAGCACTTCCTTTGTAGAATTGGCTCTGGATTTCTTCTTCGGTGATTCTGGTTTCTTGGGATGGAGAGTAACTTCCTTTCCATCGTGCATGAAGGTATACGTGTTGTTGCGCATCCCATGAATGCCATTCTTGTCATACAGCCATGGGCGACCTAATAGAATATCGCCACTATCCATTGGTAGCACATCGCACCAAATTGTATCTTTGTAATCATTACCAACTGCAAAAGTAACCTGACATGTATGTCGAACTTGCGCTTCATCACCTGTCATTAGCCATTTGACAAAGTAGGGACGATTGTGCTTGTAAACCTTCAACTTCAAGCGATCAACAAGAGTTTGAGAAATAATATTTTCACAACTTCCACCATCAATCACAACTGTACAATTTTGCCCATGTATTGTACCTGTAGAACGAAAAATACTTTTCCGCAACCATTTCTTTTCAACAGTGGGTATAGACTCTTGTTGCACCAAGAGAAGTTCGCCATCTGTTATTTCCTCCACTTCGTCGGATTCTTCACTTTTAGGATCATCTTTTGTTTCCGGTTCTTCTTGTGCACCTTCCATTAAATTTATTCTTTTTGGGCATTCAAACGCACGGTGACCCTTTTGCTTACAATGAAAACATGTGAACCTGTTTGGATCTTCAAACTTGGAAAACTTTTTTGAGGAACTAGCATTTGGATTAAAATCTGACTTTGATGGAGTCTTTTGCGCAGACCATTTGGACGCATTAAATTTTCTGGCTTGATGATTTGCAATCCCCTCAGCTTTGATAGCATGTTGAACAATCTCATCAACATTGTCAAAATGCTTGAATGTGAGGATATGTTGTATATCAAGTGTAAGCCCATTAAAATATCTGTCAACTAACACATCATCATCTTCATTCAAACCACAACGAGCTTGCATGGTCATGAACTCCTCTGAATACTCAACAACCGTCTTAGATCCTTGTTTCAAATCCTGAAAACTTGAACGCAGATCTCTGGAGTAATTGACAGGAAGAAATTTTTGCTTCAACAGATTTTTCATCTCGGTCCATGTGTCAACGGGGTCAATTTGTTGGTTTCTTCTCTTCTTTTGCAACTCGGCCCACCATATTGCAGCATAATTACGAAATCGAGTTGCCACCAGTGTAATTTTATGACCATCCATCATTGGCTTGTGTGCAAAAATATTTTCAACACACACTATCCAATCTATGAATTCATCCAGTTTCAATTTTCCATCATACTCAGGAATCACGAGTTTAATACCCAAATCACGATCAACATTAATGGCATGTGGATCTCGTTGATTCCGATAATGTCCTCCATCATCTCGATGATTATCCTCACGCCGATTAGTTTCTAAGGTAGTTAATCGGGTTTCAATCCTTGCAAGAGTGCCTTGCATTTGAACTATCATTGCGGATAGTTGATTAACATTTACTGATAATTCCGCAACGGTTCCCCTCAAATCATCATCATTGTGAGAGGAAGACTCCACTTCTATCTGCTTCTTGGGAGGCATTTTTGTTTAATGCAAATTTAAAATTTCTGACTGACCTGATGTGTAGATCTGCTCTCCACGATCACGCTATAGAAAACGGATCTGAAATCTGTCGGCGGAAGGCTGTAATAATGCGAAAACAAGATCCAACGGTTGATCTTGGTCAAATCTGTTGTTGATCAGATGTGCTGATGTTTGCACTCTGCCTGAAATTTTATTTTTTTATATATTGCTGGGCTCTTCAAAACAAGTTGGGCTTCAATATTAAATGGGTCGGATCCACCTATGGGCCGAACTAGAAACCAGTCCAATCACTTAAATCTGTATGGCACGTGTCAAGGAGGCTCCTTGGGCTTACTGCAGAAAGGGGGAGTTCACTCCTTTTGGTTTCTGTTGACAAAAAGGAAGGAGAGGAAGGGGCGAGAAGAGGTGCTGACGAACGTAGAGAAGGATGGTGCAGGTGGCGCTGGCGATAGCGAGCGGGTGACGGCGGCGAGCGGACGACTTTGGTGTCGCTTTCCTCTTCTCCGCTTCTTCTTCTTCTCTTCTCTGCTTCTTTTTTTTTTTTTTTAAGATCTTCTGGGATGGGTTCCGGTAGGCCGAAGGGGTGGAGGAGGTAGGGTCGCTGGAAGGGGAGAGGTGTCTGGGAGGGACGATTGGGTAATGGGGTTTTGCGTTTTGGCAGGCCGAGAGGGCGGCAGGGGCTTGGAGTTTGGAGATCGTCAGGGATTGTGTCGCTGGTGGACTGGATGGGTTTTGCGAGTGGAGTGGAACACTGGGTATGGGTGCTATGGACGGGATAGGCTCTGATCGGTGTATCGAGTGAATGGGTTTGCCGATGTGAATGGGTTTGGGTATGCTGCGGTCTGGGCTTGACGGAAGGATGGGGTTGGGTTGTGGCAGCGGGTTGTGTTCTAACGGAAGGACAGATGAACGATGGGTAGGGGTAATCAACGCCGATTGATCGTGATGATCGTTCGCTCTGATACCAATTGATGCAGGTCCTAGGATTAGAGATTGCGTAGATGCCGAAGCACGTGTCAAAGACACCTCAAATTATCTCCGCAGAGATTTCTAACACGAGGAACAACCTCTCCAAGGGAAAATCCCAATTTTATTGAACTCCAAATCTGAGATTCTCATCTCTGCAATGCAATATAAATAGGCAAAGTAAACTTAGGGCCTAAGACAACCTAATCTAATAATAGAAACTATCCTAATCAAACTAGGAAACCAAATAAATCATAATGCTAATCCTAATTACAATAAAATTAGGAAGCTACTAAAAATAAATATCTTCAAAACTATTTTGGGTGGGACCAGTAGTGGAATAGTAGCCCGTACTGCATCAAGGTCCCCATTCCCCTGAGCCCATAGAAGTGGAATTCACAAAACTATCCTGCACTATGGTTCTCATTTGAAGATTTTACTATATAATCAATATAATCATCATTTACACTAGTATATAGCCAAGCGAAAGAACGCTCATTAATGATCCACATAGATTCGAACCTAATGACAGCTAAGAAGTATTCAACATGTAACCTGAAGGCTGAAGCATCATTTCTTCATGCTTCTATTGCAATAAGTACACCATAACACAACCAACCTACTGATGGATCAGTAGCAAGGCATACCATTTTCATGGAGACAACCAGGTATCAATCCATGGTAGTTAGGTTGGAAGCATCACTCCCTTGCCAATGAGGCAACAACAAAGGAAAAGAAACACACCATAAGACAGATGAGAGGATGTAATTCGTCTTTCTTATTTTAAATAGGGCTTTATCCCACATGAACTCAAGTCACCAATATTCACACAAAACGAGGCAGACCTACAATTTCAAATTTAAAACATGGCGGCACACACCAAACTTCCCCAAATAAACTCAAAGCCATGTCAGGTAACATGTCTTTCGTTGCTCAAACACATTTTATATAGCCAAGAAAATTTTAATGGGATGTAATAATTGATTTTTTTTTTCTCTGGTAATACTCACGCACCCACATAAACACACCACCCAAGTCCCTCACCAACACAACCAAGGATCTATCCCTGGTTGCTTCTATGGAGAGGAAGATGCTTAACCATTGAGCTATGAGTGGATTGGCGATATGATAATTGATTGTTTTGAATGAAAGCTTTCCTGATCATATCTTTTGGTGTTAAATGCAGTTCCAATGACATGGAAGTCTGCCCACTTATTAGTTATTAAAAGTAGCGTGTTGGTTAACACACCTTCCACTAGGATGATGTCTTGGGAGTGAGTTCATGAGGATGTATAATGATTTCGGTCTTGCTTAAACCAGATATGTAATGACCTTTAGCAATAACAACAACAACAAAAGGCAACAAATATAATGATCGTGGAGTAAAGAGAGAGCATCAATATCATTGAAGTTTAGAATTAATGAAATGTAAAATTATTTGTGAAGTTCGTGTGTTATCAAAACATCATTGAAGTGTTTATCTACTCTGTAAAAATAAATTATTACATTATTTGTATTCTAATGTTTATTTTGTTGTATCGGATTATGTGCCTAATACTCATATTGGTTATCATTATTCTGGTATTTTTCATTGATGACGCAGATCTGATGACTTGGGTTTACTTGTTGAAGGGCAAAGAAGAAGTATTTTCAGCTCTCAAAGTTTTCCATTAGTAGGTTAAATTCCAATTCCATATAAAGGTACGTGTTCTTGAGAGTGATAACAGAAAAGAAGTAGAATCCACAGACAAATGGACCATAAGATGTAGAAAAGGATAGATCCATCTCATATGCGACTTAAATATTGTAGATAACACTGAGAAACATGTGCAAAAACAGATATAAAGATTAGTGAAGAGTCATACGTGGCATTTGCAACATCATAAAGGCGAATTGATTCATCATCACTGGCAGTCACCAGATAATTTGATGCTCTATGAAAATCCATTGAACTGATTCTACCATTCTGAAAACTTCAATTAGCTAGCAAAATAATTTTACAATTTAAATTGAAACAGAAAAAACATATCACTAGTATAATTCTTATGATTATACCATTCTGAAAACTTCAGTTAGGTAGCAAAATAAATTTACAATTTAAAATGAAACAGAAAAAACATATCACTAGCATAATTCTTAACTGTCATGTGCAGTTCCACGAAGATAACTGAATAAAACAATAAAGCTAGATGAAGATGAATGAAATCAAGATACTACCCATAGGCATCTAAAATCAGTTCTGGAATTCCACATGAAAACTAGTGCTTTCATGGAGGCGAAAAAAAAAAAAAAGAAGAAGATGATAGCAAGTTTGCAAGTTGCAAGTTGTAAGTTGTAAGTGATTACAAACACATACAAAATTCAAAGTTATACTCAGTGTTTCACTATACCAGCACCATTATAGAACACTAGGTAACACTTCACATGAGGCAGTGAGGCACAACATATGAACTTCACCTCCACATAAATGTAGTATGGAAAGATAATGGAGAAAATGCATACATGAATGAATGAAATATATGACTTGCATGCCTTTTCTGCTGTTCCATTTGATTGTCCAGAGAGTTGGCATCAAGCAGGCAGTAGGTCATAAAAACTTACCAAACCAAATTGGGTCTTCTTCCTTTTTTAAAGGTAGTACTTTACCTAGCCCGCATTGTTGGGAATTGGTATAAAAATGATGATACAACATATATGAATGAAGTATGGTCAAATTTGTCCAAGTTTGACATGGTTCTCATCTGACATTTCATTTCTTACATAATGTTTCAATTTTCTAAATTACCTACCATTTAGAGGAATGTGCATGGGCATTTCATGTCATGAATGGGCTTCTAACTTTCAAGGATATGACGATGATATGGTCATATAGGAAATGAAATTCCCATTACAGATGCATTTAGTACAACTTTTAGGAGCTACGGAAAAGTCACCCACTTTCAACCCACTGCATAGTGGGTAGAATAGCAGAAACAATCATCAGCTACAAATAACTGGTCGTTGAACAAGGAAGTGCAGGAATCACTCAAATTACACCTATGGTATTATGATAGGAGTGGAAAACTGGAAATAGAGATAGAAGTGATCGGTGGCATAGCCTCCACACTGGTTTTATGTATAAGATGATACGATATGTATCAGCACAAGTCAGCATTCACTTTTCAATATAACCGGGTATCATACTATCATCACCTTCAAAAATCAGACCATTTCTGAGAACTCATGTTTTATGACAAATTGTCTTATGATACCAATCTCCCAAAAAAAATAAAACCTACAAAATCCCCATCCACACCCTTGCAAAACCAATTTCAACACGAATATAACTGATATCATTGTTTTGGTCAGATATATCTCTAAAGTAGAAGATCTTGAGAAGATGGTAAAAAAAAAATCTTCAACTACAGCGCAACGACTATTCATAGAAAAAAAAAAGGATAAGCACCAAATCACAGCGCAGCAAGGCAAGCAATAGCATGCTTCATGATGCAGGATACTTTCCAGAGTTCTCATGCACCTATGTGTAAACCGCTTAGGGCCTGTGTATCTAGGCAATAACATTTCTCCAAAAAAAAAAGTGCCAAAGGTGAAACATTAAAGCTCAAGATCCACAAATGATCCCATCTACATCTCCACCTTAGACCCTTCACCTTCCTCACCTCTTTTTAATCCTCCTTCCATAAAATCCCCTTTACCAAGAATTCCTAGGAATTCAATACCAACTAACCAATCAACCCCATACTAAATTGGAACTTTGTATAGAATCTTGTCATTTATTACACTCCATACCTAAAGAAGGCAAAAGGGGTCAGTTGTCATCTGCTCAAACATACTATTCACAAGCATTTGAAGAAGAAATGCATGAAAATTGCTTCCAAAATGCATAAACCACTCTTGGGGTTTTTTCTTAGAGAGAGAGAGAGAGAGGTACATAATCTCTGAAGGCCATGCCAACTTCCATGCTCCTGAGGACCTCGTCCGTCATCTCCATAGAAACCCGATCTTCTCCTCCGTCTGATGATAAAAGAGAAGCAGTCATGGATCGATCCTGACCGTCTGTAATGGAGGAACCCTAGCGGGGAAGAAGAAGAGCAAGAAGAGGAAACGGGATCCTTACCTGGCATCTTTATCTGAAAAAAGCTTCAATCTTTTCTCGTTTTGCTCTTTCTGGGGAAGCTTAGAAACAAAAAGAGATGAAGCAGAGCGAGACGAACTTCGTCCGGTGGCGGGTAGAGAGAGAGGGAGAGAGAGAAGGAGACACAGTCCTTCTAGAGTTGTGTAGTTATTAACATTTGTTCCAGCACAACTCCATGGGGTCTATTTGGGCCCACCTTTTATTGTGTAGCCCCCGGTAATTTTGTTATCTCTAATGAGGCATCTGGCCTAATTTTATAAGAGAAGTGCTATCGGCACCGCATTTTTTGCTCTTCCCACTGCATTAGAAGATAAAAAAAATATTTTTTCTAAACTACTCCTTCTCTCCCTCCTCCTCCTCCTCCTCCTCCTCCCTTCCTCTCCCACCCTCCACCCTCTTCACTTCCCCCCCCCCCCCCCACCCCGCGTCTCCGGTGGGGAGGGAGCCCCGGCCGGCAGCCCACGACGGGCTCCCTCCCCCTCTCCCTCTTTCTTCCTCTCTCCTCGTCCTCCTCCCCCCTCCCTCCTCCTCCCACCCTCCACCCTCATCTCCCCCCCCCCCCCCCCCCCCCCCCCCAGTCTCCGGCGGGGAGGGAGCCCCGGCCAGCTGGTCGGTCTCCCTCCCCCTCTCCATCTTTCTTCCTCCCTTCTTTCCCTCTTCTCCCTCTCTCCCTCCCTTTCTTTCCCTCTCTCCCTCCCTTTCCTTCCCTCTCCTTCCCTCCCCTACTCCCCCTCCCCCTCCCAGTCGCCGGCGACTGGGAGATCGGGCTGCAGCAGCAGCAGGGTTTCCTTGCTGCAGCGCCTGCTGATCTCCGCCCCCCCCCCCCCCCCGGCGACTGGGAGGGGGAGGGGGAGGGGAGGGAAGGAGAGGGAGGGAGAGAGGAAGAAGAGGGAAAGAAGAGGGAAAGAAGAGGGAGAGAGGAAGAAAGAGGGAGAGGGGGAGGGAGGCCAGCCGGCCGGGGCTCCCTCCCCTATGGCGACTGGGGGGTGGGGGGGCGGGGGGGAGGGGGATGAGGGAGGGTGGAGACTGGGAGAGGAAGGGAAGATGAGGGAGGAGGAGGAGGGAGAAGGGGGAGGGGTAGTTTAGGAAAGGTTTTTTTTTTTTTTCGCGGTGGGAAGAGCAAAAACTGTGGTGCGGATAGAGCTCCCCTTTTATAATCATTGAACATTCACTCCTATTTTATTGTGTTTCAAATATATGAGTAACATGTCACTAAATTTTAAAGCTATTAAATTAGCGGCTACAATAATTGGGTGGGGTTGATTTTTTTTTCTCTCCTTTTCTATAATGAGTCACTAGCCCAATAACCCGTGCTAAGCACGGTATCTCATTGCACTGCAAAATAAATAATTACATATTAAAAAAATTATCTTTTTCCATAGGACAAGTTCGATAAAATAAAAATAAAAAAATTAAAGCAAAAATGATACAGTTAGTTACATAGAAACAACTGAAATATGAGTAGTTTGATAAAAAAATAAGTGGATAGTTACATGAGTAGTTACATAACCGTTGGTCAAAATTGAAGCCAAAACCACCTAATATTATAATGTGACTTTCTATCTACCCTTCTTGCATTGATAGACATGGATCTAAGTAGGCCATATAGCTCATCTGAATATGAGCAATGCATAGACTGCTCAAAGAAGAACATTCTTTGTGTATTGTGTACTTGTGTATGCCATATTTTTGCGAAGGTATAAGATTAAAATCCAAAGTTTTCATTAAATTCGTATTTTAAATTTGGAACATGCGTACAAATAAATGATAATGTGTGGCAATTTAGTGGGAGAAAAACTTTTTATATGACAGCAAGTAAAAAACACCTCACGTAAATGTGTGCATGGGGGCATTGGCCCCATAAAAAGATTTTGAAAACCCCCTTAATGTTTTAGAAAAATTATGTTTTCTTTTTTTTTTTTCCATGTAGTCCCTCCAAGAAATTTCACGTGGTGACCCCCCTTGAAGGAAATAATATATGGGTTGACCTTTGAATTTTCATTTTAATATATGCTTAAAGAGTTTGAATGGTCCTCCATAAATGTGAATGCGCTTGATGGGGGAGAAGGAGAAGCTATCTATTGTATTTTTGAAGAACTAGCCTAATTAATAATGATGAGGTAAAATAAAAAAAAAACTAATTGAAAATTTCTTATTCATTAGTTGGAAAAGACATGGAAGATTTTTCATATAGAAATCCTTTGATACGAGGAAAACCCCTTTCTTCAAATTTTCAAGTCAGCATGTCAAATTGGATGATTCATTGCAGTAAAGTAGCAAATAATAAAGGGTGCATGACCTATTCCATTTCCCATGTAAAAAATTATTTTTGTTCCAATGGTATGTAGGAACCATTACCCTAAATATGCAGAAGGTAGGCAGAATTATCGATTATCCTTTTAATCTCAAATCTTTTTTTCGCAAGGAGTTTGGTTTTCATTTTTAGCAGGTCACTTGCGAATATAGTTGAGGTGGACAGCCTATAAAGCCATATCACGAGGACGGTTGCATTTCATGCACTAATTGTTGGGTGATCGTGTGCAGGAATTCATAAGTTGGAGGTATTCTTTGTGCACTTTTCAAATAAAAGATTGTATGAGATGATAGTAGAAAGAGGCATTCATTATTTGTGCATTTTCCATGAAAAAACATTTATATGATGGTCATGAGTGGAACTAGGGGAGGGGGCCATACCCCCTCCCAAA
Organism: Litsea cubeba; assembly: GCA_012931725.1. Taxonomy (NCBI): domain Eukaryota; kingdom Viridiplantae; phylum Streptophyta; class Magnoliopsida; order Laurales; family Lauraceae; genus Litsea; species Litsea cubeba. The sequence goes on from CM022947.1 coordinate 102,357,118, forward strand.
GTTTGGAAAACCCCCATCTATAATTGCCCCCTCCCCCCTAAGAATTTCTTATTGACCTTGGCGATGGTGTCAGATTTATATAATGAGTAGTTGATATATTTTACTAAAAGAAAAAAGAAAGATTACAACCTTCTTAGATCAAACCTAATTTGGATTACTGAGGGCAGTAAATGATGATCTCCATGTATTTGATAGGTGATTAATTTGTAACAATATAAAATATGTGATAGAATGCTATTTACCTTAAATAACATAAGCATTGAAAAACACAATGATTTGCATTTTGTACTTATCAAGTATGTAGGTGGTGATAGAGTTTCGATTCTCTAAAGCTCATACTCATGAGAAATATGAGATCTAAACATCTCAAACTAAATGTCAGCCCTTTTTGTTTTATACCATTGCCAATTTCTTCTATAAATGATCAATATAATGGTAGATCCAGCTCGTATAGCCGTATTAGAGTGAAATCTGATTACGTTATCATAACGATATATGGATATATTAAACTTTTCCAAAATTATAGAAGTAGTTGTTATAAAATTAAAATAACAAAACTGATCATTTGCAAAAATAAAACATATATTTGCTAATATATAATTACCAAAACGAAATTAAGTAAAATTATCGAACAATGCCGGATTAAAAATCTTTATTGGTGGCATTGGTCATTTGCAAACTTCTCTAAAATAATAAAAGTGGTCATTTGTGAAAATTAAAAAGATAGTTGTTTAATTTAAAATTACCAGAAAGTTCATGGTGTTGCTTACAAAAAAGTCCAGGGTGTCTAAAATAATTTCAGAAAAGATAAAATAATCCGACCTGCCGGATTCGAACCAGCGACCTAAGGATTATCTGCACCACTACAGTCCTCCGCTCTACCAACTGAGCTAAGGTCGGATCTTGCAATGGACCTTATAAAATTTTAATTTGTTTATATGGTGGTGATAGCCCCAACATGGTGTTCTTGATCAATTTCCTGGCCCATATGATGATAAATGACCAGTTATTTAAACTTTCACATAAATAGTTTGTGTATGAGCTTAGAGAGTCCTTGATCCATCATTATCAATTGGTGGACGATGGAGTGGTGGACCCACTTTTACTATCTCAAGTGCTCAAAATTATTGTACCTATTAAAATATATTAATCTAGAAGGTTTGGATCCAATTTTGAATGTACTTTCTATTTTGAATAAAGGTTACTTTCAGTTTTTTACAACCACTAATATACTCCCCCTCCACTTTCCACTCATATACTTCTCTCACTTATGAATTTCCATCTCCCCTGTTTCTAACATACATAGAATCCTACCTCTTGATGGATTCCCGTGATTAGCCACGGGTTTTTGTGCTAGTGTATATTACATCTTAGTCAAAATTGTTATGCTCACCATTTGATTAGTCACATGTAAAACATTACATGTGATTCACCTTATTGATTTATTTATGTTTTTCAGTCATGTGTTTTAGACATGGCTAATTTGACCAATAGAGCATACTTCATTTAAAATATACAGAAATTATTGATTTCACTTGTGAAACCGAACTCCAATATTGCAATTAATTACTCAATTAAAACTTTATATATAAAAATAAATTAGCAGTTCTTAATAGAGGTTGCTAAAAACCATATAGGTGGACTATTTAAATGAGATTATGCACTTATATATATGTATGTACTAGCAAAACTCCGTGGATAACCACGAAACCACCAAATGCACAGACTGATATGAATTATTTTTAATAAATTTATTAATTAGTAAACTTGTGAGTCCTTTTTTTGTTGCTAATTTGATCTTTATGTTTTTTTTCCAAATGTTTTATTCTTTAGGTGAGGCATGAATTGATTAAGAAAGATCAAATGATCATAGACCTAACAAATTGACCTAATATATTTAAGTGGGACCAAGATGAATGGGGTCCATCATCTCTATTCTAACCGTTCATAAAATCATATGATGCGGGCAAGGACCCATTAATTGATTGATAAAGATCAAATGATCATAGACCTCTCAAATTGACCAAACCTAACCTATTTAAGTGGGACCCCCAAGATGAATGGTCCACCATCTATATTCTAACCATCCATAAAACCATATTATGCGGGATGAGACCCATGAATTGATTTAAAAAGATCAAATGATCAAATGATCGTAGAACTAACAAATTGACCTAATATATTTAAGTGGGACCCAGATGAATGAGGTCCACCATCTTTATCCTAATCGTCCATAGAATCAAATGAAGCGGGCCGGGACCCATTAATTGATTGATAAAGATCAAATGATCAAATGATCATAGACCTCTCAAATTGACCAAACCTAGCCTATTTAAGTGGGACCCCCAAGATGAATGGGGTCCGCCATCTATATTCTAACCGTCCATAAAAACATATGATGCGGGCTGGGACCCATGAATTGCTTGATAAAGATCAAATGATCATAAACCTCACAAATTGACCAAACCTAACCTATTTAAGTGGAACCCCCCAGATGAATGGAGTCCACCATCTCTATTCTAACCGTCCATAAAACCATAATATGCGGGATGGGACCCATGAATTGATTAAGAAAGATCAAATGATCGTAGACCTAACAAATTGACCATATATTTTTAAGTGGGGCCCAGATGAATGGGGTCCACCATCTTTATTCTAACCGTCCATAAAATCAAATGATGCGGGCCGGGACCCATGAATTTATTGATAAAGATCAAATGATCATAGACCTCTCAAATTGACCAAACCTGACCTATTTAAGTGGGACCCCAGATGAATGGGGTCCACCATCTATATTCTAACCGTCCATAAAATCATATTATGTGGGATGAGACCCATGAATTGATTTAAAAAGATCAAATGATCAAATAATCGTAGACCTAACAAATTGACCAAATATTTTTAAGTGGGACCCAGATGAATGGGGTCCGCCATCTTTATTCTAACCGTCCATAAAATCAAATGATGCGGGCCGAGACCCATGAATTGATTGATAAAGATCAAATGATCAAATGATCATAAACCTCTCAAATTAACCAAACCTAACCTATTTAAGTGGGAACCCCAAGATGAATGGGGTCCACCATCTATATTCTAACTGTCCATAAAATAATTTGATGCGGGCTGGGACCAATGAATTGCTTGATAAAGATCAAAAGATTAAATGATCATAGACCTCACAAATTGACCCAACATAACCTATTTAAGTGGGACCCCTAAGATGAATGGGGTCCACCATCTTTATTATAACCGTCCATAAAACCATATTATGGGATACGACCCATGAATTTATTTAAAAAGATCAAAGGATCAAATAATCGTAGACCTAACAAATTGATCAAATATGTTTAAGTGAGACCCAGATAAATGGGGTTAGGGGTGTAAAAAAAAACCGAGAAACCGTCTAACCGAACCGAACCGAACCAAACCGCGGTTAAAAACCGTGTTTCACGGTTCGGTTACGGTTACGGTTAATGAAATCCAAAAACCGCACGGTTCGGTTCGGTTACGGTTTTCTATAATAACTTACTGCGGTTAACCGAACCGAACCGTAAAATACGGTTCGGTTAACCGTATACGGTTAACCGTACCATTATACAAATAAAGGAAAAAAACTAAGGGCCGAATGAAATATTTCTTTAAGTGTTACGTTAACAAAAGAAACCTAACCCTTTCTCTCATCCGTTTCTCGCCTAAACCCAAACCCCCTAATCTGAAACTCATATTGTAATCCTCAATCCATGTCACCAATTAATTGATCCATTTAGATTAGATTTTTTTTTTTTGAATTCTTAACTAATTTTTTGCTTGGTTAAAATCAGTGGGTTCTTTCTTTGTTTTTCTATTTTGTTCCCTCTTGTCCTATGCATGATAAATGTTTGAGAATATGAATGTTTCCTAATTGAAAGTTTAAGATGTTCTTTGTGGTCTTTGTTTTTTTTTTTTTTCCATGTTCTCCTAATTTCTTTGATACACATCCATTCATAGTTTCAATAGAGTGTTCAACATGCTCTGTTGCAATTTGAAATTTAAAAGTTGGCATTATATTCTAGCCGTTTGTCTATTAATTAATATATAAAAGGGTTAATCTACTGGTTAAGCATGATTAGATTTTTCCACGGTTAATAACCGTAACCGAACCGTCTAATACGGTTAACCGCGGTTCGGTTTTCTACGTTTTTTGTCTTCACGGTTACGGTTACGGTTAATGAAATCCAAAAACCGCGGTTACGGTTCGGTTAACGGTTTTCCCAAAATAACCGGTTAACCGAACCGTTACACCCCTAAATGGGGTCCACCATCTCTATTCTAACCGTCCATAAAATCATATGATGCGGGCCGGGACCCATGAATTGATTAATAAAATAATTTTAATCAAATCACGAGGGTGTGACAGAAATGTCTTGCTAGATGTGTAGATGATATCCAAATGGATAAAAAACAGAGATCTCCCCTGAATCACAATGGATCCATGTAGGTTTGCACCCATTCTGACCAATTGAGCCCACAATCGACCACTCTATTTGTTTCTTTTTTTTAAGCCATTAAAATTTGTGGGTTCCTGTTGAATTGGTTAGGATGATCAGTAGGTCCCAACCTTGACAGCGATGTAGGCCCCAAGTGGGCCCCACAGAGAGCACAGATTTCTTCTATGGAATTAAGGATTATATTTCAATCCTTTACAATTTGATGGGATATGACCCATGAATTTATTTAAAAAGATCAAAGGATCAAATAATCGTAGACCTAACAAATTGATCAAATATGTTTAAGTGAGACCCAGATAAATGGGGTCCACCATCTCTATTCTAACCGTCCATAAAATCATATGATGCGGGCCGGGACCCATGAATTGATTGATAAAATCATTTTAATCAAATCACGAGGGTGTGACAGAAATGTCTTGTTAGATGTGTAGATGATATCCAAATGGATAAAAAACAGAGATCTCCCCTGAATCACAATGGATCCATGTCGGTTTGCACCCATTCTGACCAATTGAGTCCACAATCGACCACTCTATTTGTTTCTTTTTTTTTAAGCCATTAAAATTTGTGGGTTCCTGTTGAATTGGTTAGGATGATCAGTGGGTCCCAACCTTGACAGTGATGTAGGCCCCAAGTGGGCCCCACAGAGAGCACAGATTTCTTCTATGGAATTAAGGATTATATTTCAATCCTTTACAATTTGGGATTTTCCTCTTCCCCATTTTGTGTGGTTGTCTTGGAAGTGAAATTTTAGATGAAGAATGAGAGATTTTAGGGATTGCATTAGCATGGAGAAGGAGAGATTTTAGGGAGGGAGAGATGGAGAAATTTTAGATGGAGAATGAGAGATTAGCAGAATACCATTTTAGGCTGGCTGCTGCCACGTGTCCATCTCCAAGACATGCCAAGTGTCCTCCTCCAGGAAGTGTATACATCCCTTTAGTAATATAGATTTTACATTGAGAGAGAGAGAGAGAGAGAGAGAGAGAGAGAGAGAGATGAGGAAGCTAACCAAGTAATAATCCTCTCACACAGCTCAATACCAATCCCATTCCCAGCAGTTCCTATCATAATTGAAGGCCTAACTCACACTGTTACCATAATTAAACTAATATCTAAATTATCTATATAATAAGGGGGGACAGAATTTGAATTCCTGGACTCTTTCCCACCATTGGATTTATGTATATAGTTCTGTATATAAATCCTAGGGCTGAGAATAGATTCAAGATCTTGGTAATTTTGTAATTATTTGAAAACAAAGGGGCAGTAACTTTCGTGAGATCTTGGTAATTTTGTAATTATTTAAAAACAAAGGGGTAGTAACCGTGGGATCTTGATAATTTTGTAATTATTTGAAAACAAAGGGTAGTAACTTCCGTGAGATATTGGTAATTTTGTAATTATTTGAAAATAAAGGGGTAGTAACTTCGGTGAAGGTTAGTTATTTTTAGTGCATTTGATTATTGGGTTAAGGCTTTGGATTTATTTTTCTTTGTATTATTCTTCTTTGGAGTCTGATTATTGGATTTTCTTTCTTTTTTTGGTGTATTTAATTTAATCGGGGGTTTTTGGTGGTTAGTATTTGATGATCTAAATGCCTAATTAACTTATTGCATTTCTGAGTTTTCTTTGTTATTATGATTGTTTGATTGTGGGGTCTTTCTGTTTACTTCTTTTTATTCTGTTTTTAATTTGATCATATTTGATTAAGTTATTGCATTCCTAAATATATAAATAGATATATTCGTATTTTAATTTTAACGTCGTGCACCGTGCCTTGCGGCACAAAAAATTTTTAGTTCTAAACAAAGCTCAGTATTTCTAATTTATAGAATGCCAACCATAACACTAATGTTATGTTTCTAGAAAGACAATGGTGATTTTGACAGTACTATCTCTGTCCCCCATCCATTGCTTACAATATTCTAAATTTTTTTTAATGATATCTCACTTGAAACGTCTAGCACTCTTCATTTCAGGTCATGGGTCTTCTAATGAGGGCAGTCTCTCTCACCTCGATGGTGTTTAGATATTATCAATCAATAATGAAAACCACTGATCCCAATTATGTAGATGATTATATATATTAATCAAGTGTGTCATACGGGAAATTCTATATGCACCACGTACAATGCTGAACACACCCACATTTTTTTTAAAAAAATACACATGACGAAAATACCCCTCTCCCTCTCCTTCCTTCGCTCCTCTTCGCCGACCTCCTGCAAACCTCCGCCCACCATCCAATCGGTGCTGCCTGCAGGGGAGGGAGCGACAGAAATGGAGGGAGAGGGAGAGAGACAGGAGCAGGGCTCCGATCTCGACAAGCACCTCCACTCCCTCCAGAGATCCGCCGACGTCCTCGATATCGTCCGCGCCGACTCCGACCACGTGCTCTCCTCCATTTGATCCACCTGCGACCTCGCCGTGCACCTCTGCATGTAAACAACAACCCTAGTGAAGTAAATGTAGCAGATCACCACAATGTAATACTGCCTGAAAAGAGTAAGCTTCATCAGATTCACTGCCACCTTCCCGTCGGTCCTGGCCGCCTCGCGCAGGTTCTTGATAGACCACACGATTGGGAACAGCACGGCGCAGCAGCTGACAACATCACCAAGCAGCAGGACCTGCTTCCAAGCGTACCAATCTTGGCGCTCTCGTCGATCGCGACCTGCACCTCTGGAGGGCGGGGAGAGGGAGGGAGAGAGAGAGACAGGAAGGGGAAGAGAGACAACCGTGCATATCTCAATTGCACAGATATGATAAACCGTGCAATTAATAAATGCACGGGTTTTTTTCAGCCGTGCACCTCTCTATGTGCACGGTTCCGAAACTCCGTGCACATTTGGAGAAGACTGCGATCTATGCACGGATATGATAAACCGTGCAAATGAAAAATACACGGGTTTTTCAGGCCGTGCAAATGAAAAAATGCACGGTTTTTTCCGACCGTGCACCTCTCTATGTGCACGGCTTCGATACTCCGTGCACCTCTGGAGAAGGCAGCGATCAAGAGAGGGCGGAGAGAGTTGCAGGGCGGAGGGGAAAATGGAGATGGAAGGAGAGATATGATGAAGCAAGGACAGAGAAAAACAAAGTAAGGAGAAGAGAGGGGGGGAGAGATGAAGTAGAGACAGAGGGAGGAGATGGAGTGGGCGGTGGCAAAGAGGTGGGGCGAAGAGAGTTGCATGGCAGAGGGGAAAAATGGAGATATAGAGGGTGAAGCAGGGAGAGGAGAAGTTAGCGACGAGAGAGGGAGATGAAGAGGGTGGTGTGCAGTGGGTGCAGTTGGTCGGGAGGGAGGAAGGGAAGAAGGCATACCTGGTGGAGAATAGTGGGTGCAGGTGGCATGGAGGAAGGGTATTTTAGGTATTTTTTAAAAAGTGGGTGGGTTCAGCAAAAGCCGTGGTGCATATAGAATTTCCCGTGTCATACTCATATATGCCTTCTTCTAATGTTTTGGTTTTCCTGGCATCTTTCATTGTATCTAATGGCAGGGAGGATCTTTTCAGGAACAAAGCACTCCTAGGACAACTAGGACTAACTATAAGGATTTCGCAAGTAGAAAGCCTAAATGCAGAAAAAACTACTGAGACAGTACAATGTTAAATTTGAAAACACCTAAATTCTTTTAAGGATATAGTTTCTAAATACTCTGTGAGGATAGTTGAAATATGAAAATAGTTGGGCTCACCATAATGGATTCTAACATGATGTAATAATTTACTCCTTGATTTAGGAGTAAGAATTATATTTTTACTCAAATCAAAACATGTTTAAAGAAGGAATAAGTAGGAACACGTTGGATCGATCACATGAAACAAATCAATTCACAATTAATTGATAAGAATCCACTGATTTGTTAACTGTGACCGTTTGATGGGCCACGATGCGTGTAGTAGACATTGTTGGTGAATTGTTTGATGGGACTGGCTCTTATACATATAATATGAGGATATCTCATAAATACGGAGAGGATTTATTTTCAGCAGTTTGGATTTTTATAAGTGAGTCCCATTATAGGTTTCACTTTTCAACTCAGGATTTCTCTTAGTCATGCATAGGCCTCAGAGGATAAAAAGTTAAGAACTCCTTTCCTAGAGTACCATAAGAATCGGTGGTGGGTAAAAAATAAACTCATCAGGGATATATAATCTTGTTATTATGATCAAGTTATTATAAACTCATCTATGATATCTCATCTTTTGTAGGGGTTCTCTTGGCTTGCATTAACCCGGATCTGATCTAAACGGAATAGCTTAGATCCGGCTGGATATAAAAATTGGCCCGTGTAATATTTGGGTCATGCTTGAATTAAATGATAGAAAGTCGCAAGGAGTGTTTGAAATTTAGTGATCACTTTGTCCAAATAATTGTCAAAAAGTGATAAAAAATGCCTAGCTCGGCTCATCTTGGACCAATTGACTAAATGGGTGTGCCTGTTCCGTCTCGGACCAATTGACTAAATGGGCAAGCTCGGGCCTGACTCTTACTGTCCGTGTTGGCCTTGGCCTGAGTATAGGCCTGTATTTCTAAAGTTGGGCCGCCTCAGCCAGCCCAACCGGCCCATGAACACCTTGTGAATTGCGATCATCTCCGCGTCACACCCTGACACACACCCGTGGGAAAATCTAAGATTTTAAAACAATCTATTTAACTGCTACAAGTAGTAAAGTAAAGTAGAAGAAAAACGGTCTGCTCCTTAAACCCTAAAACCTCCAACCTTCACAAAACTCCCTTTCGTTTTCGTCATCTTCTCCGCCATCAGTAACAGTTACCATGTCCGAATCCAACCCACAAAACCCTAGAATTACATGGGAAGGTTGCAGCGTTTTGCTCGACATCAACGACGGAGATCGCCTCGTCTTCGCTCGCCTCTCCCCTTCCTCGTAAAGCCCATCCATCCATCCATTCATCCATATGAACATTACATGCACTGCATATGTACATATAAGCTCTAGATTGGATGTATTGATTTGGAAGTTCATGAATTGCAGGACTATAAAGATTGGGAATAAGAAGTGCTGTCTCAGTCCTTTGATCGGTTGCCCGTTTGGTTCCTTGTTTCAGGTGGAAACGGGGCCGAATGGGCCTTATTTATTGCGCCTTTCTGCCACTGCAGCTGCTGAAAGTATGCCTTTTTTTTTTCTTTCTCAAATTGGGATTTTGGGTTGTTTTTGAATGGCATTGATTAACTTAGCTTATTGTAAATTGTGGGGTTGGATTGGAATTTGAAGGTTTTAGTTTGGATTAGGGTTACGTTCGAAATTGGCAGAGACTGGACTCTGGAGTTTGATGGTTATATAGGTGCTTATAGAAGCTGTTGAACTTCGGGGTTTTGATCATCTGGTTGTATTGATATCTGGCCCACCTAGGGAAGCTTGTCAATGATTGAATCATGATTGGCATGCATCAAGGTGGGTCCCATAGTCGGATTTGCAAGTTTTAACATTATGGCCAGTTTGTAGATGAGTTTTCATTGAGTTTGGATGCACAATGGGTCCCACATATCCACTTTTGCTTTTAGGCCATGGCAAAAGTCCCCCAACATTGCCTTTGAGTGACATCTATGCGTATGATACAGAGGTAGCAATTTGACTCTCTCCCTTAACATACATGCACACATTAAATATATGTCTTTATATATATATATATACACACACATTAAATATATGTCTTTATATATATATATATATACGTATCTTTATATAATTTTAGTGGCATTCTTTCAGTGAAAGGACAAATTTTGCTTCTTGAGAGAAATAGTTTCATGATAAAAAATTACAATGAAATAAACTGCTGCTTTTCCCACTCTCCTTTGCCTTATTTTTACACAATTCTATTACTGACTTTTGTATGGTGTCCAGGTGATCATTCGAAAGAGAAGGATGATAGCCAACGCAGTGAAGGTACCAAAGACAACAGATCACTCATTGATAATAATAAAGCTCAAAGCCTCTCTGGTGAGGATATAGAAGCTATGCGGAGGTTAGGACATTCCTATTTTATCCTCCCATCTATTGGTTGTGCTTTTCAGCGAGTTACTTTGAATTCACATTTTGCTTTGAATTTGCATTGTTTATTACAAAATAAAAATTGTCTTAATAATTTAAGTATATAAGTAGATTTTGATTTTTTTAATGGTTCACAGTAATTTTGTGTGTTGATTTGCATCATTATTCGCATGGATGGAGTTACTTTAGATATGATATTCAGACTAGGGTTATGTAGCTATTTCAATTTTTGGACAGTTAAATGGGCTTGGGGCAATCCAATGGCGTCTGGTGATTTAATTATCTTCCTTGTGTATACATTGTGGATTGATATTTGTATTTTAAATTTTGGGAAGCCAAATATTGATGTGGTATTGATGCTGTGCTTCCTGGGACCAATTTTAGTGTTTGCTGAATCTGATTCCTTTGATATAGGTCCGAGATATCAGATCTGTTAGAGTTCTAAATTGTCCTTTATTTTGCTAACCATTGAGTTCTTGTTTATCCCCAGTATGTATATTGTGACAAGCAGGTATTTTGAATGAGAAAAGTTACATTCTATTTATTTTTGCCAGGGATAAACCACTGTGGAGAGCCTCTGTTGAGATAGTTAAGAGCTTATTCAACTTCTAGCTTGGAACCTTCTTCTTTGTTTTTTTCTTCTCCTTTTCCTTTTTTGCCTTTGTGTTTTGACACTTTGTCATAGCCACCATGATACAATAGATGAGATGGTTTCAGCTGCCAACTGGTCTCCCACTTTATGCGAACCTGGTTGTGCTCCCACCTCATTTATGTCAATCAGCAGTGTGGGTTGGGATTGGAACCTCTCTGTATTAGTGGATGGGCCCCATATGGTCATGTTCCAATGATTATAAGTTTATAACCATCTAATTATGGGCCTCAAAGGTTAACGGCTTGTAATTAAATATTTAATCATTAAACTTTGGGCCCTTAAATTTGATGTTTGCATCTTTAGATTATCCCCATGTAGGGCCTTACCTGCTAATCTAGAGAGGGACCTTCCAATCCCTCCCTATTCAAGTGATTGACATGAAATGAGCCAACCTGTTCGCCACTCATAAGATTGGTTTGAAATTCACAATTCTTTTGCCAAGGTATGAGCCATCTTATTGACCTCACATAAAACATGCCACAGAACATATTGGTGCACAGAAACAATACCTCAAATGTCACCGATCATATTTTCCAAATTCATGGTTCATATACCCAGAAGAATCACATTTTATTACGGAATGGTTACCTCAATAATATCATTCATCACAACCCTTTGATGGATCTTATAGTGGAAGGGTTGGATCTTGAGTGTGTTTCCTCTGCCAGATTTTCGATTATGGTCAATGGGTCTCCGAATGGCTACTTTGCTGCTCAAAGAGGCCTACGTCAGGGTGATCCTCTTTCTCCTCTCCTCTTTGCCATGGTTGGGGAGGCTCTAAGCCGTATGATTTCAGCTGCGGGCGAGGCAGATATGATTTCTGGATTTAAACCGGCGATTAATGGCCCAATAGTAACTCATCTACAGTATGCTGATGATACTTTAATCTTTTGTGCTGCAGAGGAAGAGCAAATAAAAAATGTTGTTGCTGTCCTCATGTGTTTCGAAGCGGTCTCGGGCCTTAAAGTTAATTTCTCTAAAAGTGCTCTTTTAGGCATTGAGGCGGACGAGCGTCTGGTGGAGATCTTAGCGAACATAATGGGATGCAAGGTAGGGTCCTTTCCGACCACCTACCTTGGGTTGCCCCTTTGCCTTGGGAAGCCTACCAAAGAAAGTTGGAATCCGGTGGTGGAGAGAGTAGAGCAGAAGTTGGCTACTTGGAAGGCTAAATACTTATCTTTTGGGGGAAGAATTACCTTGATTCAATCGGCACTTTCTAACCTTCCAACATACTTCCTATCCATGTTCAAATGCCCGGTGTCGATCGTTAATCGAATTGAGAAGCTACAGCGGAATTTTCTTTGGCAAGGCAAAGGTACTAAGAAAAAGTATCATCTGGTTATGTGGAATAAAGTCTGTAGATCTAAAAGAGAGGGAGGGCTTGGCTTCAGATCTCTTAAGATTATGAATCGAGCCCTTCTAGGGAAATGGTTGTGGAGAATTGGAGACCAGTCAGATAGTTTGTGGAGACATATTATTTTGTCCAAATATGGGGTGAGACGGAATGGTTGGGACATTACTGGACCATCCCACAGATGCTCAAGTTGGTGGAAAGATATCGTGGACATTAAGGATTCTTTCAATGCACAAATCAGTTATCAGGTTGGGACGGGTGAAGACATCCTCTTCTGGCATGATGTTTGGGTGGGCGATACTCCCGTAGCGGTACAATTTCCGGACCTGTACAGATGCGTTAGGAACAGACACGCAAAGGTTCTTGATTATATGGATAGGGCTGCGGACAGGGTTCTTTGGGGTCCAATTTTCAGAAGAGATTTAACTGAGTCGGAAGAACAAAATCTTATGATTCTCCTTGACAAGCTTGGTCAGATTTCTATACCTGCTCAAGGGGATGATAAAAGACTGTGGGCTGCTTCCAAAGATGGTGTGTTTTCTGTTTCTTCATTCTTCGGGGTGCTGTCAAACATTCATAACCCTCATAATTGGTTTGACTACCTTTGGAAGACCAAGGCTCCTCCTAGAGTCTTGGCGTTTGGTTGGTTAGCTCTACAAGGCAGCATTCTCACTATGGACAATCTTCGTCGCCGCGGGGTGATTTTAATTAACGCTTGTCCTTTATGTCTATCGGAGGAGGAGTCTGTGGATCATCTTTTGCTCAAGTGCAGTTTCGCTCATGCCATTTGGACGTCTACCCTAGATTGCTTTGGATGTAGTTGGGTCTTCCCTAGATCCATCTCAGAGCTTTTTCTTGCTTGGAAATTTGGATTTCAGTCTAAGAAAGGTAGACTTCTCTGGCGTTCGTCTTTTGTTGCAAACATTTGGTCAATTTGGAAGGAGAGAAATAGGCGATGCTTTGAAGGTTGTTCTTCTCCCTCTGCTACTGTTGCTTCGAAAGCTAGATTTTTGGCTGCGTCCTGGGTGTCTGTGTTGCCCGAATTTTGGGGAATGCCTATCGAGCTACTGTTGTCTAATTGGAGGGAAGTAGTATCATGTTAATCTCTTGCCTATTTTTTTGGGGGCCTTTGACCTGTTTAGGAGACTCTGTCTCTCCTTTTTTGCTTTTTTGGATGGTTTCTTTCTTCCCTCCGTATCTTTCTTTGCTCTTCAGTATATATCTTTTGTACTGTTTTGCTTTGATTAATACAATTCATCATTCAAAAAAAAAAAAAAATCTTATAGCAACCTACCAAAACGTGTTTAGCCTCTGGCTTGTTCTCATGTAAATCATTGACAGGCCCCAGAACATTTTGCAATATAACCCTTTTGTATTTCCTTATTGCACTGCCAATCCTAGCTGTCATACTAACCTTGACCAAAATATAGTCAAAATTCAATGTTATTATGCATTTATAGCTCAAACACATCTCCTCATCTTCAACGTTTTGAGACCTATCTACTTAGGGTTTCTTTCTTCCTTCCTTTTTTTATCGAGTCATGTTCTTATTTTCGACTCTACTGTCATTCTCTCTGTTATTTCACATTATGCCATGTCATTCTCACTGCTTCACCTTAGTTCTTGGATGGCCTCCCTCTTCTCCTAGTACCTTGCACAAGTAACCCTTCAATTGGTCTCCCCGGGCCTATTTGTTTGCATAGAATACATAGGAATTCATGGTCAAATGGGCTCCACATGATTATTTTAGAGGTGAGGGGTGAATGACACGAGACGAGGAACGAAGGATATAAGGTCGTGATGTAGAGGGGACCTTGACTTTCCTAGGATTTGAATTATTGCCAAGGTGATGGCTGGGTATTCATTTCCCATCTTCCATTTATTTAATTTGCATTCTTTTGTATACTGATCTTTGATTTTCATTTTTAACCCCTTAACGGCGTGAATTCCTTTACACTCTATGCAAACAAACAATGCCAAAACCACCTCAAGCAATATTCCATGATTTTATTTTTCTCAATTGCTGTAATGTAAAGATTTCTTTTGATGTGCTCATTTATAATTCTATCCTTTCTAGTAACACTACAAATCCTTTTTAAGCATGCACATCTTAGCCACGTGAACTTTTCTCACCTTTTTTGTTGCTCAACATTCAGTTCCATACAACATACGCTGTCTTATGAAAAAGTCCTCATCTAAGCAGTATGTGTTGACCACATAATAAAACTCTGCGAAGTTGTCTCCATTTAGCCCATGTTGTGTTGGTTCTACTAGTTTTATCTGACTTAAACCCAAGTGTTGTTATAGGATAGCTCCTAAGTAACAAAATCTCACATTCTAGTGCAAGGGTTGTTTCAGTTTGGAACGTCTCAACTTCTCCGCTCTCTGCTCCACTAAACTTCTACTCCATTAGATTTTTTTAATTTTTAATACATTCGACTACATCACCTTTCTCTGAAGTTTCAATTTGTCGTTCAACTGCTTTCTTGTTTGACTAGTCAGTGCTAGATCGTTTACTAACAATATACACCATGAAACTCCAAAAGTTGCACTCCATTAAATTTATTAATTTGTAGTTCATTTGACTCGATTACCTTTCTCCAAAGTTTCAATTTATTGTTCACCTTTCTTGTTTGACTAATTAGTACCGGATCGTTTGCTAACAACACACCATGTTGGATATCTGCCATTACGTTGTCTATAATCAAAGAGAGTAATTATTGGCTCAAAGTGGACCCTCGGTGCAAACCAACTCCAACAGAAACTTGAATTTGGTCTCACAAACCATTCTCATGGTTGCGACAGATCCCTCATTCGTCTTAAATTATTTCTATATATCCCTTAGGTATGTCTTTTTTTTTGCTTCATTGTTGGCCAAATTAATTGCCTTGGCACCCTATTGCACACGTTCTCTACATCATCAACAAAAGCCATATCTAAATCTCGTCATCCTAAGCTTTTCCTTGAGTTGTCTTAAAAGGAACATGACTTATATAGTGGACCTACTTGGCATAAACCAAGCTAGTTCTCTGAAATTCTAGATTCTTGCCTTGGGCTCTGTTCTAGTATTCTCTGTTATTGTATTAACTCATAAGTTTAATGGCTTTATCCTCTATGCATAATTGGCATAATTCCTAAATATCTCCTACCTTCAAAATGTTATCACTCAAAAAAAAAAAAAAGGAAACCTAAATATCTCCTTTATGCATACTAAAAGCCACCACTACACTCTTTGTGCACTCATTGCGCACTTAATGCATTCTTAACACAGAAAATTGATGCAGTAACTCTTCAATGATCCCCTAGAACTTATGCAAATATGTACCACAAAACGCCCAAAAATATTCTGTAGTATGTAAATAGAATGTACCATGAAACATAACTGATGGCATTGAGTCTTCATTCCTGTACCCAAACCAATCACCTATGAAAGGCTTAAAATCATCCTTGGACAAAATATATATCTATATATATTTTTAATTGAAAGCCAATCACACACACACGCACACCCACCCACACCCACCTATGATGCACGGATACATGTATCGTGTCGTATTGTATCCGATACTTCACTTTTAATGTGTAAAACCCATGTCTGTGGCGTGTCCTTGTCCTATCCATGTCGTATCTGGGCATCATAGACACACACAGAGATCTATATGTGTGTGTGCAGTTTAGAGTTTTCTTTTCTGCTGTTTCCATCTTTCAGTAAATGACAGTGTGTACTTATTTATTTGTGGTTGTAGTTCTGAATGGCTTTAGTTTTCCAGCATTATTTTGGCATGCAGTTGTGAAATGAACATTTTGTTGAGGAAGTCTTTCAGTTGCGTTTTTGACATTTCATTTCAAAAAATTCGGATTATGTAATTTTCTTATTAGGGGTTGCAAACTTGATGCAGAGAGGGTGCAACTGGTGATCAAATAATTAAGGCACTTATAGCTAACAGCTCAACATTTGAAAAGAAGACACTGTTTCTCACAAGTAAGATTAGCCTATGGTGGTGAAAATCATAAGTTTTGTTTGTTTGGAACATGTGCTTATTATCAGTCCTCGATGGTGGTGAAAATAATAAGTTTGGTTTGTTTGGAACATGTGCTTATTTTCAGTCCCCATGCAGGAGAAATACAGGCTCAGGAAACAAAAGAAATATGCACCGAGGGTACTTTTGAGGCGTCCTTTTGCTCACAGGTGACGTTTGGGTTTCTGTTTCTTATTTATTCACATTGCTACGAATCTTCTGTTTTGGTGTTATTAGATGCTAGTGAATGTTCCTACCACTATTTGAGATTTTCTTTCATGCCATCAGAGCTTCCAGTGTCTTTTGATGCAAGTTTGATTACACAACCGTGAGCATTACCTTAATTTTCTGAACTGGGCAGAAAGTAGCACTTCCACTTGAGCAATACATTTCGGTTTCATGGTGTTTGGTGCACTATGTTTCTATTCACTGTGTCAGAATGCTGTCATGTTTGGACATATATGAACATGCCTTCTTTTGTCTCCTTGGAACAACTAGGTTCCTCTAGTCCTAGTTTAACATTGTTTTGTTGCTGGCAAATATCATTATAAATTTTTTCTTTCTTTTTGAAACAAAAAATTTGAAATATTTATTATTTTACTGCTTAAGTAAGATATGAAAATTATCTTTTATTGGTGTTGTTTTTGCACATTATTTTGTTTAGAAATAGGAATTTATTTTAATTAATTTATATTTCATGTTTGGGTCGTGACAAAAGTTTATGCTAACTGTCAACCTACCTTACGCAACCCTCCTTTACCCGGGCTTAGGACCGTCAGTAAAAACTGGCAGAGTTCCTAGACCAGCTATGACCTATGGAGCAGAATGTTGGCCAATCAAGAAGCAACATATGCACAAAATGGACATAGCATAGATGAGAATGTCGAGGTGGATATGTGGTAAAAATAGGAAGGATAAAATTAGAAATGAGCAATTTTGAGAGCATTTAGGGGTAGCTTCAGTAGGGGATAAAATTAGGAAAACCCGTTTGAGATGGTCTGGGCATGTCCAACGTAGGCTGGCAACAGCGCTGGTAAGAAAAAGTTTGGTTATCTAGGTTGATGGCCCACCAAGGGGAAGGGTTAGGCCGAAGATGACGTGGATAGAGGTAGGAAAAATAGATCTGACAAAGTGCAACTTATCTGAGGATTTGGCTCAAGATAGATCAGAATGGAAAAACAAAATTCATGTAGATGACACCAACGTAGTTGGGACCAGGGGCGGACCCAGGAATTTTTCCTTAGGGGGGCCACTATGTAGAAACAAAATCTTGGGAGGACCACATATAAAAAAATGCATATATTTTTCAAAATATATAGGGTTTTTTTTGAATTTTTTGGGGGGACGTATGTAAAAAACTATGAAGTTCTCTAAAAATCTAGGGGGGGATCCTGAAATTTTGTCGGGGCCATGGCCCCTGCGGGCCCCCCTGGTTCCGCCAGTGGTTGGCACAAGGTTTTGATGATTATGAAGAATTTATATTTCATGTCAAAACCATGATTTTTCTTCCTTTCAACTTTTTTTGATTTGACGAATTGAAAACCCTGCCAACTTCGAGGTGCATACCATACCCATGCCAATTGATATTTAAGCTTTGAGTAGAAATCACAATGTCCTGCTCAGATGTTGATTGATACCTTTTAGAAGAAGACAGGTTGATTATACAAGTTCCATGATAGCTGAAGGAGTTGTTATGACTTTTTTAAAAAAATAAAACTAATAGCAAAAATTAGAGAAAAATATTCGAGGAAAGAAATTGAAATTGAAAGGTATGGTAAGGCATGGAGAATAATTGCATATTGACAAGTGCATCCCAAAATAATTGCCTTTTAGTTGGTTACCAGAAATAATGGACTTTGGTAATGTAGTCATACCCTTACGTTGATCTTGACTTTATTAGGTTTTAAAAGAAAAGCACCCTGATTAGGTGAACTAGTTGCATTTTGTTGGCCATCGTCACTACAGTTGTAAATGTGCTGGGTTTGTGTTACTCCATGTTGTATATTTGTGTGATAGATATGATAGGACATGGCTAAGATGGTATAATGGAGAGTTAGACACACATATTGTTTACCATCTATGCTTCAAATACTACATCAAACACATGGAAAAAGTTGAGACTCTGGAAAGAGCTCTGGCCACAAATCTTGACTTACAGTGAGTTGAAGCAGTGGCTTGGGCGCGTATAATATTTTAATTAATTTGTTGAAAATTTACTAAAAATTGTACAAAAACATCTGGAAACTACATTTTTGGGTGTGTGTAATAGATATGATAGAACAAGGCTAAGATGGTAAGCTCCGTTATAAAAAAAAATAAAAAAAAGGCTATCTGGTCAGCTCTGCCCATCCAAACTGAGCTGTTCTTGGGATATAGGCTGGCGTTTTTAGTTTGTGCATGGGACTGGTTTGTGATTTTGGCCCAATGGCTAAATGGGCTAGGGGTGGGCCTTAATATGCCTAATGTGGGGTTTTGAATAATTTACCGAGAAAGTAAAGTAAATATCAAATCAGTGGGAAAAGTAGTGGTTCTGCAATGGAGAAGAATACTTTTCATTAAACTATACTTTTTTGTTTGTTTTCTTGGGGTAAATTACTTTGAGAGAGGAGGGAGACAAAGGATTGGAACGAGAGGAGTGCGATGAGAAGTAAACTAGTAAAGTAGCCACTTGTGTTTTATGAAGTAAGATTTTTTTGGCGGCTGGGAAAGTAAAATTAGAGTTTTGGATTTCATTTTCCCACCTGTTTTGACCGAGTTTTGAGCGGCCAAACACGGGTAATATATATAACTGACCGGTGGGACTTTTTTTTTTCTTTTGATAACCCAGTGTATCTCCCTCCCAGCCCAGGAGCCTTTTGTCCCTGAGCCCGAGGGACACTCAATTCTGGACTGCCGAGAACTAATCCGTAAGGGCACATGCAAACCCTCTTATCCACATGCACCGGGTACCGTTGAGATTATTTTTCCATGCCTTTCACTTTTCCTCTTGAAAAATGAATATGCCCTTAAGGCTCAACTTCATGGCCCAACACAACCAAGAAATTCACCATAAATGGGTGCATTGACCTATTTTTAGGCCCTGAGCTTGATCTTGACTGATATTAGGCCAATAAAAAAATGGGCTGGTGGGATTGGACTAACTTTGGGTAGGGCCAGGCCTCTGTGCTTGCAACCTAGATTCAGTTGAGTCACATTTTTCTTTTCTTTTTCATTTTAAAGAGTTTGTTTCTTTTTTGACACTTATCTTAAAAATGAGGAATCTCTAGTTGTCTCAACCTTCATATGAATCTGATAATTTAGATTGATAATTGGGCCTATTTTATTAAAGATTTCAACTTCACAATTTTTTCCATTTTGTTAGCAGTCAATATCCTTCAAATAAATGATTTGGATATTTGACTTGAAGGAATGGCCCATATGAAGGTTGCTTTTGCGTAAGATTTATTACTACCACTGAATATTGTCATCCATCATGTAAAGGTTCCATTACTATAGTTGAATATTGTACTTAGGCTTAGTAGTCTGTTGATTCGTTATTGAATGAATCAGTTACCATGATTGTCATTGGATTGCATAGTTGAAATTAACACACAGATGTCTATGTTCATAGATAAACATGGATACTTGTTACCAATATAACTCTCAGAAAAAAATATTTGTTAGCAATTTATGCATGAGGAGAACATCCTAGTTATTTGGAAGACATTTTTTCCAATCATGTTTCAATCGTTAATTACGATCTTTAGAAATCTTCTTTTTGTGATAAATATTCCTAAACATGCTTACCTAAGTTAACTTTAGTTAAGTTGTTTTGTGGTCTTTATGAAGCACAAGTAAAAAAGTTAACAAATATTGGGTTCTTTCTTAAGTTTTACTAAACAATTTTGCTCTCTCTCTCTCTCTCTCTCTCTCTGCAGCATATGTGAGGCATACTTCAAGAAGCACCCAGCTAGGATAGGGTAATCTTTGATACATTGGATGAATAGATGTTTTTTCAATTTGAATGTATTTGTGTTACTACTTTTGGTGCTAGTATTTTTCAAATGCAACTCCCCCATCCATGGACTGTGGCATTGTGAATTGGGCCCATGAAGATCCTTGCCATTTCAAAGTTAAAAATTTTCATGGCTGGGAAAATCTAGGGCTAGTGGATGTGGGTGATTCATACCATTGTCACAAATGCCATTCTCAGAAAAATGTTAGGATCTAAAATAAATCTAAAATACTGTTTCAAATCTATTTTTATAAATATCCTGGATTTTTCTTATTTCTAGCTGATATTATCACAATTTTCTTGCATTAGTTTACATTTTAGTGATATTTTGACAATATTGTGATATTATTGGAGAAATATTATTCCAATTAAATATTGCAATATTTTCAACATATTGCTAACATTTGTGACGGGGATCGACACGCTATCCGACTGGTCCCCTACACAATACACATTGGACCTACCTCGTGAATTGGCACTGCCCTAAGTGGTCCCGGCAGTTGGCAATTTTACCAATCTTGATCCAGTTCGATGGCATTCTTTGGGGCCAACTTGATTGGGTGCCAATTCATGAGGATGGGTGGGATGTCTATGATGGGCCACATGAATTGCTGGCACTACATAAGACCTCCTGATTTGACCCCTATTTTAGTTCATATATCTACATGCAAGATGTTTGATCAACGTGTCAATGAAGATGCTGGATTTAAGATACAGCAAAAAATGTGGTTTGTGCATTTGCTGTGAGGGAGTTCTCTTGGTCTACATGCGTTAAACTCTTTTACTTTTTATCCTTAAATTGAGAAGAGTGCATATAGGTCTGTGAACAAATGTTAATGATAATAAACGTGCAGGACTTTGAGAAGGTGCTAATTTGTTGCAAGTACGGTCCAACTGTACCACACTTTTTGCACAATTGGTTGCTGCTTTAGTTGACCAGAGCGTGTCACATGGCAGTTGCAGTTCTTTTACAGGAAGCTTCTTGGGTTGGATTGACTATTCACTCGTTATATATATATATATATATGGGGATATTCATGTGCATCTTTCCCTCACCATATGGTGAGGCAATCCATTTGGATAGGTGAAAACTTGATGGGTCTAGTATACTTAAGGAGGTCACATGTATGTAGATGGTTCGGATGTATCATAAAGTCGGCCCTACTATGTTGTCTCTCACCATAATATTGTGAGGGATGGATGCGGAGGAATATTTTCCATATATATATATATTCTATTGGAGATTTTCTTTTGGGCTGCTCATGTAAATTATTTTTTCCCTTTAAATACCTGTGTCGAGCCTTTTTCCTTTTTTTTTTTTTTCATTTTGGTATTAGGTCTTTTTGCTCATCAAAGTATGATGTCATTTAAGTTCAAATTTACATTATTGGATTGCGCTTCTCAATTTTTATGGTTTTTACTTTGCATGCTGCTTCACTTTTGTTGATCATTTTTTTTCATGGTTCACAGGTTCGTGCGAGTTGATGCTTTATCTCTTCTTCTTTCTCTTGCTGATATTAGTGCATATTCAGATGTACTTGTAGTGGATATGGTTGGAGGTGTTATCACTGGTGCTGTTGCAGAGCGTTTGGGAGGTATGATTAACAGATTAGTTTTTTGTAAATGTTTGATTGTAAGATAAAGTACATTACTATGGAGCCCTTTGGAGTGGCATAACAAATGATTACTATGTGAGCGGATTACATGTAATTTTATGGGGAAATGAACCAGTTCGTTTGAATGCTGCTCCAATGTGAATGGGATCGGAATTATCATTGGGCAGCATTTATTTCACTAGAATTGGGTGCAAAATTGTTTTTCCCATCATTGTTAGCTTAGATGTGCTAGGAATCTGAAATTCTGATAAGGCATGGAAATGTACTGGAAGACACTGCCTTTGATGTAGGATGAGGGTCTCGGAGTCGGACTTCAGTCTTCATCTTGATGTAGATCTCACAGTCACAAAGGAGGTGATGGAGTACACCACATCTGTAGAAGAAAAGTTCTCCACAAAAAAAAAAAAAGAAAAAGAAAAAAAAAAGAAGAAGACGACTCAGAATATTCATTGTATTACTGTTTTGGTCGTGATGAACCTATGGTAACTTGAATGATCTAACTTTGAGTTTTTTTAATGCTTAATAGGCACAGGTCATGTATGCAATACTTATTTTGGGGTCACACCGTATCCTATGGATATAGTACGAATATTCAACTTCAATGACCAAATCTGTGGCAGGTAAGTTTCTCTTTAATTGTGGCTTATATTAGGCGGCTCCTTTTTCCTTCCATTATTCTTTTCTAAATATATCTCTTATAAAACTATCATTTTTCCTTAAATTCTTCCTTTCTAAATATCTCTTCTAAAACTAAATAGCATAATATTTGACCATAAATTACATTTATCGGTATATGATGAGATTTTGATTGAGTCCATCTAGTGTGAGTACAATGTATCTGTGACTACCAATGACCATGTTAAAATATAGGGCAAGATGTGTTGTGAATTAGGCATCTACCAAAGCCATCCAATCTACAATGATGAAATAGATGATTGGCTTACAATCACAGACATTGACCAGGCAACTAGCAATATTGTTTCCTTCTTTGTTTTGCTCCATTTTGTAGACTTGTTTTTCTTTTTGCGAGAAAATCTTCTGTTTCCATTTAAAATGATTTTTTAATTGTTTTTGAAGGATAATTTCTCACATAAAACTTGAGGCAGTTTAATTTTTTGTCACCAATTAACCTAATGGTGATTGTCTTGCCAAACTTTGTGCACTTGTCTTAGGCTGATGATTGTGGATTGATATTATTTACTGGCATTTTTATTAATGCAGGATTGTGCAAACTCCTGTTGCTGATCTTTGCTCTAATCAAGAAAACAAGATTGAACTTTTCATATCACATGAAAATGCTTCATCTTTGGAAACTCAGCCAGATGCTGATGAACGTTCATTGTCGACTACATGTATCTTGTCTGATGATGCAATATTAGAAGTGCAATCTGTTCAGGAAGAAATCTCTAACGATTCCTTGGTGAAATCAGTAAGCATTAGTGAGACATTTCTTTCTTCTGGAAATGGCACATTGGTTCATATGGATGTTGATCCCTGTTCTACAAAAAGTTTAGATGTCATACATGAAGAAAATGCTTCTCCAGTTCTCAAGACCTGCAAATCGGTGAAACCTGGAAGGCGAGCATCACCAGAAGCCATAAAATTATGGAAAGAGAATGGTTTTACTAGGTACGTTACGTACGCATGAAATGATATTAAATAATTTCATATAAGCATGAAACTATCATCCATTGACGATGCGTGGCATCTTTGATGTAGCCTAATTATTGCTGCCCCAGATTTGGATACGTGGAAAATAGTTGAAGAACTGCTGCCGCTTTTGTCCTATTCTGCACCTTTTGCCATTTACCATCAATACCTTCAGGTGATGTGCTCCGAACTCTGATGCTTATACGTGTATATTGATCTTATTTGTTAGTTAAAATCTTTGATATGAAAATCATGTCTAGGTACATTTAGTTGAGGTGAGCAGGTGACTCAGTCATCAGTCTTAGAGCTACTAGTGGTCTCAGTTTCTTTTCTTTCATTGTGAAACTGTCATTGTCTTGGCACAAAATTGCAAATAATTTGGTTGGCTCTTGAATCTTGGAATGGTCTTGTACTATTCTGGACTTGGAAGGAATTTCGGAGTTGTGTAGCACATCAACTGTTCAATTTCCTGGACCTCTGTGTCTGTCCATATGAAACCTATTGACACATGATCCTGGTTGTTGTGACTTGTATGCTATTAATCAAATTAATCTCATTGCTGTTGATCTGGACAATATTTGAGATTGAAGGTTTTAACTTTTCTTTGGTAGCTTTCACATGGTTGTTTAAAGAATAGAAATGCAGCATCAACATTTGCAAAGGCTACTGAAATCAAGGGATTATATATTTACATACCTTTTCCAATATAGCAAGACTATTATCATAATTGATGAAAGCAACTTTTAGCCATTATATATATATATATGGAAATGGGTCCTATACGGACGGTCCTTACGGTCCGCACAGTTCGGAACGGCCATTGGGGCCCACCTTATGACCCATCCAATTGACCACACATTCACAACCTCTTTATAGGCACCGAAGCCCATGAATTTGCATGGATTCAGATGATCGAGACCGTTGGATTGAGGGTCATTTTTTTTGGTTTAATATAAAGCTGTTAAACTTGTGGACCACAGATGAAGAGGTTAGAGATATTAGAATGACTTCAAATTTGATATGTTGGATCTTTCGGTCCCCCTCCATCCCATTGCCAATGGGGTCTCACAGTGGGCCCCACATTCACAACCCCTTTATAGGCATCGAATCCCATGAATTTGCATGGATTCAAATGATCTAGACCAGTTGGATTGAGGGTCATTTTTTCTTGTTTGATATAAAGCTGTTCAACTTGTGGACCACGGATGAAGAGGTTAGAGATATTAGATTGACTTCAAATTTGATATGTAGGTTGGCCCCACTTGGATCTTTCGGTCCCCCTCCATCCCATGGCCAATTGGGTGTCACAGTGGGCCCCACTAGGCGGTCCGCAGCTAAGATTATAAGGACCATCCTTATAGGACCGGTTCCATATATATGGCTACGTTGGGCCACTGGTCCTAGAGTGATACTTTTAACTTGAGTACCCCGGGAATTTCTTGGGCATGGGTGTGAAACTAGGGCAGTAGGGTGCCAACACTACTCAACCATATGTGTTGGTGCAATATTAAGTTGAATATTCTGGACTGTAAGGATTTTCTGGCATGTACACTTGCAAAATAAATAAATAAAGATCTTATTTCTTTTGTTAGTGTTATTTTTTAACACACTTACTTTAGTAAGAAGCCCTATGATCTTCTTGCATGATGCATGTATACCCCGTTCTTTCTGGTTTCTCATATAACATGTTCCAATCATTCTAATTTTCACAATCCTTGACAGCTTATTTTGTTTTCTGCCTTTTGTTTCTCATCCATACTTCTCAACATATTTTTTTTATTCCTCTGAGGATACAGTTCAACATTTCTCAGTATTTGAAAAAGAAAAAAAATTGTGAATCATAATGGTTAATTTTGCAATTTTTTAAATTCCTGCTGGCCATCTTGCATATATCATAAGAGATTATTTTTTAGATTTTTAATTATCATTGATCTGCATTTTCTATATCTAATATACTTCTGAAAAATAATAAGCCTAATATGCTTTTCCCAACCCTCCTGACCTGAAGGTCTATTTTTAAATTTTTGGTTGTTACATCTATGCAGCCTCTTGCAACATGCCTGCACAATTTACAGACTGCGAAGATGGCAGTTAGTCTACAAATTTCTGAACCTTGGCTCCGTGAATATCAGGTAAATCTAACCTACTAATCTCTCTTTAAACATTTGGAGCTTAAATATGTGAACGCGCTAGTAACCTGGTTTTCTTGATTGAAAGTTAACAAGCAGAACATACTATATATAAGCAATTCCTATATTTTGTGTTATAGGGTGATGATCATATAAGCAGCATGCTTATTTGAGCTAGGTAAGCAGCTAGGCATGGGGCCTGCATCACCCTATAGATAAGAGTTCTTTCCCCTATGAGCAATCTGCATATAAGTAGGTAGGCATGGGGCCTGCATCACCCTATAGATATGAGTTCTTTCCCGTATGAGCAATCTG
The DNA here is from genome assembly GCA_012931725.1 of Litsea cubeba. Taxonomy (NCBI): domain Eukaryota; kingdom Viridiplantae; phylum Streptophyta; class Magnoliopsida; order Laurales; family Lauraceae; genus Litsea; species Litsea cubeba. The sequence goes on from CM022947.1 coordinate 102,383,354, forward strand.
CATATTTCTTATTGCTGAGCTTGTGGGTCCCATGGATTCATGGAAATCAACGGGGGTCATCGGATGGAAAGGCTGAGTTTAGAGTTGGGCAAGAAATGAGCCCCATCGGGCCTATCCCTCGATTTTAGTTGTTGAACGGTTTCTTGATTATAGAGTCTTTTGAGATTCAGTCCTGTTCTTCCATGAGTTTAGCACTTACCCCAATTTGATAATGACCCTGATATTATCTAAAGTTAATTTGAATCAATAAAGATACTGCACTTTAAACTTTGATTCCCTGAAATAAGGGCTTTGATCTTCTAATTGGAATGATATTTGGCACATACCTCCTGGGATGATGCTAGTCAAAACACATGCACTGCACACAGACACACATTCACAGATTTGGTTACAGTTCACGACTGACTCACCAATCATCATGTTCTTCCCTAAGCCCCCTTATCTAGCTTATGCAATCATAACTTACAAGACACAATGTCAGAAAAAGCAGAAAATTCAGGCTCTAGTTCATGGCTGACCCAATATGTTTACTTCCATAATCCTGTGTGTGGCTTTTATGTAATTGGAACCTACAAGTTGCAATGTAAGAAAAGCAGAAGACAAGGTATTTTCATTGAAAATAATCTGAAAAGAATATTGCTAACTTATTTTTTAAGTATAACTTTGTCTTTTGAAATGTTATACTGCATATTTGTTGACACTGTTTGAGAACAAACAACTACAGACGTCAATACTGTGAAGCCTGCTATATTGTTTTTGATCACTACCCTAAATAAATACTCCTGCATGATCCTTGGTATGTTTCTAGTTGTCTTTATAATTGCCTTTTATTTAATTGATTATGCAGGTTCTTCCGTGTAGAACGCATCCCTTCATGCAGATGAGTGCATTTGGTGGATACATCTTAAGTGGGGTCCGGATATGCAGCAACAAAACTTCCCACCAAAGCTAGTCCAATTATTTAGCCTCTTCTTTTCTGTAAGTAATTTTGGAAAGATTTTCTATAATTACTGAACAGAATAAGAGGGTCATTTACGGATGCCCTGACTCTAATAATCTGGTTCAGTCCACCCTACACAAGTTTTTCTTGTCTGTCACTCTTCCCACCCCGCACCCCAAAGTCCCAGAAAGGTTATGTATGTATGTTTTGTCTGTCCTTATTTATACTGCAGATTTTTTTGTTCAACTTTTCTAAATAATTAAAATTACTTAATGCAAATCTAATTTTGTGGATGAATAAAGGCTGCCATGCGTTCATCTTTTCCCAAGGATACTAGTAACTGATCTTAATCATGGTTGTTATCATCATCATCAATCTTAACCTTATCCCATCAATCTGGGGACATTAATATGTATTTGACTATTCTGCGCTATTGAAATAGTTTAGAAGCTCAGTCAGACAGTGCCAGACTAGGTCAACTTGTCTTAGATTGACCATAAAACTGAGCACTTGGTGACTGAGTTTTTTTGCATGAAGTCTCAGTTGACTTTGCCATGACTCTATCAGAAAATTCAAGACTTGGCCAGGTCTCATAGATGACTCAGCCTGGCAACTTTCCATGCCAAAGGGAGTTTCCAATTTCAAAGAGTGGTTTTTGCTTGCACTACTATGTCACCAGTATTTATCAGAAGTGAATCACACCATGCAAAGCATTTCATCCTCCATTGATCGGACAAACAGGCACCCACTATATTCACTTTTGAGACCATATTTTTTTTTTAACTTATGTTTTGGCCATGCCTTTTTATCTGATAGCCTTTTGAAATCTTTAGTTTTCACCCATTATCCGTCAGGTCCAAAGACTTCCTTATCTTTTTTAATTTTAAATAGCGAGAGATGCCGTATGCTAAAAATTTCAGATCATTGGATGGCAACCATTCCATCTTCATTGAATAGGTTATATTGGATCACAGGTATTAGACGGTTAGCCCATTGTAGTCTAAATGATCTTGCTTGTGTTCTCCTTGGTGGTGGTACCCCATCCTTGACGACCTTGATTATTTTGAATTCTTCAGTGGATAAAAAAAGGAAGAAAAATGACTCTTTTCTTTTCATATCCTGCTGTAGTTTTCTTTTGTGCATTGTGGCACATGTTGCTAGGATCAATTGATTGTTGGTATGGATCTATTTCTGTGGTATCACATGATTCTATCCCTCAGTTCAATAATGCCATCTTCTAAATTATGCTCATATAGCCATGTTGTGTGATTAGGATTTCTTATGATGTTTGGATTTCGTGTATAACCATTTTGTGTGAGAAGTTTGGTATATGGGCTATCTGGAACTGGATGGGCTACTTTTTGCCCCTTGTGGAAATGTGCAGTACTTTGGTAAAATCATGAATCTAGGACAGAGGGTTAAGTCTTTAGGCTTGAACTTTGACAGCTTCTGATGATCTCATTTAAGAGGCCAGCCAGTTTCATTCAAGGGCATGTCTTGCAGTCTCTATCCGTGATGCTGAAAGGTCCTCAGGGTCCAATTGATTATGGAAACATACTTTTTTGACTCAGTGAGTCGACTGAATTGGCTAGTTACTGGGATGAATTGACTTGAAAACCTGGCCGGTCATCCAGGCAGTTCAGTAATTAAGTTATATGTTCTGTCTTTAATGCCAGTAAATTGAATTGTGACTGGTAAATTAAATTGTGACCATCTATTTATCTCAATATATTTTTATAATAACAATGAAAGTATGTAAAAATCCAAAAATAAGATTTTCTTGTGATAAGATTTCTTTGTCTTGTGCCATGAGAGTTGAGACTCCTGTTTTGATGAGGAGAAAAGTGGGGAGAAGAAACAATTTTTGTTGAGTAATCCTTCTCTCGTGTTTGGATTTCTGATAGGAGGAAACTAATTTCCTCTTAGTTACTTTTTGCAAAATGCAGGAGAAGTTATTTTCTTCCCAAGAGGGTAGAGAAAGGACCTTTTACCTTTAACCATTAAAAGTGATTCTTAACTATTTCATAATTTTTTGTTTAATGTTAAAAATAACTACAAATCAGTAAAAAGTTAAAAATAACTCTCCTCTTTGTAACTTTCTCCTTTCCAATCCAAACTACTAGGTGAAAGTGGTCAATCTCCAAAAGCAAAATCCTCCACTTTTTTTTTTTTCATCCCCTAGTAGGGTGATTCCCTACTCATTTTCTCCTCATCTGTGCAGGCCCTTGCTAGTGTTATTTTTTCTACAACGTTTTCTTATCACATTGCCCAGAATCTCAGCCAAAAGACAAGGTAAATCTGTCCAGGATTTCTGCCCAAATTTGCTGTCTTTTTTTCATGGAAAAGAAGCCCATGTTCCCACTAGGCCTATTCATATACTGAACAGTCCCTGAAACTATAAAGTTCATGCTATGTAGAATCTAGTTTTTAAACATTTACAATTTATCCATTTACTGCTTTTTTAAGACAATAAAAAGAATAAGGTGTTTTGGCCTAGCCTTGGCAAACAAATTTGTGTTTTGATGTATAATCCCAACTATGGGAAGGAGTTGGTAAACATTGAAGAAATGAGGTGTATTTAAATGGAGCAGAACACAAAGCTCTTCCTCTCACTGCCTGGGTATTTTCTTTTATTGGAGACCATAGACTGTTCATATACAGTCCAGTTTGTGGGACCCAAAGATGCATAAGGGCAGATCCAAATTGGGTTAGAAACATACCAACCCAGATCCAAATTACAAGGTTGAATTTTGGAGACAGGCAATTGCAATCCCTAGTTCAATTGCACTGCTCTAATGTTTTAAATACCGGCTGTTACTATACTTGAACCCTTTCTCCAATGGCTAGTGGAATATTGTTCTTGGTAAATTATCATCTAGAAAAATGCAGGGATAATCTTAAATTTTGTTCTTTTTTTTCGGGGGATATCATCGTAAAAAAAGAAAATCGAATTTTAGACAATTAAATATAATATATCAAAATAATCATTAAATACTGTTAAGATTTACTATTATCTTTTTTAGACTTTATAAGATTTTCGATTTTATTGTTATTTTTTTTGTAATGTTTTCATTTTCTGATAAATATCACAATATTATTGGGAAAATACTGTCTTAGGTGTATGTCGTGATCTTAAATAATCTCATCCTCAGACAAGTTTTGCTGCTGGATTGTATTGGAGGCTGGTCATTTGTAGAGCACCAGCCAAAAGCTCAGAGATCTTATGATGTGAAGAGGCTCCAAGTTGCAACCCACCCATGAAGAGGCCTGCATGATGAGTGCCTTTGATCACCTAATGTTCATAAAACGGGAAATTTTCCTTGAAAGTGCCTCATAGACTCTGAAATTATCAGATTGTGTCGACTAGTACACATCCCTCAGACAAAACCTAGAGATTTTCTGTTAAGAATCTTATGCATTGTCCTTTATCTGAATGGGTTAATTATTAAATACAATCATAGTTGGATTTATGGTAAAATGGGCTTGGATGTAGTTATTAATACAGTGAGGGGGTGAATGATCTAAAGTTGGATGTGTAGATGGGACCTAACTTTTTTTAAGATTTGATTTATTAGAGTGATGGTAGAGGATTTTTTTTTTCCGCTAGACGGGTTATTATTAGGCAAATACAAAATTTTAAATTCCTAGGAGTTCTAGTTCCATCCAAACAAAGGGCCATAGGTTTTTCCTAGATTTCTCAGTATTTCTTGCAATATGTGGTGTGACTTGATCAAGTAGCTAGCCGTTGAGGCTCTCAAATGGGTCACACTAGACGAACCCACACAACAACATGGGCGACCATCTTCTCTACTTTATTCGAGTACTATACTAAAATGACATGTGAGTAACTAGAGTGAGAAAGTGCCATCTCCAACTACATTGAACACATGCACTTGCTTGAAGAGAAAACCATGCAGTTGGGCATGCATGCCTTCATTTAAAAGGGGCTTAGGAAGGAAGGCACGCTCGTGCTCTTACGTAGGACTAGGTGTGAAATTGACATGGACATAGAAAGAGAGAAAAAGGGAAGAAAGAAAGGAGAAGAGAGCCATAGCTCTTATATCCATACATATATATATCATCAGTACAGGCATTGACATTTTTGTAAGAGGAGGATGACATATCTTCTACAATATCTCTTTGAATCTTTTCAGATCTCGAGACAAACATCACTGGATGATTACCTGGAAGAAAAGTGGTGTACTGGGTTACTAGAGCTGCACCCTAGGGATCACCATAACAGGTAAAGTACAGGATAAAGAGTAGGCAGCACTGAAAATAGAGTGTTAGGACTTAGGAGGGTGGGCCTGAATCTAGTGCTAGTTATTTGGGGTGCAGTTTAGGTGCTGGAATCAACCCTTTTAGGCTCATAGGAAGTATGGCCTTTTTTTTCTCTCTTTTTTTTTGGATCTTTGCCATTGAATATTGATTGATCATCCAATCTGAGATGGTTTTGGACAATGGCCATTGACAGTGGGCCAATCCAATGTGAGCCATAGAAGATCAACCCGGGTCGACATTAGTTTAGTGGTCTCAATTTTTGTTTCTGTGCAATATGGCCTACCTGTGGGGTGAAAGTTAACTCCTTAACAGTTCACAGTTTGCCTACACTTGTTGACACTCACTCAATTTTGACATTTATCCGAAATATAAGGAATGACACAGTTTTTTTGTCCAATCCTAACCGGCTAATCCATGATCAGACCCTTTTACTCTTGACCAGAGGATAATTAGCTAGGATCCACAATAGAAGTAAGAAACTTAAATCAATCTTAGTTAATACCAGTCTGTCTCCTAGTTAAATTTATAAAATAAAAATGCGACTCCTTCTATTGCCATTGGTCCAAAGCACCGTCAGATGATGACGAGGTCCTCCTTTGGTTTTAGCAAAATATTTTTCCACTTAATAATAAAGGGAGAATTTTTATTTTGAGTGCTTTAGATTCTAATAAGTGGATCATGCTGAAGGCTTGACTCAGCGGAACCCGATCCACTCTCTTCAGCCAAGAGGTGGCCCACTAAAACAATCTAAACCCATTATCAAAACCCAAAAACCATGGCTTGATAGGGTGTCTATTGACCCATTTGCTCAAAGGACACTCCCCTGTAGAATAGCATCCTCAGCTGAGAGGGGTAAACGGTAGAGTCTCCTACATGATAAGGAAAGGGAGATCTCATGATGGTAGTGTCAAAATCAAGAAAATAAGGAGATCTGAAAAGCTGCTCTTGAAACTGAGATCCTTCTTATAAAGCACATGGCATTTTCACAAATGAATGAGAGAGAGAAAGAGAGAGAGTTCAAGTCTTCTACAGAGCCTTGCCTCTACCTATCTAGTCTTCAACGTCGCTGTTATGAGTAGAGACAAAGGGAAAAAGGGGCCGAAAAGGAGAATGAGAAGAGTCTCAGAATCAATTAAAGTAGAGACTGAGTTGAATGGGGAATGCAGTTACTGTGATCTTATGCTTGTCTGCAACAGCAAAAGGAAAAGCAGATTTACTACAAACCTTTTCCTCCTGTGCCTTTGTTGATAAAAAGTAGCACTCAAGTACCTTTGTAGATATAAGGGATTTTTTTTATGGATAATCACCTTAATTTTGTGACAATTACCAAAGCCCATTTTTTTCACTATTCTGAACTGGCATACTAGTCACTTCACTTCTTGGCACCCTAGTATGAAAATCAGTTGGATAGAACAATCCTAATCATCCATCTAAATTTGATTGGGAAATCAAATGATGAGGATGTGAATTGTTTCTTTAGAGCCTTTTATTTTGCTCACTAATTGATTGAGTCTTTGTATACTTGTATTCATAGTTCATACAGATTGAGCATGGGCGCATGGCTATAACACAATTCCCTTTATTTGATGATCATAACCATCTCACACCTGGCCTAAAAAATAAACCAAAACCATTTCATCCAACTGTACATCTTGCAGTTTGCCCATTTAAGACATCAAACAAAGTTAAAACTGGAGACACATATAATAACACTTTTTACCATTCATATGCAACCATCCATCATGCATTTGGATTAGTGAGGTGGGCCCCACAAGGTGGTTTTGACTGCTATTGTTGTCCAGTTGGCACTGGATCAGCCTCTCTCCATGGTCCAGAGAACTACAGGTAACATAACCATGTATATAATTTGAAGTAGTGAATGCATCTGGAGAGAAAGTGGTGGTATATGTGCAATGCTACAAGTTCCGTACAGCCAGCAGCTATGTAGAGTGGGCCCCTCCTTCCCTAACGCCAATGGATGAAACTGCTTGTCATTTGTTATCTTCTGAGTTTCATGTGTTTTGAAGTACAGAAATAAATGTCATACCTTTGTTAGTTATATTTAACAAAGATTTCGAGCATATATGATCCCATTTCTTTCTGTACACTTCTCTACAAAAGTAGATAAATCCACCAAACAGATGACATGATGGGGCATTGGGGCTGGGCCTCCCCAGTCTCTCTTGAACAAGCTGCCTTGCATTGCAGATGATTAAAACCATAATTACTGATCAAAGATCTAATAGTGGGCCAGATGCCCATCTATTATGGGACACCCCTGAAAGGGTGTCACACTGTTCCATTATGAGAAACTATTAGAAAAAAAAAAAAACACCATCCAAAGTGGGTCCACTTGTCATGCTCACACTCGGTTTGTACAAGTGGGGCTCATGGGATCTGAACTGATGATAATGGTGATGAGGTAAGATGGAGCTCCTCTGAAATATTTGTCTATCCATGAGAAATATATGATTATACTTAAAAGTGCATTTGTGTGACAATGAGTTGATTTTCTTCAATTGAGAGGACTTTAATTGCCTATGCAAAAGATATAATCTCACACACACACACTCTCTATCACAAATGAAAATCAACAGAGGGCAAAATCTTCTTGTACATACAAAAGGGAGTAATCATGGGTGATTTTCTATTTAATTCCTTCTCATTGGAGTGAGATTAATCATGAGTGTTGAGTGAGGGAGATCAAAGCAGCAGTGGGAAAGCGCAAAAAAATGATGAGGTTCTGATCATCTGATGCGTCCATCGATGCACCCAATTGAATGGGCAGAGATTTCCTTGGAGACTGCTCTTGATGCTCTCCATTCCAACTACTCCTAACCCTCACTCATACTTCTAGCGCACTACTAGAGGTATATCCCATGGTAGACTGCTAGTTACTGTATAATGCTACACATCTTTCCTGTGCATTGAGATGACAACAATGACTGGTGTAGGGGCCAGCATGGAGTATCGATCAAAATAGGTTCTGATTTTTGGTTGGTCCAAACTATATATATATATATTTATATGGGCAGAACTTATACCTGATCCAAAGCCAATTACTAACATGGAACTAATTCAAATCACATAATTTATACCTACAACCTAGTTTAAATTAGAGACCCAATAAGGACAAATACCCTAGATCTAGATTTAAATCCGTCCCAAATATATATGTATATATGTATATTAATATAATTTAATGAAGTTCTTCTGCTGAGAGACCCTCTGAAAGCTTGTGTGAGAGGTAGGGTTAAGCCCCTTGAGACCCACTTGGATGCATTTCAATGTTGGATAATATAATGAAAAGGTTTCATTTTCGATATATTGGATAAAAAAAATCATCTCAATATGATCATCACAACCATTAATTCCAGGGCCTTGAAGTTTGACAGCTTTTAAAATTACATCCAATAGCAGGCATAATTCAAATTGGTGTAAATTAAAATGAGCACGAATTCAAAGCAGGTTAGTGAATGTGAATGGGTTGAATTGATGATTGGTGGATCTCATGTAGCTCCAAAGTTATTACCCATTCGCGCAAGCTATGAGAAGTACCTTTCATCTAAGTAAACTAGTAATTTATTATGGATATTGTCATATTTTGCGTTAGCGTTGTGCACTTAAGTCCATTGGTATAAATTCCATAGATCCAAATTAGGACCCAAAAGTTGAACCATATAAAAAATTGTCCAATTTAGTCTCTTGAATATTGGAGAATCTGAGGCCCATTCTCATGCCTGTAAATAATCTTGCCCGGGTTTTCCTAGAAATCACTACAACCAAGGGGTTCTATTCAAGCAGTTCCATTCCACTGATGAATGCAGAATGTAACTGCTGCACTGTACCTTTTTTCTTGACATTTATTTGCTAGCCTATCAGATCAACCATCTACGTCATCACCAAATTGTGGGGCCCACCTAATGGGGCATCAGGAGAGACACCAAAAAAGTACTCAAAAGTCACTCTACAAACCCAGTGAAATGATTCAAATGAAAAGAAAGAAAACCATACTCCTTCCACATTCATTCATTCATTCAGAGCCCTTTCTTTCTCTCTCTGGCATTTATATACATATACACACAGTCTTGCATCTTTCTCTCTCTCTCTCTCCCCTTAATCATTTCTCCATGCCTTTTCACTCAAGCAATTCTCCTGCAACATCCCTTTCTACTCCCTCTTTTGTCTCCTTCCATTTTTTAAGCCACTCTCTGTCAACTTCAGTCCTTCTCTACCAGATATCCATCTGATCTTCCCCTCTCAGCACTCTCTCCATACACCCACCCCCCCCCCCCCCCCCCCCCCCATGTGAACACCCCTTCATATACCCCACCTATTTCCCCTCCAGTGATTTCATGCAAAACCCAACACTCCTCACCTTTTCTTCTCCTCACTCAGCTTCCTCTTCCTTTTGTTCTCTTCCTGTTGTTTTTTTCTCTCCTCTTTTATGGAACCTCAACATTACCAACAACACCACCACCACCAACAGCAGCAGCAGCAACAAAATATAAATGAAGACAGCAGCAGCAGTACTAGTAGTAAAAGCAGCTTTCTGTGTAGGCAATCCACTACAAGGTGGATTCCTACTACTGACCAGATAAGGATACTGAAAGACCTGTACTATAACAATGGAGTTAGGTCTCCTAGTGGAGAGCAGATACAGAGGATTTCAGCTAGGTTGAGGCAGTATGGGAAGATAGAGGGGAAGAATGTCTTCTATTGGTTCCAAAACCACAAGGCAAGGGAGAGGCAGAAGAAGAAGTTCACTGCAGATGTAGCTACCATGCAGAGAGGCTGGAAGCCCGAGGACCCCATTCCCAACAAATACACCAACATGGGTACTGGTGGAGTATTAAGATTTAACTATTTAAGAGAATAATACCCTTTTCCATCTATTTTTTCTACATGATGCATATGGGTTTTGTTTCTTGTTATGGAATATGCAACTTTTAGCTCTCTGCTTATGTTTTCCTCTGACTGTTTTGTTTTTGTTCTTTGTTGCTTATTCTCTCTTGTGGGTGGGGTTGGTTTTTGGTGTTTTGCAGGATTTTCTCATTCCTCATCTTCTACTTCTCCTTCTCCTGGTGTACTTGCTGTTGGGCAGATGGGGAGCATTGGGTGTTTCAGGGTAAGAGATGTTAAACATACTCACTATTCTAGTATTGTACTGTCTACCAATATTTCTATGTTTGTGTATGGAGCTCACTTTGAAGAACATCTATACCAATATTCAGAGGAAAATTTTAAGATCAGAAAACTGGTAAGGCTGGAGGAATCAACAAGTGTTAACAATAATAAAAATCATTAAACACGAGTTAGTTTAATCAGGGTACTGCTCTGCGTTAAATGTAAACTACTCCAATAACATTTTTGAGTCCTGCTACATGGACTAACTCATCGACAGAATCATGGACTAACATCCAAATATTGGATGAGAACATCCAATATTTGAATGATAACCATAGGGTTAGTCCATGGACTAACTCCATGAGTTAGTGCATGTAGACTTTTTGAACATTTTTTTGTCCTCTTAACAAAATAAGCCAGATTTCATTAATTTGGCAAAATTAGGTCTTTACAAGCTGTTAAGTCTAGTTTAGTAAGTTTATTAGATTCACTGAGATGGGTATCTGTAAAAAATTACAGAAGTAATAGTAATTTTTAAGTGACCAAACTAAAGGTGGACACATGTAAAAGAGTTTCAAAATATGGATGCATATTTTCCCTCCTCTCTTCTTTTTTTTTTTCGTTAGAACACCTCAGAGACTCTCTCCTCTTTCTCCTCTTGTGTTGTATATATTTTCTACTCTCTCTTTCTTTTATTAGAACACCTCAGAACTCTCTCCCCACTTTCTCCTCATATGTGTATGTGTGTATATGTATAGAGCACTGATCCTTCATATGATTCTCGAAATCACAAATAAATGATAATTTCTTCAATCAAGATCTGCCAAATCAGCCTTACATGTCTATTTTTAAAATCTTAACTGTTACATTTTAATAAATGGAAAATACCCATCTTTTCTTCAACTAAAAAATTTGGTCACTCACATCCATGTGGATCTCTAATTTTGCATTAATGATAATGCATGCACCCCTTAGTACCCTTTCTTTGTTTGTAGCCTGTAGGTACAAAAAGAATACACAAACCTACATCTCCTCTCTAAAAGGTTCCCTTCACTGCTCCATTGAATATTAATGTTAAAAAGGAAGAGAAAGAAAGCCCATGCCCTTACAAAAGGACTAACACAGAAAACCAAATCGAGAAAATGAAAACAAAAAAGGAGTTTATAGGTAGTCACCTTCTTTTTTTCACTATTACAAATAAGAACCTATAAATACCTAGCAATCAGTCAGCTACCTTGATCAAAGAAAAAGGCAGGTTTTCAAAACTCTGCCTATTTTGTCATAAAAGGATAAAAATGTTCTCAAATCTAATCTAATTTTGAATTATACCTAGGGTACTAATACCAAAAAAAATTCATTAAACTCGAGTTTAATTAATTATCAGCTGGTATGCTCTACCCACATCCTTTTGTCCTTATACAACATGAAAAGCTAGATATCATCAACTTTCCAGAACTTGGCCTTTAACAACTGAAAAAAAAAGAGTAGTTCACCTAAACTACAGGGCATGTTTGGCAAGTCTTTATCACTTTAAAAGAGAGATGATTGAAATTAACAACTGATAAAGGTAATTTACACAAACTATAGGGCCATTTTGGCAAGTCTTATCACTTTGAAACATGACTAATTGAAATAGAGCCGTTTTGAAATACACCTTTTCACAAATACACTGTTGGGCATGTTTTACTCAATTAAAAAAATAATAAAATTTTCTAGGAAGATTATATAGGCAAAGTTGTCTTACACCGGTTATGTAATATAGCAAACTTGTCATAAAGATAAACTTGTCATGTCATAAGATTTAAACGGCAATACTTGCAAATAAAAGATTGAGAGAGAGAGAGAGATATCAAATTGTTCTGGTTTGCATTAGACATTCATTGCCTACATTCATGTTTTTAAGTATGATTCGAATAGACCCACAAAATAAACTAGCCCAACTGCCCCTTGGGCCTATTTGGCAAGTCTTTCCTTTCTTAAATATAGCTGATTGAAATGGGTCAAGTCAAATCTACAGTTCAGAAAAGTAGACTTACCAAACCTTTTAGAACAATGGGGGCGGCTATTTGTACAAGTGTAAGAGATGGTAATTCAAAAATTGACCAAAATACAAAGTAGAAGTCATCTCTAATTTGCCTAACATCTCTCTCTCTCTCTCTCTCTCTCTCTCTCTCTCTCTCTGCATGTAATAAAGTCTGTACAGGAATGCTCTATACAAAGAGGTGGGTATGGTCATGGTGGGAACAACGTGGCATGGGTCGGCATGGAAACATGTTCGTCTCCCTACAGCCGTTTCGAAACGAGAAGCCAGATCGAACCGTTCGATACTGCAGCAGCTGCTACTAACATGGAGACGCTGCCTCTTTTTCCCATGCGCGGCGACGAATACAGCAGCAGAAACGACGACGACACTGCAAAACCCGAGCCCCCACCCGAGTATTTCTCGGGCTGGTATTTCGAGGAGGACGAAGAAGAGAAGATGAAGAAGAAGGTGGGCTCAAGCTCAACGTCGCTGGAGCTGCGCCTTAATTCCTACTCCGCAGGAGCACCGGATGTCACGTGGCCCCGTCCTTGAGGTCACGTGGATCTCTCTCTCTACGCTTTTGGACCGTCGTTGTCGTATGAAAAGGAGAAGAAGAAAGGTAGCCAAGGTTTTGTTAAGTTTCTACTTGGTCAACCAAAATGATTGGTATACTTATCGAAGATGGATCTGGGCCGTTCAATTAATGGGTCATCTCTGGGATTAGATACTGAAATGTCATATGAGTCATGACTCTCTCTTAAGCAATTATAGGATGTTAATTACTTAGACAACAACTTTCATTTGGTTTGATGATCAAAATTTTATTGAATATTTAAGAGCATGCAAAATGAAAGCTAGCTAGGATTCTAAAACTATATCATTAAATGGTGTGATTTTAGACCTAGGGATTTTTATAGATTACTATCTCTTTAAATTCGCTTTCACGGGTAGTTTTAAGTTTTTCTTTTTTGTCATTAGCCCATAAAAACATGATTTAAGGGGTAGTAATTTGCGAAACAAAACATGGCAGAATGAATCGCACGTGATAAGAAATGATAAACAAACCAAACCCAGTGATAGTTGCAACAAAAAAATAATCTTGTCATATGTTCAATGTATGGAAGTTTTACATATGCAATGCTTATCCCATGTGTCAAAACAATTTTCCAACAAAATAATAAGTGTTAAAAAAAGCAACTGTTAAGGGCATTAATCATTTTTCCAAGCCACAGTTTGATATGATACATTTTTCTTAATAAAAGATTATATAAATATTATTATTTTTTCATGATATTGTAGAAAACCATTTCATATGGGAGGAGGTCATAATTATATTTTCACTTAAGAGGAAAAGCAAAAGTATGTGAAACCAATTTTTTAAAGACCTACAGCTCTAAGTAAATTCTCATTTTAAAGATTATTTTGGAAAGAAACTTGCCATGCCTATTTAGAAGGGGATAACAGAAAACAAATTGGGATAGTGCTAGAAGGTGATTTCTTTCTTGACGAGGGTGTCTTGCTTCTTTGAGAATCAACTATTCTCCCGGGTACGTGAAGTCGATCTACTTTCTCCAAGGACCGAGTAAGTCAGGCTTTTGCTTAGGCAAGTAGTCACAGGGAGAGAGCGAGAGTTTGAAACCACAAACTTTGCTTCGTGAGCCATGGTCTTAGTCAATTACACTACCCCTTAGGATTAAAAGGAAAAAAAATTCTCCTACAAGAAGCATGCATGATTTGTCTGTAGAATTTTCAATCAACACCTTTACTAATGCAGAGGGTCTCACTTCTGTGGACTGCTGGGATTGATAATCCCATACCAGCCTAAAGCAAGAATCTCAGAAGTGAAACTCTTGCAATGTGAGAATAGTAATGTATATTTGGGCTGACATGGTGAGTAGCCTAGCTAGGTGATATATTCATACAATGCACCCATTACCTTTTTGAACATTCTATCTACAAATCAGTAAGAAACTAAGCATCAGCCAATACAAATGCCTATAAATATGCCACATGTGTGCTAGAGGTAACTACTATACAATGAATACTGTAGACTGTAGAGGTTGGAGATGTTCCAGAGATTCTGGTACGTAGCAAGTAGGCCTTGGCTTGGAGTAGGGCATTGCCACCAACGAATTGTACCAACCTCCCCCTTCCTTTGTTTTTACTTAAGGCACGAAATTCCATAGTCCTTATGGAACTCTACCATCCATCATCATCTATGAGTACTGTACGGTCTTGAATCTTGATTGATCCAGTATCATTGTAGTCTCTTTGACCCTAATATGCCACCATAATTTCCCCTTTGAAATTATTATTATCATTGGATCTCGGGGATCCTTAACAAAGGGGTATTAGGAGACATGGAAGTCAGCAAACGCATCGTAGCCATCAATTCTCAGCAGGATTTTGTGGGGCCCTCCCTAAGAAGTAACAAAAGCAGTGTCATGCTAACTGGTGCTGGGGCCTGTTGAAGTCAATCCCAGATGTAGGGCAAAGCCATGATGTTTTTGACTTTAGATATTTCATGAGATCTATAAATTCAGATTCGATTTGATCTTGTGTGTTGGATCTGAATCTGGCATCAAGTGAAATAACATAAAATCCGGTTTGAATGTGGATTTGAGACAGTTAGGTTCATATTGTGATAATTAGATTAACTTGCATGCCCCAGATGTTGTCCATCCAAGCTCTCAAGACTAGGGGTTTTGGTTGATGGTTCTGACTCTATAAATAAATGGTTTGGATTTTGAGTTTGAATACATATCTTTCTATTCAACCCTCCAAGATCCAACCAACCCCAAACCCGACCTTTCAACTAGATGAGTCAATGGGTCAGGTTTGAGTTGAGCCTAAACATATTGCCCTTTGTGCTCAAAGCCTCAAACCAACCCATTGCCTCCCTACCGAACATACCAGTCAGAAATTTACATGTGCATTATACAAGTGAGCTCTTGAAATGGATACATGATGATTAGGAGAAGACAATATGATCTCTTGACTGTTAAATTGCCTGCCCTTTAATATGTGGATGTGGCCATCTCAGAATCTAAATCCTCCAATATGGATAAGAATCCAAATCCAAGACCTTCTAAATCCGATACACATGGATTTGGATTTCAATCCAAATTTATTGGGATCCAAGAACATGGGTTACATTCATTTTCTCCCATTATTATAGATTATAGCAGAAGATTCTCAATTTAATATTGTCAGCTACTTTTCAATTTTGGCTCTCATTGTAAGCGTGCTGACATATTATTATAAACTAAAGTGGAAGGTTTTTAATTTAATCTTGACTGTAAACTTTCAATTTTGGCTTTCATTAGACCCAACATGGATTTCTTCTTAATTTATTATTATTAGAGGATTTTATGGAAAAAGTTCTGAAATTTATCCATTCATCGCGAAGGGTCCCCGAATATTGCGTAGCACAAACTGGGTTCATTAGGACCTCTTCAGTTTTTTTTTTTTTTTTTTTAATACTATGGGAGCGACGCTTATGTCTGGTAGGAGCAACGCTAGCGTCGGTTGACGCGGTTTTCACAAAACACTCTTCCTCTTATTTTTTCCTCATCTCCCACCTATTTCTCTATCTCCTCCACTCCATTTTCTCCCAATCATCTTAGGAAAACAGTATCACAGGTTTTATAAAAAGATTATTATTGACCAACATACTATTTCTTTCTTTCTTTTTTCGTATTCTCAAGATTTATCTTGAAAAGTGAAAGAGACGGGGAAATAAACCGATAACAATCTTATACTGGTACATTATCATGTAGAGCTTACTCTCAACCCATGAACCCTTCCATGAGAAAATGAGAGAAAAAAGTTCCTCGGCAGGGTAAATCTGTATTTGCAGATTTGGACGTAGCTTTTCCACCCTTATGAACAGTAGAAAACTTGTAATATTCGGAGCTTTTCCACCAATATGAACGGCGGAAAACTTGTATTCGCAGTTTTTTTTTCTACCTATATGAAAAGTAGAAACTTGTATTCGCAGCTTTTTCATCAATATTAACGGCGTAAAACTTGTATTTGCAGCTTTTTTTTCTACCGATATGAAAAGTAGAAAACTTGTATTCGCAGCTTTTTCATCAATATTAACGGCGTAAAACTTGTATTCGCAGCTTTTCTGTGACGCTAGCGTTTCCCTAATTTTTTCTAAGAGACTCTATCGTTGTTTAGAAAAAAGAGTAAAAAAAATTTTAAAAATGGCGGGAAGATCGAATTTGTACTGCACAATTTTTAGGGACCCTTCGCGAAGAATGACCAAATTACAAGATTTTTTCCATAAAATCCTCTTATTATTATTATTATTATTATTATTATTATATTGTCGTGTATTACATTCAATCTTAATCAACTGTTGTTACTTTTGACTTTTAACTAAGGATTGGAAAGGGTAAGTCCATTTTATGAAAGTTACTAAATTATAATATAGGGCATTTTCCCAAGTTTTTTTTTACCAGTTTCCTTTGCAGGAGTAAGAACTTATCACTCACAGTGGTCGTAGAGTGGATTTATACAGAAAAAAACCCTAGAGGCCGTTTTGAAAGATTTGTTTTTAATAATTTCTACTATATTTGTAAAGATGGGGAAAACCAACTAAACCATTATTCTTGAATTTAGAGGGTCCAAAATCATATTTTAAAATTATGGTCGTGGCATAATAGTTGCATTTATGTGGTGTGTGGGGATGATACCCCCAAGTACTTTCAAATCTTGATTAATCCTAATTTCTACTTTTAATCAACTGTTTGTCTACAGTAGTTAGAATTAGAAGATAAAAGCTGTGTGCATGTATATATAAAAAAATTTAGATAAGAAACTTCCACACGGTTCATATGTGCAAATTACTCCACTTTGTAGTCACTTGGCTCATCTCTGATTAAGTTATCCCCCTCAAACATACACTTTCTCCTTTTCAATTGCCACAAGTCCAAATTTCCTACTTTTCTAGTTGTTACTCACAATTGAACATAAAAAAAATAAAAATGAAGAAGAATGATGTCTTCTAAGCCTTTAAACTTGAGAGGCCAAAGGGTTGAGATCATATAATAGAGTTGATATTTTGAACATATCATGAAATCTTTCTATTCCTTATCCCCTCTATCTTTGGCATTGCTGCACCCTAGGTGGCCCCACAAGCTAGTTCCCAAGATACTTCTTTCTTTCTCTCTCTCTAGGAGTTGTTAGAATTAGTACATGGAAAGTACAAAAAAGTATAAAAAAAAAACCAGTACACAAAAGTATAAAACAAAAACCAAAAAGAAGAAATTGATCTTTTAATGCTTCATCTTGGTTTTGAATATGGGAACAAATATTTATCATTATATCATGAAATCGATAAAGAATATCAACATGATACTCTATTGAGTCTAGTCTCATCAGTGTCATGATACAAGTATGCATCTCCATGCAACACCCAGCTAAAATGGGCCAATACATACTTCTATTTTACAAAATCTTGCCACTATAACAGACACATTTCTATTTAAAAGTCGGCCATACATATGGATCTTTACCTTGCCACATACGGCCCAATACATACTAGAATCTATGAGATTCATTGTGTACATTATTGTACAAGTATTGAGTCCATATACAACATTTAATATCAGACCTTTATAAAAAAATTTACTTTGGATAAAATTGGAAGGGTCTCAATCAAGAAGATTCTGAAAAAGAGACAAGGATCAGGATGTGCACAGTGTTGGGATTGGCTTCTTTTTTATTCTGTCTCATGATGAAATGTGGGATTTCTCTCTGTCCTCTCCTTTCAGAGAGATTACCCAGATGGGGGAACTCCTTGTGATGCACCTTTTCTATAATAACATTGACTGTTGACTATAGATCCCACCAGATCTCTAGGGCTTTTGAGGCACTCTTTGTCTTAGGTCCCATTGTTAGAAAAATGAGGTGAGAGAACGTCATACATCCATGCTCTACTAGGGAAATTCTCTTTTATTAGTGTGGACAAAGCTCACATGAATGATGCAACAGTGCAATTAGTTTCTTGCTTCAAATTCTTTCATTGGAAGAGGAATTCGGCTATAAGCTGACTAGAAGTTTTTGAAGTTGCTAACCCGTATGTGGATGTCAATCACTCAATCTTCAATTTAGGGTGGTTTTGGAAGGGATGTGGATTACATTGTTTGGCAAAATTGCCTATGTTAATGGGATGGCGAAAGGGCTTGCTTCTTCAATAGAAAAAAAAAAAAAAACTAGAGCCTTTGCGTCTCCCTTTTCCTCACTAAGGACACCAAGCTCTTGGAATAGAAATTATGATTATTTTATTTATTTTATGTTTATAACACTCTTAGAGCAATGCTTATTAATTACTTGATCAACTATGACCACTAATTGTAAACTTTTCTTGATAAGAAATTGATCATGGGAAACGTCTAAAATTTGGGATTTTCTCACCATACGAGGTAGAAAGTCTTGCAGAATTACAAATTAAAGAAGGAAAAAGGTAAGTTCATAATACATACAGAGAAGAGAGAGACTGTAATAAAAATGTTCAAAATATCACAGTACTGTTAACATTGAGCAAGTTTTAAAATGCGTGGCCCACCATTTCAAACGCTTCATGAATCATGAATGGGTGTGTTCATTCAGAAAGAAAAAAAAAAAAAACCACTTTGATCTCAAAACATATCAGCCATTGGAAACTCCATCACCAGAGATCATTCCTAGGCGATAAGACGGAAAACCCAAGTTTCCAACCATTTAGCTAACCCCTTGTTCTAACTCATAACTACAGTTATAAATAGAGTACGACTCCTTAACCGAGTGGTAAGGAGTGACACTTCTCATGTGGCTGTCTAACTGCCTAGGGTTTGAACATTGGGTACGCCACTCTTTCCGTGTGCGCGGGCTTCCCTTCCCGTGTGTGTGGGCTCATTTTCCACTTGAGTGGGCTGTCTTCCCATACGTATGCGGACTCTCACTTGAGTTCCAGCCCCCTTAATTGGGTTACCAAAAAAAAAAAAAAAACAAACTACAGCAGTAAATAAGTTATTATACTTCCATAAACATGAGTTTTCTATTTAAAATGATCGCCTATAAACATAGCAACATATGCAAAACAAGCAACTACCACTTTAAAAAACGTTAGTTTGGAACATGGGATGGCGCCCCCACCCCCCCCCCCCCCCCCCCCTACAGTCTACAGAGCCAGTTGTTTGGGTACAGTTGCAGTCACTCTTACTTGCCAAGGAAAGATGTAAACTTGCTACTCAAGGCATGCAATCTAAATTCTTAACCGATATCATTGATAAGGCAGAGTAACCAAGGGAGAGCAGCATAGAGTACTGGTTTGTACGGGTGTATATGGCCCCGGATACCCAGAGACGGGGCCTGGGCCTCAATACCAATTCACTATCAGGTGTAATCTGCTGTGCATGGTATTTTGTGTGGGAAGGCTAATGGATTGAGGAGGTAGGGGCCTGGGAAGCCATCTCTAGTCTAGGGTTGATAGGCCAGCCAGCAAAAATAGGCCCATTTCTCTTTCATAAACCTCGATTGAAGGGCCTAGAAATTTAATGGTTTTTCTTCTTTTGTTTTTTGGATGTGTTTTCCTTTCTGATAAATTTAATGGCAGACACAATAATCCCATGTGGGACCACCCCTAATCAATGATGCAAGTCCCTCTACCCATGGGCCCCACAACCAGGTTCCCAACATTTAAAGCTTTAGCCTGGCTTTGTACCGGTCCTGGTCTAGTATATGTAGCAGTTGCTACTTCTAAAGGGAAAAGAATGCCTGGTTT
This sequence comes from Litsea cubeba, assembly GCA_012931725.1. Lineage (NCBI taxonomy): Eukaryota > Viridiplantae > Streptophyta > Magnoliopsida > Laurales > Lauraceae > Litsea > Litsea cubeba. The sequence continues at coordinate 102,403,499 of CM022947.1, forward strand.
TAGTCCTTGAAATGGGTTCTACTCATCAGCTTGGCAACTGGCATCCATGTGACTTTGGACTCGCAACTCTTCACTAGGGAAACTGCCAATGGTACCCTCAATCGTTGTACTATGAATCCACAGAGAACCCGGAGAGGCTCAATTTCATACTGTTCTCCGGTCAGTTAACATAGTAATTTTTTACATGGAGTCCCGCAACTTGTTCTACCTCACAGGTGTGTAAATCACTAAATCATAAAGGCCCCCTTTTCCTGAAAAGTTTTAAAATTGCTCAAGAGAATGACTGCATCTATCTGTACTACTAGTGGACACTGAAGGTTGCTGAAGAGAATGTCTGCATCAAAGCCCAGTCAAATCCTGTGGCTACTTTGGCTGTCAGGACTTTTTAACCCAAGTTATATGTACGAGTCCAACAATTGAAATTGGAACTACAACTCCAATCATACAAATTGTTCAAAAGAGGAAATATGCTATGAAGAAAGAAAATTAAGGATGCAATATATCAGTGACGAAACCATTTACAATCATTAGTGTTGTTATCCAAAGGCCTCTCTATGGTCCTCTTCAAGTAGCAGATAGGGTCTGATGTTCTGAACCTGCAGTCCTCAAGCTGCCATACTACTGTCATTGACAATTGACAATAACAGACCACTTCTTCCAATAAGTGCCAAGTAGAAAATGCCACAAACAAGCAACAGCCAATGGAATAAGATACGATACCATTGGCTACCAAAGGCCCCGTTTAGATGCTTGGAAATCAAATTACCCACACTCACCCAGGTTATCCAAATGCATGAATCGTCTTTTATGTGCAACCAATTTACCTGCATTTGGTTTGCTCCAGAGGAAGCCCAAGGGACTTGTATGCGGCACAATGAGTTCAAACGTTTGTGAAGAACGCATCATCAAATAAAATGAACAAAAATTACTGTATATCAACAGCATGAACTACCAACTAAAACAAATCAGTTATCTTCTTTTACTTACATTTAGAAAAGGAGAATAACTGTTCATATCAATCTTCCCCACTACTAGGGGGAAAAGGTGTCACTGACGATTTGCTGCTGCTCGATTTTTCCTCATTCGAGCACGCGTCATACGAAGGCTCTCTTCCATGACTATCTCTTGTGGGGGAGGGTTTGCACCTCCATTTTCCACAAGCGTGGAGTCGATCTGCATTGCTTCTTCCTCGACAGCAGTGGCAGATTGGGCAGTTGAAGCTTCGGAGTTGGCTCGGCTGTGAGCTGTTTGTTTGGGGGCTTTGGGTGCCACAGTTGCTGAATTAGAGACTGATTCCTGAGCTGACTCTTGTTTCTGACTTGTAGACGTTGTGGCAGGCTGTCTTGATGCTGGCTGCTGGGATTGCAGTGCGGCTGATTGGCGAGTAGGTGAGGTTGGTGGCTGGCGAGGTGGTGCAGTTGGTGGAGGTTGACGACTTGATACAGTGGGTGTAGGTTGATGATTCCCTGATTGATGCTGCTGCTGCTGCTGCTGCTGCTGCTGTTCAAATTCCATTATATAATTTAGGATTTCAAGACAAATAAGATGTATCCACTTGCACATATATCCACATAAAAACCAATCATACAACCTTCACGAGACAACGATAGAAATTCATTAATAAAAGAAGAAAAACAATGCAAAGCTATGAGAGAATAGAAAGGAACACATGGCCCCCGAAGAGAAAACTTGCTAGAGCAGTTCATTTCAAATATCTAAGCTTGGATTGCCCACTGCCATGACATTTCTAACCAGCCCAGGTATGGCATGGTATCCCCCATGACATTGGTTCTATAGGAAAATGCACAAAAACACCAGCATTCTAGAAAAATAATACCACCGATCTCCATGGAAGCCTAAATTCGTACTCCACCCAAGATGATGCATTTTTCAAATCCACTTCTGTCTCTAAATAAAAGCCAATGAAACCATTTTGGTAACATTTAGCAATGCCCACTAGGCAATGCTAATGTAGTTGGTCTAAGGTACATATCCTTTGACCAATTAAAAATAGTTGCACAGCCTACTATAAAAGCCAATGAAACCATTTTCTTAAAAATAGTAGTATATTATGGCCTACTACAAAATCCAATGAAACCATTTAGTTAATATTTTGTAATCTCCACTAGGCAAAGCTACTGTAGTTGGCGCAAGGAATATCTCCTTTGACCAATTAAACATAGTAGTACAGCAGCATACTCTGATTTTTCCTTTATCTTAAAGTACCTATGATTCAATGTGACAATCAAGATTGATACAATCCAATTGCTCCATCCCTTATGTATACAAAATACATATCAATCCCATCCTACCAAATATATGAACCCCTCAAGTGAGGTTCAGGTCAAACATCCCTAACATTCATTGATGTAGTCGCACATTCTTGGGCTCATTGGCAGAGTAATTCATTAGCATATTACAACACTTCAAGCACCTCTGTGTCCCTTTCAGTTCCTCTTCTTTGACACCCCAACCTTATATGACTCATTTATGAAGCTTAACTTCTCTCATTTACCCTTGTGTCCCTTTCAGCTCCTTTTCTTTGACACCCCAACCTTACACAACTCGTTTACGAAGCTTAGCTTCTCTCATTTGCCCTACAGCATTCCAAGCTTAGCTTCTCAACCATTTCATTATTCCCACTACACTCCCAAGTGTGACTCTTCCACCCTCGTTCCTGCCAACTAGACATAGTTAGGTTTTATGATGTTGTCTTCTTCTTCTTCTTCCCAAGTCCCTCTCTCTCTTCCACAACACACCCATAGAAACCCTTAACCCCTTTCTAATTTCTTCAGCCATGTCTTCCAAAAGACCTTCCTAGAAAATCTCTATCTCCCAAATCCCAATAATAAAAAAAACCCATTTCCCCTCCTTCAATCTTCCCTTCTCCTCGAACACCATCTACAAAAGGCAAAAAAAAAAAGCATCGACCCAACTCTACATGCCCATAAACCCCTGCCGAGTCGGGGGTTGAGTCCGAGTTTTAAATCAGTGATAGCGAATCATTTTCCATTCACTCCCCACTATAGACATCTCGAGATTGATGCCTTGGATGTCCTCAATGGTTACATAAAAGCACGTTTATGCGGTGACAATGCCATAAAAGAATGTGGGTATTTTCATGGATGGGTAAATTTAATTCTTGGCTCAGAATTTCCCATAAATATGTCGTGAAAAAGCACCAGCTAAAATTCATGTTTTATAAGAATTGAAATCAGCTGGGGAGGGGGTTGAACCTGTGATTTATTTTTTTACACAAATCCTTGAGCTCTCACGGTCATCACACCAAACAAGAATCGTATATTCCTCAATGGCTTGAAGAACCCACACCCAAGATGCCCACAGAAAAAGTATGCCATGAGATTCCTCATGCCATAGAGTCCTCAAGCGTTACCAATATGCATTGGTGAGCTCTCTCTCTCTCTCTCTCTCTCTCTCTCTCTCTCTCTCTCTCTCTATTATCTTGTCGCACTAGCTGGGATATGATTTCAGATTAATTGGCCTTCACTTTGGATTTTGGTCATAGCATATAATGTTCATGTTTTAAGTCATTATTTTTGTACTAAATTATGGAATAGATCTGATTTCAGGTGAATTGGCCCCTTCTTTTTGGAGTGACTGATTACGCCGAAGGGGCGCATTGGCCATAGGAATGTTTTTCAATTAGCCACCTACCAAAGATCAAATAAAGAGTCCAATGAACTTCAAATATCTTAAAAGAATATCCTTGAGTTTCTGCTATCACTTAATTTCAAAAATTAAAATGACTAAAAGAAGATCGAGTTTGTGTTATCACTTAATTTCAACAAAAGGGCCCGATGAAATTCAAATGTCTAAAAGAAAATCCTTGAGTTTGTGTTTTTCTTTCAATTAAATCCTTTCTGGCCAATCCCATCATACGTCCATTAAATTATGAATGTATCATTGGGGTACAATTTTACTTGAAAGACCCCACCATGAATGGTACAAAAGTTGGTTCACATGATACATTTAGTGGGAGAGACCCAAAAGTTGGTTCACATGATACATTTAGTGGGAGAGACCAAGTAATTGGTTATAATTGACCCACCTTTAGATTGATGAAAGTTTAAAATACATGATTACACTGAAACCATTTATATAAAAAATCACAAACTTCATGGTGGTTGCCCATTGTCATTATGACCAGCTGATTTTTATTATTATTATTATTATTATTTTTTGTGGGTGGGTGGGGGGTCAAGGATTTGCTTGCATTTAGGAAAGACCCAAATCGAGATGAATGGAAGATGCCTCCGGAACTTCTTTTTCTCGGCTCGCTCAATCGGAAGCAGCAAGCTCATAATGCCCTTTCATATTTACATTTGTTATTTGTTTGCATTTATTTATTAAGGGCTGAGTAATTGTGTAGTTAAGCGCATTCATTATTTGCCTGCATTTATTTAATATGGGCCACATAGTTGCATACTTATGTGCATTTATCATTATTTGTTTGCATTTATTTGTTATGCATACTATTATAAACATACATTATCATTATTTGTTTGCAGCATACTTATGTGCATTTATCATTATTTGTTTGCATTTATTTGTTCTGCATAAATGCATACTAACATACATTTATTTATTATTGGTCACACATAATTTCATATTTAAACAAACAATGAAAGTTGTGCTTTGGAGGGGACCATTGGCCACACATCCACATCCACCCACCCTCACCCAACCACCACCATTGAGGTAACATCCAACATCAACATTCCATTAAAGTAACTTTTATACAAATAACTAAACATCCATCCATTAAAGTAAAGCAAAAGGCATAACTCCAGAAGGCAGAAGCTGATGCAACCTGTAAGTTTCATACGCTAAAATAGCATTGTAATGGGTGGGGTCCATGAAAACTCAACCGGAAAAGGGGGCAACCCTTTTAAATTTTTTTCAATGATTGGATTTTCTGCATTCCAATATCTGAACCTTCTTTTTTTTTACTTTAAAAGAGAAGAATTCTGCGATTGCTTCCACAATTTTTTTCAATGATCGGATTTTCTGCATTCTCCGATTGCTTCCACAGTTTTTTTCAATAATTGGATTTTCTGCGAAATGAATTCTGCGATTGCTTCCACAATTTTCTTTAAAATAAGAGACAAAATGGGGAGAAGGCCTAAGTAAGGTTAACAATGGGGAGAATTCTGCAATTGCTTCCACAATTTTCTATTCTGCGATTGCTTCCACAATTTTCTTTAAAATAAGAGATAAAATTGTGCTTCCACAATTTTCTTTAAAATAAGAGATAAAATTGTGCTTCCACAATTTTCTTTAAAATAAGAGATAAAATTGGGAAGGCCTTAGTAGGGTTAACACAGTTTAGATCAGCAGCCAAAGGTACAAAAAGATTAGGAGAAGATAAGGTACAGATATGAGCATGAGTATGACATGCAATAACCTTACTTATCCCAATCAATAGGTACCTGAGAAGGGCGAGGCGGGCGAGGCGTTGGCGACTGGGAAGCAAAATACTGCAAAATGTCGAATATCCTTGTCTGCCCATAGCTTGCAGCCTTTTGCCAATACAAAACTGCAATATCCCCTGCCCTTGCCCTTAACTCCAGCAAGTTGCGATCAATTTCTGTCTCATGCTTTGAGACATATGGCCGCAAGAAGGCATCATACACATATGTCGTTCCCTGGAACAATTCAATTCAAAAGCAATAACCATTGGTTTATCATATTGGGCTAAATAAGTAAATATAATTACAAATTACCAATGGATGATTCATACCTTTGTTTTAGGATACCACAAATACACAAAGAATGCCAGTTTGGCTTCACTGTACATTGGTAACCTTAAAGAAAGAGGCAAAATATTGTATCATCATTAAAACAGGAAGAAAACAATAGTGTGACAAAATGGGGATAATCCATTTCTTCAAGGAAAAAAAAAATTCCTTACCATGAAACAAAAGTATCACCAACCCTCTCAAAAACTGTCAGCACCGCCACTAAAATCCTACACATTAAAAAATAAACATCTCCGTAAGCAAAATCATAAATTTGGAATAATGGCCTAATACCATACCCCTACACAGCACATACCAGTATTGGCACCAAAATCTCAGTTGTTCAATCTCTGGCTTGTTCTTTTCCACAGTTTTAAAGCACTCATAAGCCGGATAAGCATATCCAAGAACCATCCTGTACACAGTTGAGATTCAGCCATGACTATTACTATCAAACAGTCCATATAATATAGTGAATCACTGTTAGACTTAAGCAAGTAACTTACACTAGGCCTCTGGTGAGAAAGGATCCCATCATTTTGGATAGCTAACATGAACAAATTAAGAAAACAGATGTCCGTGGTCAACTTCACAGCAGAACAAAAAAAAAATTCAACTGAAATCAGATATACAAAAAGACTAAAAATCAAAGACAAAGTCATAGCATCATGGAAGCACTGTCCCACATCTATCTATGTTCGGGCTTGTGAGTTCTAGCTCAAGTATCAGCAAGCATTTTAGAACTTTGAGACCTCACTAATCAAATAGAAACCTCACTAATCAAATAGGGAATTCCAATTGGAATTCCATGTAAGAAGCTCCTCCAAACAAATGCCCCTTAGAAACTCCAAGGATTAGAACCCTTTCAGCAAAAAACTGAAGAACAGACCATCTGATCCACTCGAATCAGGATCCACATACGTTCAGAAAAAACAACTAGGTTGAAATAAAGAGGCAAATGAGAAAAATCACTAAAACAAGAAGAAGAAGTCCTATTCCCATCGCCAATCGCCGACAAGTTGAACATCATAAAACCCTAGCGATTGATAAAATTAGGGCAAATTCCACAAATTAGCAAAAAAAAAAAAAAATCATGCATCAAATCAAATGCTCCATATTAAAACCCTCACAACCTCATGCATTGTAAAATCCAAACACAAATAAAAAAAATCACAATCCACACAAACACCTCAAAAGAAGAACAAATCATTCATCATAAAAATCTAAAAAAAAAAAAATCACAAAAATAACACGATATCTTCGAATCCGATCGTGGTGAAATCCATGGAAATGATCAAATCAAGAACAGATCCGTACCTTTGGAGACGAAAAACCGAAAATGCCAGAGCTGTGAAGGAGAAAAGGAGATCGATTTGGGGATCTGAAACGAATTTCAAGAGGAAGAAGGCAACGTGGGAGGGGATTAAATAGGGTTTTGCGAATGAGAAGACGCGACCGTACAGATCCGAAAACAGGAATCGGCGCAAGAGGAGATGACTGATGATGAACATAACACGTCTCGTCCCGTTACGTTCCCAAAATGCTATGTAATGTAATCTCGAAATCTCATTACGGTGTACATATGCATCATTGGGTCCTCCTAGGGAGTTTTAAAAACATCCCCTAATTTGTCTTTTCAGTGAGAGACGGTGGACTGGGATGAGATGTGCACGTGCAACAGAAGAGTGTGGGTTAAGGATAATGTCACGTGCCAGATATGATCATTTTCTTTGGTTAACTACTTAATTAATGGATTGATTAAGGTGCTTGAAAGATATCGTTTTAGATCGAGTGATATAGACCGTTGGATTGATCATGAGTTAGTTACATTTTTTGTGCTTAAGTAAAATATTAATGATAAATAGTTACGCGTGCTCTTTGGAGATATGATAGGAGAAGGTATCCCTGTACATTATAAAATTTACGAAAAGATTAGCATGAGACCATGAGACTCTTATAAATTTCGTATAAAGATTAGCACGAGACCATGAGACTCCCTTTCTCTCCCTGTGCTCAGGAATCAATCTTTGGGCAATTGTGTGAGATACCCTTGACACTAGGGTGCATGTCTTGTGTTTTTATATGAGATTGTCTCTTAACTAACCACAACCCCCACTCCCCTTGTTTGCTTGTTCGGTATCACACATGAAGGTTGAAGATTTTTAAGAGTGACGTTGATTTGACATTTTAAACAATTCACAAAAAATATTTGTTTTAATGGACAAACATCTCTAAACAGCCTAGTGAAAAAGAGTACAAATTCATGAAAAAAATCTTTAGGTAGAGAATTATTCGACCATAAATTTTTTATGCATTCAATTCCTATATATTCAATGCAAATAAATTGGCCCTAACTTTTATGAAGAAAAGTGTCTCATATAAATGAGATATGTACCTTAATTTGGGGACCTCTTTCATCATCATTATATCAAACCCTGTATAATTGTGGAGAAAGAACTAGAATGTATCATCAATACATGAAATTTTTTGTTGATGTTCATCAACCGTATCAGCCTGTATGGGTTTTTATTGATGAATTGTATCAGCATACCGGCAGTACAACTGTTAATGGTGAATCATGTTGATCTTAAGTGTTAATATTTTAGAAACAGATCTATGTCAGCTGTTATAATAATATATATATAGATCTACCAATGTTTAAAAACTGATGAGTCAGGCCCAAGTGGCCTAGAATATGATGAGCCAGATCCAAATCCACCAGGGAAGCCCAGGTCCAGATCCACGGAGTGACCAAGTCAAGGCAGGCATCTACGTCGCTTTGGAAGCAGTCCCGCTTCTACCAATTCCTGCGGAGAATATCTCACCTGCCTCCACCTGGCCCGTCCCTCGAGGACAGCTCTGAGGCTCCAAAGAGAAGTCGTCCCCATCTGTTAGGGGAGGACTATAAATAGAGGAGCCCTCTTATCACTGAGGGGATGAACATCTTACTCTCTCTCGCTTGTAATCCACCTTATCAATCAAAGATCACCATATTCTAAAGTGGACGTAGGTCATACAGACCGAACCACTATAAATTCCCTCTCTCTCTCTCATTTATTTACTACATTTTCACCTAGCATTTATTACTTGACCGGTGGTGTCCGAAACCCAATTTTGGCATCATCAAAACTATGTTTAACATCGCACCAATCACTAATGCAAAAAAACACATGCATCATGTGTTGGTTTTCAGTGAAAAGGATCATGAATAATGGCGATAATTAATAATCATGATATTTACATGGAATGGTATTTTCCAACAAAAAATTGTAATGAGGGTTCCTCGTCATATAAAAAAAAGAATAGGAGGAAAAGAAAAACCTATAAAAATAATTTATACCAATACTATATATTTATTTTGTATTTATCAGTTAGTTTAAATTATTTTAAATATTAATTTATTATCGATAAAATTTCTTGGGCAATAAACATATACCATCACCACGGTGCAAGTACAAGGTATGGGGTAATTTTCACCTATAAGACTCCTGTGTGGCTCTGCTATGTAAAAGACTCAATCTATATTTACTTTTATTTGCATTAACGGCGTGAATTGAAAATCCTACATTGTTCCTCCCTTATTCATAAAAACTTCATTCAAGGATTAGGACTCAAATGGACTGATATTTAGATAATACTGCAAGCATCAGTTCTTACATCAAATCTTTGGCCCATCTGATAAGTGGGGCAGCCAATTCCAGGTGGGTTCCACCAGGTGAATGGTACGTGGAACACCAGGGAGAGAATCTCTGTGATCCAATTCAGACATCACAATGCACATTGGATTCTGAATCAGGAAAATGCATGGATACAAACAGAAAGTCTCTCTCGCTTTCTCTCTCTTGCACCATGAGCAATACAGGAATGTTAGCATCACTCATTCTCTCATAGTCAGCGATACGTTAGACCTATAAAAAGGACCTAGAAATTGATTCCGACCGTTGAGCACTGCAGCAAACAACGACTTGGAGTGTAGTAGGAGAATCTCCAAAACTTCAATGATACCATCATGCACCTTAGGGGTGTACACGGATCGGATTGGTGCGGATTGGGCCAAATCCGTCACCAATCCGTTGCCTTCGGATTGACGGTTTTGTAATCCGTCACCAATCCGTTACTGTTGAAATCCGATCCGATCCGATCCGTGGAGGAGCGGATCGGATCGGATTAATCCGTTCAATCCGTTACTGTACATTACATGGAAAAAGAAAGAAGAAAAAACCCATAAATTTTGAAGTCACCGAATTAAAGGGGCATGAGTTGAGAGCTGTATGTCTATTCTATTCATAAGGTTAGTGACTCCTTAAATTTTTTTTCTTATTTTATATATATAATTTTTTTTAATTTATATTAATGACAACGGATCGGATCGGATTGAATCCGCGGATTAAGGATGAAATCCGCCACCGATCCGTTGCTAACGGATTACACAATTTCCAATCCGTCACCAATCCGTTGGGTGGAGCACACTATCAACCATGATGCCAGCCCTCTTGGTTCTTCTCATTCAGTAGCTCAGTTGGCCTAGGACCACGGTTTGCTCCCGGAGGTTGAGGGTTCGAAACCGTGCTACCACACTGGGGCCACATGGGGTTTTTACCCGGCTTTGCCTCCTGGGCCCGCAGGGATTACTCCGGCCCAAAGGGCCGGGACACCCTGCGTCAGCAAAAAAAAAAAAAAGCTCTGAATGTCTAGGTTTGTCAAGAGTAATTCGATATTACGAGTTTGCAGGAGACCCAACTGGGTGTGTTTTAGTGGCATGGAGAGTTCCATTTCTAGTCGGATGAGGGGAATTCGTCGGTGTGCTCAGATCAAACAAGGAGACTAATGTGAGACACAAATGGAGAAATGGGGAGCCAATGTGAGACAGTGAGAAAGAAGGTGATTAAAGTGGTCGGGATTTTATGTGAAATCACATTGCAAAGTTCTGCAATATCCCAAAGTTAAGGGCATTTTTGAAATTGTAGGTTAATGTTGGAAAAGTTTTTGAAATTGTAGGCTAACATTTGGTAGAATCTCTTATGCCAATATTCAAGCCAGATACTGCCATTGAGAATGACACCTTACCTTAGTGGTAAGGAGTGGTAGTTCTTATCGTGAGTGTTGGGTTTGAATCCGGCCTCCTAATTCTTTGTATATGTGAGTTTTTATTACCTCACATGTGTGAGTTGTGCTTATTCACCTTACATGTGTGAGTTTTCATCATCTTACATGTGTGAGTTGTGTCTATCTCTCTTTGCATGTGCGAGTTTCTATCACCTCGCTTGTGTGAGTTGTGTCTATCTCTCCTCTCATGTGTGAGTTCCCATCACCTCACATGTGTGAGTTGTGTCTATCTCTCTTCGCATGTGCGAGTTTCCATCACCTCGCTTGTGTGAGTTGTGTCTATCTCTCATCTCAGGTGTGAGTTTTCATTACCTCACATGTGTATGTTGTATCATCAGTTTTACGGTCACAGCCCCTTCGTTGGGTTATCAAAAAAAAAAGTCGGATATTGTCATCATGGAATGTTAGCTTACCAACCAGGCTAATAGGAGAATTGTATTTGTGTTATAAGATATGTATTATGAGTAGATGCCCACATGAGATAAGATAGTGTTAGAATCTTATTGTAATTAGAGTTCTTCAATGAGGATGTTATTGCTTTGACTGTAAATACGCCTTCTCCCTTATATTTGTATACACTTGAGATAATAGATGAAGCTTTCTCTCTTTTCCCTCTAATATTTTTTCTCTAAGTTTCTCCTCTTTTTATTCTAACAATTTGCAGGAATTTCATTCTTATTTTTTTGTTTAGCTGCCGGGGATTCCGGGGTCTTTGACCCAACATGACTAAACCCTTTTGGTGGACGCCAGTTAAATCTACACAAATGCACACCGGATAATTTTGGGGTGGATTTTAAACACAAGATGTATGGAGCAAATCCATATCTTATGTCACTCCATTGAATTCCAGGCAGGTAGAATTAAAAAAAAAAATTATAAGGTAGAATTACAATTTCTCCATATGCTTTTCCCAACCATTGTATCACTTGCTCAAATACAACACAATATTGAACATAGAACTTAGAGAAATTCAAAGGCCAAAAGTGACATCTTGAAAAGTCAAGTTCTTGGTACAGCACATATTTTCCAGGTACTTCATCAATGGCATATTACTACTTCATCAATGGCATATTACTCTGAAAAAAATTCTACGACATAAATTTGTTCTGAATTATGAGAATTCCAAATGCTGCCATCCGAAGTAGAATTTCAAATGCTCAACCCCCTATAGCATTTTGAATGCTGGAGTTTTAGAAACTCATAAAGTTAAAAGTGCCTTTTCATGTAGCCTATAATTCTGAATTCTTACATCAAATAGAGTATTTGAAATCATCGGGAAACAAGATGTGACATGATGTTAGAAATCCCAAACAAGCCTAAGTCCTTATTAAAAATGCCTTTAACTAAACAGACCCTCAACAAAAGGCCTGTAAATGTAATAATACGTTCACATTCATAATATATTATATTAACAGATGTAAAATTATCCCTAGTGCAGTTATCAGGTGCGCCCAATGCCCTTGTTGCGCATCGGTAGTGAGGCCCACTTGGGAGTTCATATGAGCGGATCAAAACCCCCCCGGATAATGTACTTGTTCCCCTGTGTTTGAACTCATCCAAATAGACTGTACATCGTTGGATCGATTGCACACCCAGTTAAATGGACGGTACACAATTAAACTTGTGGAGCCCGGATGAAGATGGTCAGTAGGTAGATAGGTCACGCCCAAATCATGAAATCCCCCCGGCCCCGGCCCCAGGTGGGTCCCCACAGCACGCATCACGCACCTGATAAGCCCTCATTATCCCTAAATAGGGCCTGATACTGATAGTGATAATCCCTGATAAAGCTCTAGCTCTTGAAAAAGAGGGTTCGATTTCGACCTCAGCTCGGGCCGGTTTGATAACGTGATAAGGTCTCAACTACCCAGAACTTGTGGCTCCAAGTGAAGTCTCTGTGCTTTGGCTGGAGGGTGGGGCCAAACCCCCCAAACCAAACCATGGGTGGGGAAGAAAAAGAAGAAAGGCCAAGTTCTTTCCTCTGTTAACCCAATTCAACCTCTCTCCATGGCTTCTTCCCTCCACTGTCCTTTCATCTCTCCTCACCATCCAAAGCTCTCTACTTTCCCCTCCTCTCTCCACATCAAACCCACCAAAATTCAAAGACCCCCCACTTCCTATCCCTCCATCAAAGCTGTGGAACTGGACCAAAATACGGTTTTCTCAACACCCCACCTCTAATTTTGTTACAATCTCTCTTTATATGTCTGTTTTTCTCATCTAAATTGCAATTTCTGTTTCTGTGTGGTGTGAATGTGGTTGCAGCTGATAGCAGTTTCTGTGGGCGTAGTGAGTGTTGCTGTTGGTATTGGGATTCCAGTCTTTTATGAAACTCAAATCGATAATGCTGTATGTAAGACTCACATAGCTTGTTTTTTGTGATGTGGGTCATTGAGAAAAATGGAGGAAGTAGCTGATATATATGTTTTTTCGTTTGTTTCCGTTACGTTACAGGCGAAACGGGACAATACGCAGCCTTGCTTCCCTTGTGATGGATCGGGCTCTCGTAAGCTTTGCACTTGAAAATTGAAAATTTTAATTTTTTTTTTGTTTGCTCTTAGTATAAATATATACCTTCACTCAAATGGAAAACTAGATCCTGTTTTCTATGGAGTATGTGTTAAACATGAAGTAATTGGATGTTCTTATCCGTCCAATTAATGGCCATCAACTTGTGTGTATGTGTGTGTTTTTTTCATAGAAGCTGCCCAGAATGGATAGCTAATATTCAATTATTCAATGTGAAACACTTGTGTGGGCACATCAATAGTGGTAGATAGGATGGATGTATCCTTCATTCTTTTGTTGGTCCGGCCATGAATGGCCCATGGATAGGACATTTAGATCTGTCTGATTGATGAACTTTTCTGTGCAAACTACTGCCAACTTTTCTTTTGCTATCTAAATGCAGGTCACAAATTAAGCCTGCTTTGATATTTGTGAATTGTGTAGTGGAAAGCGCAAAAGGATTAAGGAAGAAAATCTCTTCCCCCCAACTAATGACAAAATTCTGAAGATAAACTGAAATTTATATTTTTCTCATTAGAATCATAACAGTGATGTATATAGTATCCCAAAACCCTAACCTCTTTGAAATAGTAAAAGTTACTTGAAATAATATAAAAAAACCTGAATTACGTAAAAACCCTCAAACTAAACTCTAAATTACTTTACAAGACCTTTCGTAAAACTTCAGACTAAAACGGACTAAAAAAATCTCTAATATAAGAAGAATAGCAAATTACTAGAAATAAGAAGTTTTGCACGATAACTGCATTTTGACCTTCGAAACGGTCTCATTTCGCCTTCGACAATATCAATATCCTTTGATTGTTGTTCATGTAATAGAGAATGTCGATAGCTTTGAAAAGAGTACTCGTGTGTTGCGAGATGATACCTGGATCAAAAGTTATGACCGATTGAAGTTGGTACTATCTTTTTGGCTTGATTTCTTACAATCTTCATGTTCCAGAAATTATTGCATAACTTGTCCTACATCAGCTAAATTGAGCGTGGTGACTTAAGTGTACATGTTAATGATGGTTCATCCATTTGGATAACCTGATGACTGTTTTGGATTGTCATAAACGAAGCACTGTAAACTCTGTTTACCTCCACATGGTAATTATTTTGTTCTTTATCATGACCAATTACAGAGAAAGAGAGTTGCCCATTATTAGATTTATGTGTAAACTGAGTGTAGGGCAACTGAGTTCCAAAGGGTCCAAACAGCAACAAAGCTACTGTTCTTTTGCTCTTTGCTATGATCAGCTACAAATGAATCTAAGTTACAGCTATAGATAGAATTAATTGTAACTTGATTGCAGGCCAACTGAGTTTCATTGTCCTTAATGTGCGAATTTTATCACTTGGATTATCTACAGTGGGACATGTTCCACGAACAGTCTGGTGCGTGGATCATCAGGCTAAGTATCAGTTAAATATAATGTATCAGGCTATCAGCTCCAACTTGCTGATGCAGTAACAAGTTCCTAAGTAATGTTATTAATATACTCAGCTTTGTGTGAAGTACACTGGATAAATTAGCCATATTACTGATCAAAATAAATAAATAAATTAGCCATATCACTGTGCTTTATGCTCTAGCTATATTTCTCCATAAGCAAATCTCTCTTAATACTTTGGTTCAGAAAGGTGGAGAACTGAATGGAAAATGCTGTATTTTAGAACAATGCAGATTCTGCACTGGAACTGGCAGCGTAACAGTTGAGATTGGCAGTGGAGAGACTGAAGTTTCACAATGCATCAACTGCGAAGGTGCAGGCACTTTAACATGCACCACTTGCCAAGGGACCGGGATTCAACCTCGCTACCTTGATCGCAGGTAAACCCTTGCAAGCTTTGTACATTGTTCAATGAACTTATCAAATAATTTCTCTCATCAGTCATCACTCACAAATCTTGCATTTGTTTCAGTAGGAAATAGACTAGCACCACGAACAATAGTTCTGTACATCTGAACGAAAAACATAAAATAAGAAGTATAAAATTATTTTGAATATTATTAAGGGTATGTTGGGTTCTTCATTGCCTTCCAGTTTGATTGTTCAAATCATCAAAGAACATTTTTTGTACAATCAGCAGAAAGATCCAATATCATAAAAGTAAGGGATTTATCTTGATTGGATTATGAGTTGTACATTTATGGGATATTGCGAGCAATTACAGTATTATCGTGATGGCATAACAATCAAGTGGGCTCGGGCTTGTTTGGCAACTCTATTAATAGAGTCAAGTAAAATAAAGCCCCCATTTCTAAAAAAAAAAAGCCACATCAAAAGCACTTTAATTCAAATTTCCCACCATATTTTTAAAAAAAGGTCAAAGAGCAACCCCCTTTCTCTACTAAAAGACAAAAAAACTCCACTTCTCAATACAAAATGTCAAAAAGATTCATCACAAACAACTAAAAATAAAATACCATCATAACCCACTTATATTTTATTCTTTATTCAAAATAATCTTTACTTCACTCAATTCTATCAGTAAAGCCCCCAAACAGGCCTAAAGAATGATAATTTAGAGGATGATCTACCCTATAGGACACACATCAACATTGGTGCACCATGATATTTGTGTAGCTAGATCCCTCATAATTGTTACATTTTCAACATTATCTAGTTATATTTCTAATTATTGTTTATTGTGCATATGCGGCAGTTTGTTCAGATCATGTGTCATACCCTCAATTTCTGTTCATAATATGTTCTCTCCATCTGTCTATTGGTTTGTACAAACACCTAATGTATAATTTGAAGGGCTTTTTAGTGAGATTTTGATGTTGGTATGTTTGTGTTGCACAGAGAATTCAAAGATGATGACTAAAGACTGAGAGAGAAGGGTCGAAGTTGAACCATCTTCAGATATCCAAAGTATATGAGCTTGATTATGGACGCTCTCATTGACCCAAAACAGATTTTGTAGTGATTCTCTTTATTCTCTAGACAAATAAAATATCTGAGACCACTCCTTCACATTCTTTTGTTTATAATACTATGTTTTAACTTTGTGTAAACATCTTTGGCCATGGCACATACTATATATTTTGCAGAGGTAACCTCCAGCAAATTCTTATGTTGGTGAATGGGATATTTTCAATCATGTGTACTTCATTATAAAAAAAAAATTGCTTTTGGTCACTTCATTGATAGAAGAGGGAGCATTGAGTATGGCTAAGTATATAAGAAATTGTTTGCTGAGAAACAGAGAAGCCATTGTTTGTAATCAGTGGGAAGCTTTAGGTAGTGTATGGCTATGGAATTTTTTTCTTTAAAAAAAATTTACAACATTCAGATCATTCTTAAACAGAATGAGGTAATTCAGTTTTGCTCAATTTCATTTGGCATCAAGCATAATTTCACTGGAATTGATTATCAATTATTGTGGCTTTGCAGATGAAAATTTTGATTAGAATAGTACATCCACATGAACGGTTGCAGAATGAATTATCATCACATGACTTTTATGTTCACAGTTCACCATGAAGTTTTAGGAAGTTTATATGCAATAACAGGGTTCGATCATACACATTCATTTTCTCCTACAACACTGTTCAGTTAAGTGCCAAACCAGAGAAAGGTTAGGATAATAAAACCCTTCCTGTATTCAGAAAAATCTTTTCTCCACAAACCTTGTTATAAAATAAGGGAAATCCATTCGTGTGGATTCTTTATTCTATATCCAAAGAAAGAAACTTGTGACTCACTAAGAGTATTGTTTAACAAGCAAAGATCGATCTAATTTCTAGGCAGAGGTGATCCACTAAGAAAAGCTTTGAACAATGTCAATGCTTGTGATGGCGACGTAAATGGGACTTCATGTGCTCCACCTCTGACTGTTGCATAGGTAAGGTATGTCACATTTTTGCCCTCTCTTAATTTACCAAATGACTGTGCCCACCCTCCAACCTGCAATTTGATATCATTAAGACCGTAATTTTGATTGTAAATTGATATAAATCAAAATCTACAAAATTAATGAACAACAAATTGATGCAATGCAGAATGGTAAATTTCTCTAAATTGCTAAATGATCCATCAAACGCATCCAATTGTGTCATTCCAACATCTTTTGGCACGTTCAATGGCCTCTAATAGAGAAAATAAAAAATATAAAAGGAAAAAGGAAGAAAAGCTACTGTAACTTAGAAATGGACAATTGATACTTGGCGAACTCCATGCTTGCATCATAAATAATGAATACTGATTGACAATGAGAGATGGACTTCAAAATGTAGAGGCATATGCACCTGCTTCTTGTTGTACCAAGGCGCATAAGGTGTGAAGGTGGTGAACTTTAGCTGTTGGGCCAACATATTGCCAATTATCCTCGTCTGAGTCAATGGGATTTTCGTATCTTGGTCTCCACTGTAGGTACCATTGGGCATTATTTTAGAAGATTAGTGATAAAAGAAATCTGAGTTGGGAAGCTTGAGGTGGTGTCCACTAACCTGTAAAGCATAACTGGAATGCCCTCTTGGAGAAGGTAGGCCACAAGTGGTATAAGGTTTATCTCAAAGTTCTCATTTTGATATTTAAGAGGCCTGTTACATGCATAATCCTCTGTTAGAACTCTTAACATATGGTGTATTTGATAATGTCTTTGCCTTTCATTTGTTGTGTCATTATCATCATTTTAGTCTTATCTATTGATCTGGGGTCGGCTTCATGTTTCTTCTCAGGAGACGAACTAAGATCATAATCCTTATCTTTCTAACAATGCTAACCTGTTTTTATGTAAAATGAGCTTGTTGCTAGAGTGAGAGAGTCTTATTTTAGAAATCACTGAACCTAGCTACTAACCCATCTAAGATGTAAAGGATCCAAACACTTACCTCATCCCCAAGCTCATAGAACATCTTGTGAAGAATTTCATGCTGAAAAAGATTTAGTTAAGGTGACTTTGATATAACTGAGTTTATGAAATGTTCCAGTGGGGGACAACCATAGTGAATCTTATATGAATGTCTTCATAAGTTGTCTATTAAGATCACATTGGTGTTAAAACGTTGGCACACATGGGGAAGAGAGAGAGAGAGAGAGAGAGAGAGAGAGAGAGAGAGAGAGAGAGAGAGACCCTCCACAAAAGTTCCAAAGAAATGGAAGCCCTGTTGTTTTGGCATGAAGAGCCTTTTGCACTTGAGGCTTGTTGAGGTACGCAGATATCCTCCCAGGAAGGCATGGATCACCATTAGTTCTCCGAGCAAGCTGTTAACATCAAGAACCTCTTTACCAGCTGAGGGGAAAAATCAAAAAATCCCAAGTCCTATACAGTATGTCATTTTCATGTATAAGAACTATATAAATTTGGTGCATCATTCTACAGAAACTACTAAGCTAAAAAGGGCTTACCTTAGTGTGTATCCTTGCAAGTGTTCCTGTGGAGATGGATTGCTGTGCAGTAGTCGGTGACAAGCATCGTAGCAAGAGCAGGTCACTATCATCAATATCGGGACCAGTCTCATTGTTGACTCTGTTAAATACATCTACACACTCCTGTGACAACTTGTGATGCAAAGCTTCTGCCATGTATCTTGAATCGTTGCAGATGGTCTTTTCAAGCATCCAAGTTTTGTCGGAAATGACTCCATGTGCCCACAGATAGTCGCCGTTGTTCACACTAATGTCCATGTCTAGAAGCGGGTTTCCCAGCTGCCAATCAAAGAACACCCATATAAAATTCATATTGAAAAAAAAAAAAACAAAGAAAAATCACTAGAGTAGAACTTATACTACAGAATGATTCAGGGGTTTACAGCAATAGCCTTGAGCTTGATTGGTTTGATGTTTGTATTTTTGTTGTGTTCCAATATAAGGGCTGCAAGCTGTGGTATGTAGTGGCCTATAATCACCATCCATCAATCAGAAATTCTTCATCATTGAGATAATAACAAGGTTTTCTAGCCTGCTTGATTGCAGGAATTATAGGGAGAATCTGTGTTGGGAGACTTCAAAGAGTTCCCACATTACTTTCACCCATCAAACACCCTATCAAATCTCAGTTGACTTCAGGATTCTCCACTTAAAAAGTGGACTTCTGACAGAAATCTCGCATTCCCAACAGTCCAAATTCTCCTCACAAATTCTTGCAATTGAACAGGCGGTAAAGATGTCTCTAGAGTCCAAAGCTTTCAGTAACCTGCATAACTCTCCCCAGTTAAATAGAAGTCTGATTCTTTGTATTGGGGAAACTCTTCCAACCAGTTTAACGTGAATCTCAGATTCTCCTCAGCTGTAACCAATCATAAAATCATCCACAAATCAGCAAATTCTCTTAGTAGATTAAACAGAGTTTTCAGGCAATCGATTTAATGGCGCATACCAGTTCTTGTATCGTTCCAATTGATATAGTCCTCGCTTGTATTCGAGTAGGAAAAACCCACTCCTATTGGACTCTCAACGTATAGCATATTGGATTCTTTCAAAGGTTTGAAGGTGAATAAAATTAAACATCGAAAATCAGTAATCCCACTTGGATTTTCCAATAATTACAAAGTGAATATCAAACAAGAACCTTATAAAATATAGCAGTTAAGATGATCATTACCCAAGTTCCAAGAGTATGGATTCTGGATCAAGAGTTCATTGTCTCCCACCCGAAATGGGCCATGTTCCATGAATGCGCCGTAACCCAAAGAAGAACAACCAGGGCCTAATGTTTGTAATATGATTTATAACATACATATAATTAAGTATGTAAGAACTAATGGGACAAGACTTTGATGATGATTATGATATAAGTATGTAAGAAATGATGAATATTAAGCTAGTAAAGATAGTTTGATATTTGAGTATTGAGCTACCTCCATTGAACCAGAGGGTTAGGGGACGAGAGAGAGGGTTGGCGACGTTTGCTTCGACAAAGTAGTAGAATAGAGCTCTGCCATGGAGGGTGTCTGTGGTGATGTAGCCAGAGTACTGTTTGAATGGGATGTTGGAGGGTTGGCTAGGGAGAGCTGTTATTAGTTCAGCCCATGATTTGGAGAGGAAGGATATGGCTAGTAAGTTGATCACCCACCAACAACAAGCCATTGCCAGTGTGTGTGCGCTTGCCAGAGAGAGAGAGAGAGCAGTTGGTAATGTAGGATAGACGAACAACAAGAGCCGTTTCTTTAGTCAAACTTTGGTGGCAGGCCCTCAAGGCCTCTCTCTCTCTCTCTGTCGGCGATGACCCAAATTTCTATCTGATCCTACATCTTTCTCACCTTTCACAATGACCAAAATTTCTATACTACCATCATTACAAGTGCTCTCTCTCTCTAACCTCTCTCTTGTATATTGTATAGGCAATGACCCAAATTTCTATATTATCAGAATGTTTGATTAACTATGTATAGCATTAATAATTTAACCGTAGATTGCATTCTGGTTGGATTGAAATTTAGATCGCACCCGTACGTACCCTTTCACATAATAAAATAAAAATAAAATAGAAAATTAGAATGAGAAAGAAGGGGTCCACTTCGAGAGGGGACAAAGACCTTTCAAGATTCAATTCCACAAGAACCACAACTTTTAAGATAAAAGCAAAGCCTTGAATTATTCTTCATTTATATCTTGAACCATTCAACATTTACAGATATTTATAGACATTTCATAACCGTTAAAATAACTCTACCACTAACCCACACTAACCCACTATCTCTTCACCCTTCCACATATATAAAGCATATTTACATATAATCGGGATAATATTATTTTAAATATAATTAAAAATCTTAATAAAACTAGCTCTTATATAAAATATAAAATATTAAAATTAAATAATAGGAACGTATCAGTATGTTAGTCCTGTTTTATAAATGAGGTCAGGTCAAGCAGATGTGGGATCCATATAAATGAAACATGGGTGAGTTTGGTCTGTCGATGTGACTCTTTTTCTTGTTCTCACTTCTCAAGATATTATCTAAAAGAGCTCGGACTCGGTTTGGTTCGGGACTACTACATGAAACTTGGGCTGGGTTGGTGCCACATCAATAGCAAGCCAACTTAGATCCATAGTTGGGGTTCCACGTTGCAGATCATGTCAATTCATAAAGTTGTCCAGAATCAGATGACGAAAGAGAAATGCAAGGAAGAGAATGCAAAAAGAATAGGACGAAACGACCTAATCACTACACGTAAGAATTAAATTATAAGGGATCATGTACTTGCTTAAGTGTTGATGTTGCTTGGCATTAATGAAATTACTATAATATAAAAGGGATAGGGATGGCAATGGGCTCGATTAAAAGGGTGACCAACTATAATCTGCTTTAATTGAAGGCATTATTTATGTTTGTGCAACCGCTTTTTTGTGTAAAGATTGAAAAATAAAGTAAAAAAAGTTTTACCATTGGTACAGTCGCTCTTCTAAAAGGAAAAGTGAAAAAGGAGTTTTTTTTTTTTAATTTCATCAAAACGCATCTCCAAATTGGGAGAGAGTTGGAGAGATGATTTAAAAGGGTTTAGGGGTCGTTTGTCTTTTACGCGTGGGATATGTAAATACAATTTACACATGTAAAAGAAGAATATTCAAATTTTAAGTATGTAATGTTTACATATGTGTTTCCTTTTACAACGTTTGTCTAATAACACTATTTTCGCATCATTTACACGTGTGATTCATTTTTCTATGTTTGTTTTAATGATATGTGTATGTATAACGATTTTGTAAATGATACTTATTAATCATTAAATTATATTCTACTATAATGACATGAAAAGAAAACAAAAAATATCAAATTTATATCAAAGTTTTCATTTGCATTTTAGATCCTTAAAAAGTAACATGTTTTTCAACAAGAAATATACTTTTCAAAAATAGATATTTCTATCAATGATCATGATCACCTTTAAAAAAATACATTCCAACATGTTTGGTTAAGGAAATAAGAGTTTATAGTAGGATGGTTAAGAAAAATAGGATTATTAATAATTTTTTTATTAATTAATATTTAGTTTAATATTATCTTAATTTATTATTTGATTTGCATAAAACTTAACCCATGCATCTCACCGGTTTTATGCTAATATTAATCAATTATAGAAAGTTCTTAAAATGAGTATTTTATTGCTAAGTCCAATTATATTAAAAGTATCACAAATTTATTATGGTTAGATAAAATTGCTTTTATACATTATTTTTGAATGATACCATAAAGCTATATAAAATACATTCTTCCTTTTCTCTTATATTCTTTTATACATATTTAAATATTTTTAAAGTAATACAATAATAAATAATTTTAGAAAAGTCATTGAGATATTGGAAGAAAATCTAATAGGAGAAGAGAAGATAGAGAATCAAATTCTGAAAGAATAAACCTATAAAGTAAATAGATTTTATAAAGTTGCAAGGCAAGATATATAAATAGGGATGTTACCTTTATAAAAGGGGAAGGGGATGAGATGCAGTGAGGGTTTTCATTCATAGGTTTCATCGGTCTTGATGCATCTTTTATTATTATTTTGTAAATGCGTTGGAGGGGGGTTTCGAACCCAAAACCTCTTTGATGAAAATGCCTTTTTTATTATTATTTTTCTAAATGCGTTAGAGGAGGGTTTCGAACCCAAAACCTCTTTGACGGAAACTGCCCCAAAACCAAACCGTCCGCCTCCAACGGGTATTCTTTGAAATCATATGTGCTTTGGTATTTTCTTTTCCCACCTAATAGGTGTTCAAATCTTGCTGTGAAAATGGGCTCATTTTCACACCATTTACACATCTGATTTACACACAAGATGCGTAAATACTTGTAGACAAACATTAGTGATGCGTAAATATTACGCATATTCACCATTTACATATGTAAATGGGTGTAGACAAACGACCCCTTAAAGTTTAGTGGAATGCAAGAAAGGTTGTTTGCAGAATCAGTTTTCTGCAGAGCTGTACAAAAATGCCTCTAATTGAGGTAAGTTTTTGTAATATTTTCAACCCACTTTGTGAATTGAATCATGATCCAAAACTAATATAGATGAATTTTTTTTTTTTTATAACCCAGGATTATCTCCCCGCTCAGCCAAGTCCAGAGAAGCCTTTGACCCTAAGCCGAAAGAGCACTCAATTCTGGACATAGATCGTTTGATATTGTGACTCGTACTGAACCAACCCGCAATCTGTCATGTTGTGACTCGAATTGTGGTGCAGGGGATGATATAGTGGTCCAGGTAACCCTCCCTTCACGCATTATTCTTTAATTATTTCTTGTATGTTTCGAAATTGACAAAATATCTCTGGCACGTTTGTGTAGATTCACGGAAGAGAAGCTGCGATAATGCAAATTTGAACCTCTCCTCTCCTATTTGGAAATGCCTTTCCTCAGTACCAAGGAAAAATAAAGCACATTTTAGAGGTCTTCTTTGCTGCAATGCTGCTTCACCGAGACGCGAGAAAAAAAAAAAAAAGGAACAGCAAAAGAGGGTCTCCACATCCACTCCTTTTATTACTGTGGATTTGCCCCTGTACAACCATGTCCTTAATAAATTTATAAAACAAGCCAATGTTTGCTAGTTAGAAAACTCAAAAACTTCTTATATTCTGCTCATTGTGGCACACCTGTGAAAATTCTAATTCTCCTGAGTGCAATAGTAACATGATCCAACTATTATGTACAATTTGATTAAGTTATGACAAAAAACAAATACACTAATAAAATCGATAAAATCTCCTAAAATCAAGGGTTAGGATGCTTATTATAGTGTTATATTTGGCTAGATCCTGAATCCACGCTTACACTTCTCGTATCGCGTATACATGTGATTTGCAAAAGTAAACCCTTTTTTAAGCATTCCCAATTGCCCTTTTTAATCTTCGATTCCGTAGCTAAATGTCTAATTTCTTGGAGTGTGACTCAAGTCAAACTCAACTCGACTGCATCAATTGGCTGAAGAACTATAAGGTCTTATGGTCTATGGACAAGCCAATCAAGTTAAATTGGGCTTAACAATATCAATTGGCTAAATGATGGCAAGGTCTCTTGTAGTGTTAATCTGAGATTGTTTTCAATTTTTTTGGGGATTTGGTTTGTGGTTTTAGATTCTTGTTTGACTTTCTTTATGATTAAATTTTCACTACGCATTTTTTATGTATTGATCTGGTATGCAATCCATTGGGTTATATGGACCGGGTCGTGTTGGCCCATTTATATCCATGTCAGATATAAGTTCGGTGGGAAGAGAACTTTTCGTGGTGCCAACAGAACTCCCCTAAATTCCAACAACACTTCCTCATGAAGGTGGTAGAACACATCATCCCATATGAACTGAGGGTTTATAGATGATGGGAGTGTGTAAAAATGCATCATACAGTCTTTTCCTTGCTCAAGGAGCCATTGTTCAAAATAACGCTACGTAGCGACCGCATTATCGGCCGTAGCGGTTTAGACTGCTACACTATTTTCAAAATAGCGGCACTACGGTCTAAAGCCTAGTAGAGCAAATAAATTTTAATTTAAAATATTATTTTCATATTTCTTCTCCTTTATAGCATTTTCTAAAATTGTCTCTACTCTCGTATGGTTCCAAATTACTAAAAAAAACACAAAATTGGTTGCTACATAAAATTAATTTTTTTTAACTACTTAAAAAACTCACACCGCGAAACTGCTACATATCGTCCGCTATGTAACGTTTTGGCTAGTGGCCGCTACGCCCGCCGCAACCCTATTTTGATCCTTGCAATGAACTATCGTTTATTTGATTATGTTTCACAGATCCAAACAGAGAAAATTGTGTCTTAAAAGTAAGAATATTGTTCAACAAGCATAAAAGCAATTTCTAATGAGTTGGCAGAGGTGAACCACTTAGAAAAGCTCTGAACAATGTCAATGCTTGGGATGGTGATGTGAATGGGACTTCATGGCCCGCGCCCCTCACTGTTGCATATGTAAGAGATGTCATGTTTTTGCCATCTCTTAGTCCACCAAACGACTGAGCCCACCCTCCAACCTGCAATTGCTTATAGTAAATGCCATATTTTTAGGTTTAAATTGAAATGATCAAAATCTGAAAAAGCAATTAGGGCTATCAATGGACATGGGCTCGGTGTAGATCTGCCATAATGGGAACCTGATGGCACAAGTTTGGAGTGTATGATGGGCCCAACGGGTTCCACCCAGATCAAGCTTCATGGTTGGAATCCTTTTATTGGGCCTGATATTGATCCTAAATTCAAGCCCTTATTGGGTAAGACCCTTTATCGGGCTCAAATCTTTACGGGCCATCTTAGGATCCAGTAAACGAAACCGGTTGGTCTCGACAAATAGGGATCCTATTATCTGTATTGAATCCGAATGGACATGTGGTTGATATAGGGCCTCAACTGAGGATGATTGAGTGGCCCAAATCCCACCCGTTTAAAAGCCCTAAAACTCATTAGCAATAAATTAATCAACAGTAAAGAGTTGAATTGAAAATGGAGTGGCCCAACTACCTGCTTCTTATCATACCAAGGTGCATAAGGTGTGAAGGTGGTGAGATTTAGCTGTTGGGCCAGCATATTGGCAATTATCCTGGTTTGGGTCAGTGCATTTTTTGTACCTTGGTCTCCACTGCAAGTATCATTTCCATCATTTATTAGTGTAGAAGGTTAGGGAACAAAGGACAAAAAAAAAGAAGAAAAGAAGTCAAGTTTAGGGAGCTTCAGGGTGGTACCTACTGACCTGTAAAGCATGATTGGAATTTGGAATGCCCCCTCTGAGAAGGTCAGTATGAGGTTCATATCCATGTTTTCTTCTTGATAAACAAAAGGCCTACAACATGTAGAATAATATCTTTTTATAACCCTAAATCACAATCTATTTATGTTTAGTGTTGGAAATTACTGACCTGATTCGACCCAGACCTAGTAAATCCGAGTTGGGCCTAACAGTTGCAACCTGATAAATAAATGGGCTGGGCTTTGGTTAAGTACACCAAATATTCTCCTCACATGTGAACCCAATATGAGCTGGCTCATTTTTCTCTAACATGAGAATTTAGGGTTCGGGTTGACATTCCGAAACTGATTAATACAAAGGTGGAGTTTCGGCTTTGGCACAAAGCCATTGCCATAAGGGCGAAGTGACCCAAACTTGACCTGACCTGAACTGACCCATTCCCACCCCTATTTGATACTTTTGCCTTTTATGTTTTAACAATATTTCTATGAAATTGGGGCTTTTAATTTTATTGCCGTTCAATCAAGTAGGGCTGTCGAAAGGGGCCAATAGGGCCAAAATTTGAAGTTTGAGCAGATCACGATTGCTCTGGGCCCTGGCCCGGCCAATGGACGGCAATGTACTGGACTGTCTTGGGTCATTGGCTGTCAACCCAGAGCATAAGCCTAAAGCCTGGTCCATTTTGGAGTCAGCACTAGGCTTGCCAACATGCTTAACTGAGGATTCCCAAGACCATAGTTCTAGAACTTGACTTGCCTAAGTCACCTGGTTGCGTCGGGTAACTTGGGGTGAGTTTGACCCATTTTTTTTAGCAAACTTGATCAGACTAGCTTATTCAACTTGGTGCCCTTTGAGTCGGGCCAACTTGGTAAGTGATGGCCCAATTGGCCCATTGGAGAGAGAGAGATAGAGAGGCCCATACCCTAGGCAGAAATCCCAATGAAATGGAAGGCCAGTTGTGTTGGCATAAAGGGCCCTTTGTACTTCAGGCTTGTTAAGATAGGATCATATTCTATCTCTCAGGCATGGATCACCATTACTGCTCCGAGCTAGCTGTTCACACCATCAACAACCCCTTTATCAACTTATTAAAAACATTTCCAAAATCACCTAGAACATAAACAAACACAACCCACACAAAGCATACACTAATGTATCACTATGTAGGAGCAATCAAGTGAGCAACAAGGAACCTTAACTAAAAATGTTGCCAGAAATCTAACTACTGTGTGCCCCATTTGAAAAAATTGCCTATTTCCCATCACCATCTAAACTTGACCAGATAGTGACTAAGGTTCCCTCACACTGAATTTAATTGAGTCTAACTTTTTTTTTTTTTTGCCAACGGAGGGTTTCCAAAGAGCTGAACTAATCCCTTCGGGCTCAGAGAAAAGCCGGTAAAACCCCTTTGGCCTCCAGTTGGTAGCACAAGTGGACTCATACTTTGGTTCGTGAAGAGGGGAAACCGGGGGTCGATATCAAGACCTCTAGCTCCGAAAGAGGGAAGAACTGTGGTCCTGATCACTCGGCCAACCCCTTAACATTGAGTCTACCCTCAATCAAAGAAAAGACTATTTAGTATACTAAAACATGCTTACTATTTACCTGTGCAGTGGTCGATGACAAGCATACTGGCAAGAGCAGATCGCTGGGATCAACATCAGGGCCTATCTCTTCACTCACTCTGTTAAATACATCATTGCACTCCGTTGACCACTGATCATGATAATACTCCCTAAGGTGTCGAATCATTGTAGACAGTCTTCTCGAGCCTCAGCGTTTCATAAGAAATGGCACCATGTGACCACAGATAGTCGCCCGCAATCACACTAATGTCCAAATCTAGCAGTGGGTTCCCCAGCTGCCACATTAAAATCAAAGAACAACCACATATATTCATAGGGTAAAAATCATTGGAAGAGAAAACTTGTAATACAGCAATAGCCTTGAGATTAATTGGTTTGATGTTGGGCATCTTATTGTACCCCAGCATACGAGATGCAAGCTATGCTATGTAGTGGCCTGCATTTAGGAACAGCATATCATGATCATCAATCAAGCACAATTTCTTGCCAAGAGACAAACAACACATGATTTCCACAATTTTAGACCATTTTGTTGTCATGTTTAATTGCAAAGATTCATAGAATTCATGTTGGGAGAACAATTCTTTCGTGTAAAATTTCTCAATCCAATTACAAACTCTAGATTTCAATGAATTGAGAGAAATGAAAAGCACAACATATGTAACAAATTTTTTGTCACCTGCGTAACTCTCCCCTGTTACGTAGAGGTTCGAGTCTTTGTATTGGGGGAATTCCTCCAACCAATCAATGATAAATCTCAGGTTCTCCCTTGCTGTAAACAATCCGCAAAAATCCACATATCAGCAAACTTAATTTCTTAGGTGTGTATTGCAGAATCCATTGGCATTTAATTATGTTACATACCCGTTTTTGTGTCGTTCCACTCGATATAGTTTTCGCTTGTATTCGAGTAAGAAAACCCGACTTCTATTGGACTTTCAATGTATAGCATATTCGATTCTTTTATCCATTCAAAGATAAATAAAACACAATCAAAATCAGTCAGCGGATGTGGGCTTTATCCAACAATTACTATGGAAGCATTGTTGTGCGCGTGTATGCGGAAACGTGAATTAATGCGATCTAACGGACAATCAACCACACAAGACAAACAATCACACACAAGAGAATTACGTGGTTCGGCAATCTTGCCTACGTCCACGGGAAAGAAAACTCGACTCTCCTTTAGATTCACTCTTCTGTTTATCTGTCTGTCTATATCTCATGGGCTACACATTACATCATATATATAATGTTCTCTTTCTTATTCCCCAAGAAACCCTATCTTAGTCAATAAGAAAGTCCCGGTACAATTACCATAATACCCATGTCCATGAACCCAATTGGTCTGGACCTACTAAACCCAACAATCTCCCCATCCAGACCATGGGGAAGACGTCTCTGAACCCCTTACTAGGAGTCCAGTCCTGCCAACTCTGAACACAGCTCCAGCTTTCCCTTAGACACGACCTTAGTCATCATGTCAGAGGGATTCTTGTCAGTATGAATCTTTTCCAGCTTCATGAGATTCTTTTCGATGACCTCACGAATCCAATGATATCTCACATCAACGTGCTTCGTGCGGGCATGGTATGTAGCGTTCTTGCTAAGATCCATAGGACTCTGACTATCACAGTAGACTACATACTCTCCTTGCTTCAAACCCAGTTCTTTAAAGAAATTCCTCAACCAAATCATCTCCTTTCCTGCTTCATTAGCAGCTATGTATTCTACTTCGGTTGTAGACAATGCTGTACACTTCTGCAACTTAGACTGCCAGGAAATAGCTCCCCCTGCAAAAGTAAATAAGTACCCAGAAGTAGACAACCGACGATCAAGATCGCCTGCAAAATCAGCATCTGTAAAGCCTTCAAGTACTGGTTTTAAGCCTCCGAAACACAAGCAAAAATCTAATGTACCTCTCAAATATCTGAAGATCCACTTCACTGCTTCCCAATGCTCTTTCCCAGGGTTAGAAAGAAATCTACTCACTACACCCACTACATGAGCAATGTCTGGCCGTGTACACACCATGGCATACATAAGACTCCCAACTGCTGAGGAGTATGGAACAGACATCATCCGTTCCTTTTCTGTATCTGTAGTAGGACATGATCTCTTACTGAGCTTGAAGTGACTGGCTAAAGGCATGCTAACTGGCTTATCATCTATCATGTTGAATCTCGCTAGCACCCGTTCAACATATTTCTCCTGTAACAACCACAGCTTCTTGGCATTCCTGTCACGACGTATTTGCATTCCCAAAATCTGTCGTGCGGGACCCAAGTCTTTCATGTCAAAAGTTTTTGACATGTCCCTTTTCAATCTGCCAATCATTTCACTATCTTGTCCAACTATCAACATATCATCTACATATAAAAAAAGGATGATAAATTTGCCATTACCAAATTTACGACCATAAACGCAGTGATCTGCAGCTATCCTCCGGTACGCATGACTCACCATGAATGAATCAAACTTCTTGTACCATTGTCTCGGTGCTTGTTTCAGCCTGTTGAGACTCTTTTTCAACCTGCAAACCAGCTGTTCTTTTCCTTCTACCTCAAACCCCTCCGGCTGAGTCATGTAGATCTCTTCTTTCAGATCACCGTGAAGAAAAGCAGTCTTCACATCCATCTGTTCAAGTTCAAGGTCCATGCTGGCAACTAGACCCAAGATAACTCTGATAGAAGTCATCTTCACAACTGGAGAGAAAATTTCATCGAAGTCAAGACCCTTCGTCTGCGCAAAGCCTTTAACCACTAGCCGTGCTTTGTGCTTTATCAGTTTTCCACTGTCATCTCTCTTCACCTTGAACACCCATTTGTTCTTCAGAACCTTCTTGCCTTTTGGGAGTTCCACCAGCTCATAAGTATTGTTCTTTTTCAAAGAACTCATCTCATCCTGCATAGCCTTCATCCACTCATCTTTATCTTCATGAGTTTTTGCTTCTGGGTAGCTCTCTGGCTCCCCCTCATCAGTAAGCAAAATATAATCTGATGCAGGATATCTTGTTGATGGTTGACGCTCTCGAGTAGACCTCCTAACCTGAGGTTCCGTGGTTTCTGATTGAGGAGACTGCTCCCCCTGCTCAACACCCTGTTCATCTGGCAACCCCTGCGCCTCATCACGATCTAAGTCGTTTTGTCCACCTTCTCCACCTGTAGTCTGCACTGGAGAAGGAGTCGGTGTGAGATCAACCACTCCATCAACAACTTCTTTAGACTTTTCAGTCTTTTCAATATCTCCAAAGAATTGGTCTTCATGAAACACCACATCCCTACTTCTGATAATTTTTCTCTTCTCTGGATTCCATAACCTGTAGCCAAACTCAGCTCCACCATAGCCAAGAAAAATGCAACACACTGCCTTATCATCCAGCTTTGAACGCTGCTCCTTTGGTACATGTGCAAAAGCCTTGCACCCGAATACCTTCAAATGAGAATAAGAAACATTTTTACCTGTCCATACTCTCTCCGGAAGATCAAAATCCAAAGGAACTGAAGGAGACCTGTTAATCAGGTAAACGGCAGTCAGAATAGCTTCACCCCAAAATGGCTTGGGTAGCTGTGCCACTCTAATCATGCATCTCATCCTTTCAAGAATAGTGCGGTTCATTCTTTCGGCTACACCATTGTGCTGTGGAGTACCAGGAACTGTTCTTTCATGTCGAATACCATGCTTTGAGCAATAGCCTTTAAACTGGTTGGATGTGTACTCACCACCATTATCTGTGCGGAGACACTTCAAGAGCTTTCCTGTTTCTCTTTCAACCATGACATGAAACTGCTGAAATATCTGGAACACTTGATCCTTCGATTTCAACGCACAGACCCAGACTTACTTGTTAGGACATTGGACCACCACAAACTCCACATTGATATGATATTGTCCACTTTGGGCCTAAACCCTCATGGATTTGTTCTTGGGTTCTACCCAAAAGGCCTCATATCAATGGAGTACTTAGTCCAACTTATATGCCCATGATCTTTCCCAATTCTAGCCGATGTGGGACTTTGGTTGCACATCCCCAACAATCCTCCCCTCAAACAAAGGACCATATTGTAGACACCTCATTTGGCCCCTATGATAGCCTTAAACACCTGTCATATATAGTGATGCCCCCATTTCACCCATAATTGAATGATTAATGGCATAATTCATATTAATTAATGACAATGAAGATGTTTTTTGATAGTTTCAGACTTAGTTCAACGACTTCTAGAAATTCGTGAGAAAAAAGTTGAATCGCATTGAGATCTCGAGTCCAACTCACCTTTCACACAAGGAGCGGACCACTACACTATTCAAACATATTCCAGACCACTTAAGACACGCTTAGGCTAATTGTTACAAAGATTACACCTAGCTTACCTAAATACCACTAGATTACCCTAAGTTAGGAAGCCAGCCACATCCATTGATCCAAGAGGTCCCTTTTTTTCGAGCCCCTAATCATTAGGACAGTTAGGATAGTTGGACCATTGGATTCTTCACTTCAAGGGCTTTCCATCCATATATAGAACTCCGAGAAATCAAGAATCATAAAAGCAGGTCCCACAACCACGGGGCGCCCCATTTAAAAATCACCTACTATTTCTAGACCTCCGATTGCCTCAAAAGTTAGTTCATCGCGATCTACTCGCCAAGAGCTTTCCGTTGATGTATAGAACATCGAAATCCGGCGAACATATCAAAATCTGTGAAACCTGAGTCCCAGTGATAATGGCCCAAGTCAAATCCCATTGCGGCCCACTTTTTGGACCCCAAACTTCTGACCGGAGTCCGACCCCAGACTTGGACCCCATAGCCAAATCCATGGGCCTGACCCCAGACTTGGACCCCACATCCAATCCCAATTTGGCCCGATCAAGCTGACCCATCGAGCCCAAACCCAACCTCACCAAACTTATGACCAATCCAACCCAGGTCAACCTGACCCAACCTAACCCAAGCCCATCAACCTGACCCGGGCTGCATGGCCCATCGCTGGATAAGGGATGGAGAGTCCACGAGATCTGGACTCTCCCATCCTCCTGATATCTCTCTCTCCCTCTCAATCTCAAACGAGTCCCAGATCCCGATCTCTCTCTAAATCTCTCCCTTAAAAACCTTTCCTCTCATCTCACCCTCCTCCCATGCGCAGATCTCATCTCCATCCTCCCATCATCTTCATCTCTCTCGTTCTCCATCCCCTGCGCAGACCTCTCCACCCTCACCATCTCCTTTATCTCACCTTCACCATCCCAGAACATCACCCCTCCGGGCAGATTCATCTTCATCCCTCTCCATCCTGCACAGACCTCTCCATCACCATCTCTCACGTGGAACAAAAGCATCGACACAAGGAAGGGACAAAGCGCACAAAGTAGGGCTTGGAATAGGGGAGGAATAACTCCAACAGGTGAGAGACTTCATCTTCCTCCCTGCATCGCCTGCACACGCCCACTTCATCTTCTCCACTGCACATCGCCTGCACGCCCTCTCTTTTCTTTTCCTTTCTTTCTCTTCTTCTTCCTCCTCTTCTCCTTCTTCCACTGCACACTTTCTTGCACACCCACAACGCCCATCCACACCACAGCACACATCGAGCATCCATCTTCTTTCTCCTCTTTTTCTTTCTTTCTTTCTTTCTTTCTTCCTCTTCTCTCTCTCCCCACCTGCACAACACACTGCACCTTTTCTTTTTCTTTGTTTCCTTTTCTTTCTTCTCTTTCTTTTCTTTCCCCCCTTCTTCACTGCACTCCACTCGCACCACCCTCTCTTTCTTCTTCTTTCTTTCTTTTTGTTTTCCTTTCTTCTCTTCTTCTTCTTCCCCTCACAGCCCCTGCACCTCTCACCTTCACACACACCGTACTATCGCCCTCTTTCTTTCTCTTCTTCTTCTCCCTACACCAGCACCTGCACGCTGCTACACTCCCTTTCCTCTCTTCCCTCTCTTCCCCTCTTCCTCCTCCTTCTTCTTCCACTACACTACACCGGTGCACTTCCTCTCTTCTTCCCTTCACAGTACCTGTTGCACCCATTTCAGCCCTCTCCCTCACAACAGCACCTTGCCCTGCACCACACCTGCTGCACCCACTTCACCTATACTCCACCCTCGCTCGCCTCCATCACACACACGGCCTGCACCACACCTGCACCCACGCACAGTGTCGCACGCCCATCTGCTGGGCCACATAATCCTTCTCCAAACCAACCCACCAACCAATTTAAAACCAACATTCTCAACCCACTTACCCGAACTGACCCACTTTCACAAGCCCATTTCAGAACCCACTCTTCCAAATCGAACCCATACATGCATACTTGAGATTCTATTTTTTTTATTAGGCTTAATTCTCCATTTATCTTATGCCTCATTATTCATGCGTAAATTATGCCCATGCATCAAACCTGCCCATGCAATTAAGTTATTTTTTTTTAGGTCTTTATTTATTTTGAATTACCCCTAATTTATGTGTCAAACATGCCCATGCAACATATAACTTAGTTGTGTTTTTGTTTCTTATTTTTTTTAGATAAAATTAAGCATTGCATAATTCATAAAAATAAAAAAGAACCAAAAAATAGAATTCCAAGTATTAGATTAATTAGAACAATTAAGTTAGGTTTAATAATTAATTTCCTTCTCCTCCTCTCCCCTCATTAGGATTAGGGAATCTAATTAAAATTCTAAATCGGTTAGGTTAATTGATGAATAAAAATTAGCAATTTATTTCCTTCTCCTCATTCCCTTTCATTAGGATTAGAAGAATTTCATTAGGATTAGAAGAATTAGTTTAAGAGATTTTAGGCTTTATAAATAAAACCAAAAATAAAATAAATAAAAAAACCCAAAATACCAAAAACAAAGTAAAAGATATCAAAATACAAAAATATTAATAAATTGGAGTTAGAAATCAAATAATGGTTTAGCCTGACCGGGTCAGACCCCAGACCCAGATCTAGGTCTCTCCCGAGCCAGGTTAGACTACCTTTAATTTCTCTCATTTTAATAAGTTAGGTCCCATCACTCTTCCTGTTCTGTTAGGGAATTGGGAAAGCTGATGTGGACGGTCTAAGACCTTTGGTTAGGTTAATCCGATGATCAGTAATAAAGCATTAATTACGTAAATCCAAGTAAATCCCCTAGTTAGGCCCTTCTAGCCCCATATCAAAAATCCATAAAAACTATAAAACCAACAAAATAAACCCAAAAAGATTTTCCTTTATTTCTTCCTCCACCTCGGTGCCAAATATTTAATTGAACTTAATGATAAAAGGAAATGAAGAACTGACTTCTAAAATTGAATAAATGAGAATGACGAGATGAGATGAGTGATTTCATATACACTTTTTACTTCGGCCCATCGGCCACCCTTAAACAATCACGGCCCATCGGCCACCCTAAAACAAACACTGGCCCATCGGCCACCTCCAATCAATTACGGCCCATCGGCCTTTCATTTTTATCACTCGTGTATCGCACACGAAAAACACAGAAATCACAAGTCAAAGTCTCATTTGCATCATCATTTTGATTTGAAAAGTCAGCCTTTAAACCTTATTTTGCCAAGGGATCTGAAGGGGGTACCCGGGAACGGGGCCAATCCTCTTCTTAAATATTTGGCACCTCCCCCCATTTATTTTCTTTATTTTAGTTACTTTATTTTACTTGGATTTATTATGATTATGCTGTGTGAGGATTAACCTTTATTTGGACTTTAACTCATGACCCTAATTTGACCCTATATTAAAAAGACCCAAAGAGACCCAAATTAATGTGACAGGACAACCGTCGTGTGTTGCCGGCAGCACATTAGACGAGAGGAAGAACCCACCCACTTATTTTCTCCCCACATTTCTTCGGCTTTAGTTGAAGAACGGTGTTACGGCCGTATCCGTAGCTGGCGATCGTGATCCATTGATTTTGAGGGTAGTCGGAATCCTCATTTTCGATGTAAAATTTAAATAGCATATATAGATGAATAGAGATTTCCACACGCAAAATGCAAAATTCCCCTTTATTTCCTTTTGGGGGGGTCGAAATTCACATCCGACACATATCTCTTTGGATATTTTTACCGGGCCTCCCCTCAAACGATCATCCATCCGTTCGCTCCATCGAGAAGAGCCAACTCGAGAGCTTCACCACGGATCCACCAATCGTGAGTACTGCGCTTTTTATGCACATCATGCGCCCACCACCTTTTGTTTGGCAATCTGAGGATTCTCCGGGCTAAGTCTGGGTCTGGGCTCTGATACCACTTGTTAGGACAGTGGACCACCACCACAAACTCCACGTTGATATGATATTGTCCACTTTGGGCTGGATTTGTTCTTGGGTTCTACCCAAAAGGCCTCATATCAATGGAGTACTTAGTCCAACTTATATGCCCATGATCTTTTCCAATTCTAGCCGATGTGGGACTTTGGTTGCACATCCCCAACAATCATATCATACCAGAAATTTAGACAATAGTACAGTTAGGATGACAATTACCCAAATTTTGAAGAGTACTGGTTTTGGATTAAGGATCCATTATCAGTTTATCACCCACCCGAAATGGTCCATTCTCCATGAATGCACCAAAACCAAGAGAAGAGCAACCAGGGCCTAATGTTTGTATGGTGTAACATACACATATGCAAGGAATGACATACATTAGTAAAATGTAATATTTATTAGAAGAAGCATGAATATAGATGTAGTAGTAAGATCATATATGGAATTGTGACCTCCATTGAGCCAGAGAGTTAGGGGTCTAGAGGGAGGGTCGGCGACGTTTGCTTCGACGAAGTAGTAGAATAGAGCTCTGCCATGGATGGTGTCTGTGGTGATGTAGCCAGAGTACTGTTTGCATGGGATGTTGGAGGGTTGGCCAGGGAGAGCTGTTATTAGTTCAGCTGATGATTTGGAGAGGAAGGATATGGCTAATAAGATGACTAGACACCAACACCAAGCCACTGTAATTCTCATGAGAGGAGGAGAGAGATTTCTTTTAAACAACACAGTATCATAGATTGCCTCATTATATATTACATCGATTAGCTCAAGAATGACATTGGTCTTCACGGGTGATGTACCAGCCTAAGTTAACAGCATGGACCCTTTTGTTCGTTCTTTGTTACGTTAAATGGTAGCTGTAACACTCCGATCCCTAATATTATATTAATTATAATTAGTTATTTGTTAGCTAATTAAGTGTGTTTAGAGTCTTAGTGAGTTGAGTTTGACGTGTGGATTACGCATGCGAAGTCTCGCGCGATTCCAAGTGCATTTGGGAATAGTAGGGGGTTGGTTTGCAATTTTGGAAAGTTTTCAGGGGTTTTTCCGAGATTATTAGTTTTTGTGAGTTTGGGTGCATAAGGAGCCCAAATGATCACAAGCAGCGGGCTAAGGACTAAACTGAATTTCCCAAACCCTAATCCCATATAAACCAACGATCCATATCCCCTTCATCTCTTTCCCTCTTTCTCTCAAACTCTCATTTCTCCTCACTACCTCCTCACCATTTTCGGTCACCGGAGCTCCGACGTCGCCGGCGAACACTCTCTTCTTCTTTCCCAAGCCTCCAAGACGCACCTTTTGCCAAGTCTCTCACTTACCACCCATTGCTAGGTAAGCTTCCAAAGCTACTAGGTTTAGGTCCTTTTCATTTCTTTGCTTATAAATGGTTCTAGGAAGCTCATTCCCTCCCATTGCATTCATTTTGTATAAAGGTTTTTGCGTTGAAAACTTCTTCTCCAAGTTTGAGCTCAAAAGAGGGATTTTCCTAAATTTCTCTTGGTTTTAGTCAAGCTCTTCATCAAGGCAAGTTAATACGTATATTTATATTTGGATATATTTGTCTCCCGTTGAATTGATGATTGATGATGATTTAGATGACCATATGTGTAACGATCCGAGTCACTTGGTATAATATTGTCCGCTTTGGGACGCAGCACGGCTTTGTTTCTGGGCCCTTTTGAGACCCAAAATGCGTTATACCAGATAAGGACGGCATTGCACATATAAGCCCAGTCTCTGGGTAGCCTCATGGGCGATGTGGGATTGGGATCCCTGCCTTGCTCGCAGTTGACCCGGGTCCTTACAATCCCCACCACTCAAAGGAGAGCCGCCCTCGGCTCGGATACTATTTCTATAACGACACCCGACCCAATCTCCCAGTATGATATTGTCCGCTTTGGGCCCCGCAGGGTCACCCTCACGGGTTTGTTTCTGAGTCCCATAGGCCCTCAAAACGCGACATACTAAGTCAAGGAGGGTTCGCACATTTAAGCCCAGTCTCTAGGCGGTCTCATGGCGATGTGGGATCTTACAATCTCCTCCACTCAGAGGAGAGCTGCCCTTGGCTCTAATACCATTTCTGTAACGATCAGAGTCTTCTAGTATAATATTGTCCGCTTTGGGCCGTAGCCCGCACAGCTTTGTTTATTAGCCCCTTTGAGACCCAAAACGTGTTATACTAAGTCAAGGAGGGTTTGCACATTTAAGCCCAGTCTCTGGGCTGTCTCTTGGCAATGTGAGATCTTACAATCCCCACCACTCAGAGGAGAGCCGCCCTCGGCTCCGATACCATTTCTGTAACGATCCGAGTCACCTGGTATAATATTGTCCGCTTTGGGCCGCATCCCGCACGACTTTGTTTCTGGGCCCCTTTGAGGCCCAAAACACGTTATACCAGACAAAGACGACATCACACATATAAGCCTAGTCTCTGGGCAGCTTCATGGGCGATGTGGGATTGGGATCCCTGCCTTGCTCGTAGCTGACCCGAGTCCTTAAAATATATTGTAAGGACCCGGGTCAGCTGCGAGCAAGGCAGGGATCCCAATCCCACATCGCCCATGAGGCTGCCCAGAGACTGGGCTTATATGTGCGATGTCGTCTTTGTCTGGTATAACGCGTTTTGGGTCTCAAAGGGGCCCAGAAACAAAGTCGTGCGGGCTGCGGCCCAAAGCGGACAATATTATACCAGGTGACTCGGATCGTTACAGAAATGGTATCAGAGCCGAGGCGGCTCTCCTCTGAGTGGTGGGGATTGTAAGATCTTACATCGCCAAGAGACCGCCCAGAGACTGGGCTTAAATGTGCGAACCCTCCTTGACCTAGTATGGTGCGTTTTGAGGGCCTATGGTCTTCAGAAACAAACCCGTGAGAGTGACCCTATGGGGGCTCAAAGCGGACAATATCATACTGGGAGATTGGGTCGGGTGTCGTGACAGAAAATGGTATCAGAGCTGAGGGCGGCTCTCCTCTGAGTGGTGAGGATTGTAAGGACCCAGGTCAGTTGCGAGCAAGGCAGGGATCCCAATCCCACATCACCCATGAGGCTGCCCAGAGACTGGGCTTATATGTGCGATGCGGTCCTTGTCTGGTATAGCGCGTTTTGGATCTCAAAGGGGCCCAGAAATAAAGTCGTGCGGGCTGCGGCCCAAAGCGGACAATTTATACTAGGTGACTCGGATAGTCAAAGTTTCCCAGCCTGGCTCGCTGGCTTGGCTCGAGAACGCATCATACTAAGTCAAGGAGGGTTCACACATTTAAGCCTAGTCTTGGGGCGGTCTCTTGGCGATGTGGGATCTTACAATCCCCACCACTCAAAGGAGAGCCACACTCGACTCTGATACTATTTCTGTAATGACACCCAACCAATCTCCCAGTATGATATTGTCCGCTTTGGGCCCCCGCAGGGTCACCCTCACGAGTTTTTTTTCTGAGGCCCATAGGCCCTCAAAACGGGTCATACTAAGTCAATGAGGGTTCGCACATTTAAGCCCAGTCTCTGGGCGGTCTCTTGGCGATGTGGGATCCTACAATCCCCGCCATTCAGAGGAGAGCCGCCCTCGACTCCGATACCATTTCTGTAACGATCCGAGTCACCTGGTATAATATTGTCTGCTTTGGGCCACAGCCCGCACGATTTTGTTTCTGGGCCCCTTTGAGACCCAAAATGCGTTATACCAGACAAGGACGGCATCGTACATATAAGCCCAGACTCTGGGCTGCCTCATGGGCGATGTGGGATTGGGATCCCTGCCTTGCTTGCCGCTGACCAGGGTCCTTACAATATGCTTAATTGATGTCTTGGATTTTGGAAAAAACACGATAATTAGGTTTATATGTTTAATGAAATGGATTCTTAATTGGATGGTTAGATGGTTAGATTGTGTATGGACTTGTGATTGGAGGATGTCCAAGGCACTAGGAGAGGGCTTGGCCCTATATTTTCTTTGTTTGCAGGTGTGGATGGAAGAAGGGAGTGGAACTCCTCATTTCTGAACCAATTAGAGAATCTGTTTCAGAATTTTGGGAGCAGTCAGTTAACTGAACCGCAGCTCGGTGACCTGTCTGTTCCATTTCCAGCGAGCAACATTTCAGAGGAATTGTGAAGTTGGTCAACCCCTTGGTTAACCGACTATGGTATTTATTCTAGACTGAATTCCTTTTTAACCAAAAGTATTATTTACAAACCAATGGTATCCATTTTGCCTGCTTACCGGGTTTTTATCCCGTGCCTAGTATATTTCTACCACAACTCAATGAGAGTGGGGAGGGCAATGACACTATCCCGTGGTGATTAGTAGATGTGGACCGCCTATTTTGTTAGATGTTCATGTTAGCTTGATTATGATTCAAATTCTATGCATTTTCTTTTATATTGTTTATCGTTACTCTGATTCGTACTGCATATATATAGTCAAGTGAAACTATTAGATAGGAACTTTTTGTGTGTGCGGCATTTTGGGTCGCAGTTAAAGGGATGGGTCTGGGGTCCCTCATTTGGGAATGGGACCGAAGGGGAATGGAAAGATCTCTGAGCTCATACGCCAAATATCAAGTTTGACCCAACTCCATGCCCCATAAACCCCCCTTCAGCCGGGCCACCAGTTTCAAATGCTTCAGATTCAAAAAAAAGATCTTCAACACTTGATCTAATGGTTCGGTCCAGTCGATGTGTGCCAGCTTGGGATCTGACTATCAGGGGGTTCCCTCATGGGTGGCTAGGTTTGGATGGGTTGCTTAGTGGTGCGCCACAAAAAATTCTCATATAATAAGTAAAATGAGTTCTCACCTGAATATTTCCGTATAAGAGGTGGCTTGCCGACCGTCGTGTCTGATGATGCTACTCTTGGTGCATGGGTACCGAACCCTTATACCTCAAGGAGGAGATGACGAAGGAAGTTCAGGCGGATCAGCCTGATGACCTCCTAGACTAATGTACGGACTACATGTTTAGCCGTATCGACCCCGTACTTGAGAGCTTTCATGTTTATACCTTGTTAGATTCATCTTTTGGTTCTTTTTTCTTTTGATTAGGCCCGAGTTTTAGTGTGCCCATTTTAATTTGGAAATAATACTTGTGGTTAAACTATTTCAAACTTGAAACTCTATTTAAAGTAGATTTTAGTAATTTTGCCCTACTATACACCCTTGAGATACACTTGTATTTATAAAGCCTTCCGTTATAATGGGTTTATGTAGCCGATGAAGTGTTTTGTATCTATAGCGGTCTTCAATCTATAGGTACATGATTGGGGACCACGTGTTATTTATTAATTGTTGAAAATTCTAATTAGCCCTAAGTTCAACCGCATAATCACCGGGTTAATGAGGGGGTGCGTGAGCACAAGGATCTGCGCTCTCCTCTCTCTCTCTCTCTTCTCTCTCTCCCTCTCATCCCTCTGTGTTTGTTAACTTTGCTAGTTGGGTCCTGAAGTTTCCATCTGAAAACCATCAGTCCAACCTAGCTAGGGCCTTCGATAGGCAGGCTCAGCCCAAGCCCTGCCCTTTTAGCTGAGTCTTGAGTGAGTTTGTACTTTTGTCTGGTCTTTTTGAGGCCTGTTAGTTACCGTGGTTTTAGATTAGTCTGTAATTTAGGGTGTTCATGGTTCGGATAGGGTCAGGCTGAGGCATATGAAGGTCCAGCCCGAGTTTAAAAACACAGGCCCATATACTGTCCCAAGGACAACACATGCTTTAAGTGCTTAGCCCAATCCGTGCCTGTAATTTAGGGTGTTTAGGGCTTGTCCAAAGTGGCCCGGGCCAGGGTCACGCCCAGATCCGTGTGGGCCCTGGCCATGACGACTCCCACGTGTAATCCTATACTGCATTTAGGTACCTTTATTTTCATGAAAATGTATTTTGTTTTTAAGAGCATAATACAAGTGAAAGTTTTTGGATGATCTTTTTTTTCATATTACCACATCTCTCAACTTCTCCTTCTCTCCTTTATTTGATACCCATTGCATGTTTTTCTTCTTCACAGTTCTGAAGAGAATGAAAAAGAAAAGGGCAAGAGAAGAAGGATGTAGCTGCAAAGGTGATCAACCACCAAGCCATTGTCATGGTCCTGTGTGATGAGAGGATGTGGAGACTGGAGAGAGAGAGGGATCGTAGTCTTCTTTAAATAACATGCATTGGCTGGAAGGAGGATGTGCCAACCAAAGTTGACTGTGGAGTAAACATGGGCTATTCTCTTGTTTGGTCCTATCCCAAAGACTCTCTCTCTCTCTCTCTCTCTCTCTCTCTCTCTCTCTCTCTCTTTGTGGGGCTCACTAGGGGGCCACCAATGACGATCATGGAGGAGGTAGAGGTCAGAAGACCTAGATATAACCTATATATTTTAAAATTTAAGTCCGTTAATTAGAGCATCTCCAACAGGTACTTCATTTCTTCATATGCCTTTTTAAAAAATAAAGGCTTATGTGACAAAAAAGGCAGATGTAAATTTGGCATCTCACTTGGACAACTCCAAGAGAGATGTCAAATTATTATTTTATTCTTTTTTCATTTAATCCTCATTTGTTTTATTACATATATCTTACTTATATTTAAAGAGATTTTAAATTGTACGATTTAAATGTTATTAAAGTAATAAATTATTAAAAAATAAAAAATGCACAAATTGTACTTGAAACCCATTTTCCATTGAAAAGGTAAAATCAAATTACATAATATTATAGTCAATCAAAAGCTTCTTCATATTGACCTTGGAAATGCCACAGGTGCTTCACCAGATCGGCTTGGAGTTGAGAATGTGTTCTCTTGTCCCGAATACGCAAGTGGTTTTGAATAAAATCTTGAAATTCTGCAGTGTGGTAACGTGACACAGGAAGGTCACTGCATTCACCCTCTCGTGCATCGTAATTGGGTGGAAGACTTTGATCGCGTTCATCTTCAATAATCATGTTATGCATGATGATGCATGATTTCATTATATGCTGAAGTGTTTGACGATCCCAGAAACGAGCAGGCCCACGAACAATTGCAAAACGTGCCTGTAGCACTCCAAACGCACGCTCCGAATTCTTCCTTGCGGACTCTTGAGCTGCAGCAAAATTTGTGGCCTTTGGCCCGTTAGGACATGAAATTGTTTTGACAAATGTCGCCCACGATGAATATATGCCATCAGCCTTTCTGCCTGGTGGTCTTGTCATGGGATCATAAGCATTGTTAATTGTCTCATCCTCATCAATATTTATGGGAGTGCTTGGATTAGAAGATGATGAGTAGCCAGAAGTTAAAGATTTTGTTCTTTTTACGGATGTCTTTTCTAGTACTTGTTGCTACAGTTGTATCCACTTCAGTTGGTGCCTCAACAAGATCCAAGCATGGTCCAAAGTGAATCTTGATCCGTATAGATGTTCAAAAACCTTTCTTGCTTCTGCAATCTTAAAATTAAATGTAAGCTCAAATCAAGAATAAAATAAGCTCAAGGCTCCCCTAAGCTCAATCTTAGGATAAGGTAAGCTCAAGTGTGTGGTAGGGTCCACTTGGAGACACACATGGGGGGGGAGGACTCCCTAGGATCTTCTTCCCTGTAAAAAATCAGCCCCAACCGTAATTTCTATCATCTTCATATGGGCCAAAGAGTTTAACGGTCAACAATTCATTCGGATTGATATATAGTCAATTCAACAGAAAGGAAATTCGGATCTTACCGAAAGTTGGTGGATATGTGCAATTTACGGAGGTCATGTGTTTGGTCCATTTGGATGGACCAAAGGTGGGCCCCACAAGCACGAGCTTACGAAATTTTCTCCATAAGCTCGAGCTTAGGGGAGCCTTGCTCTATAAATATATATTTAATTTTACCTTATCTTGTTCATTTGTGCCGCTTTGATTTCTGGAAATAATTATGGCAAGACATCCACAAAATTTGTTGACAGAAGCTTGAATCTTTTGCCATCGCTGTGACAACATTTTCTCTGTTCGAGCACTGGGAAATTGCTTATTGTTGTGATAGTATTCTCCCACTTGTTCCCGAAAGGCTCTAAGTTTTTGCTCGTTTCCATGCACAGCATCCAGATTGTTGTTCAACCATGAACCGATGACAAGACGGTCTTCTTCTATACTGAAGTCGGCACCTCGACCAACACCCTTTTTCTTTGGGGCATCATCAGTAGGGAATTCGGATGCTTCACCACAATATTGTGAATATTTGGTAGAAAAATTAGGAAATTGAGAGAATTGAGAATTCATAGTGTGAATGAGGAAAAAAAATGACTTCAAACACTAATAATTTATAGGCATCCAAGCTCCAAGAGTTTCTCAAATTATCACAATTTTTAATTACCCATTAAAATTTAAAAAAAAATCCCAAAAAAAAAAATATCTATAAAACGGCTATAAATTTAATCGTTCAAAGTTCCATCAGCGTTTCAACCATACCCCTACTGTTCTGAAGTAGCCGTTGAACCATTCCAAACAGTCAACATAATTTGAATGCAACGGTCATCCAGGGGCGGCCTTGAGTTTTCGGGGGCCCTAGGCGAGTTCCTAAAGTGTGGCTCTACCCATATACCCACCGATAAATGATAAAAAATAAAAGATAATTTTTTTATTATTTGATAGAAAATTAAGTCTAAACTCCTTATTTTTATGGTTCAGCAAGAAGGATTTTCTTCCTTTTCTGCTGCTGCTTCTTATATTCTTTCCAAGGGTTGAATGACTGAGATAAAGGGAGTAATTAGGGTTTATTTATAGGAATATAATATTTTGGGGAATTGGGGGAATTGGGGTATTGATTGTAACACATTTATCATCTAAACATTGATTTTTTTCCAAAATTAACCAAGTGCTACATTGGTCCACTGTGAGTGGGGTCAAATTTTTAAATTGAGTGGGATAATTTTTTTTAATATTATTTCATATCTCAGTGGGGTCAATTGACCCCACTACTAACCAAGTAGTGCCGCCCCTGCTGGGGCCCCAGTCGGCCGCCTGTCTGGGCTGTCCCCAGGGCCGGCCCTGCGATCATCAATATTATTTTAATGCTAAAAACTGATTTGAAGTGTTGCTTTTTGGTATGCCAATTTTGGTATACCAACTCCTCTGGAATTGACAGGTGGAAAAGGAGTAGTTGTTGGAGGCAACCATTCATCC
This sequence comes from Litsea cubeba, assembly GCA_012931725.1. Lineage (NCBI taxonomy): Eukaryota > Viridiplantae > Streptophyta > Magnoliopsida > Laurales > Lauraceae > Litsea > Litsea cubeba. The sequence continues at coordinate 102,448,484 of CM022947.1, forward strand.
CATTTAAGACCGTTGGATGCCTAATCCCATTTAAGACCGTTGGATGCCTATGTGGAGAAATAACAACTCTGTTGGAGTTGCTCTAAAGCTTGATCTATGACCCAAAGAAAGATTTTAGAAGGCATTAAACTTTTTGGATTTCAATTCAAATCCCATTCTGACTGGTGTCAAAAACTTGGGGCTTATGACAATGGAGAGGCTAGTGAGTAATGAATGGGCTTTGGGTGGATCAAAGAGGGCCCACCCACAAGGGAGTATGTAAGGTAGGTGCTGCATGAGACATCCGCTTGGGGGGCACAAGTGAATGTATCATACATATCACCGTTGAGGGGGATGGCAGAAGGAAATATGGACACATTGATAAGGAAACCTCTAAAATTTTAGCCTCATTTGTTATAAAATGGTGTAGAAATTAAGGCCACAGAATCAATCAAGACATGAAAAGTACTTTAAAAATGTTTTAAGTCATATTCAACAATGAATGTTTAAAACCAATTTGATGCCAATCAAGGGAGAGCAGTAAGGGTTTTAGGAGGAAGATAGAATCAATTAGTGGGCCCCACATGGGTTGCAAATCACAATGAGATCATAGTTATGTTCCTCACTTGATAATTTGCCTATCACAAGCAAATCAATATATTAGAATACTATAATATTATATAGTGCTAGAGGCCGCAGTCTGATAAATACTTAGCTCGAATAGAAATTTCACTCTGATTTGGCCACGGCCTTAATGACAGTGATGATGTGACAGCCCACACAATGCATCAGGATAAGGAATGTTGCCAAAATTGCCCACATTGGAATATGTTAAATCTTCAATCAGTGGAATATATTGAATGAAAGATCATTGGGAATGTCATTCTTCTAACCTTCTCAAGAAACTACCAAAAGATATCTTTCAAAATAATAGAAAAGAAGATGGTCAATTTATGTGTGAGTTTGTGTCACATTCTTACATTTCAAGTGGAAAACAGAAGTGGGTTAGTGCAAAGAATGTAAATCATTTTTGTAGGTGCAGAAAATAATGACCCACAATAACTGGGGAGCCTTAGAGGACTTATCCAATGATGATGATGACTGGGTGCCGTCCGAAAGCCTGAAAGGGAAGAACACACAGTCAGAGGACCCTGGCCTGGGCGGCGCAAGGCTCTCCGATGCCAAAGTCAGTGATGGAACTGGAACAATGGAAGGAGAGGAAGAAGATAGGCAGAGTAACAGCTCTGAGTTGTCTTATGCGTACCTTGCATGTGGTATGGGATTATATTTATAGAAGCTTGGCTTGTATTTTGGAGGATATCTTGGTGCGGGCCCCATGATTTGACTGGGAGTCATGATAAGCCCGCAAGGTGATAAATGCGGTCCAATCCAGCCCACCCTGTATTTAAATGTCAGTCGGATCAGCCCACAATGCATTAAATGCACGTCTTGTTGGACCAGATCGTGTCGGGTGCTTTTGGCGGTAGGAGCATCGTCGGATCTGCCCTCGGGCCTTGCCCTGATGTGGCTTCAGCCGCTGGATGCCGCCTTGTCAGTGATCCAGCGAAGATTGTGGACGGCTGGATGTCGCTTCTGTCTTACTAGTTCGCACCCCTATTTCCCCACGCGCTTGGTGACGTGGGGGATGAGGGGTGCGAGTGGAGGTCTTTTCTTGCTTCGGCCTCCACCTCGGCTCCTTCAGCCGAGGTGGAGTTCTCAGCCGAGATGGACACGTGGGGGTGGCCGAGCTCGGCGCTAGTGGCATGGAGCTGTCTGACTTCGGCCGAGGCCTCTGCCTTGCTAGCCGAGGCGAGTCTGGTGCCACGTGGGTGGCACGCGGCTGGCACGTGAGAGTGCTTAGTCTCATCTGATGGCTGGGGTTAGCTTAATCCGGTGCTCTGGAAATCTCCCCGCACAATTGCCCCTAGCTTCTGACCTTGCGGAGATCGTCAGTGCCGTGAGGTCGGGAGCTATATGACGGTGCTTACCCGGTGGAGGAAGTCCCTCTCGGCCCTGATTCACGGTCGCTTTGGATAATCGAGGCAATAATTGGCGTCCCTTATTCAATGCTGGAGACAGGTTGACGGCTCTGCGTGTCGTCCTCTGGTTAGTCGTCTGTCTCTTCGAGATCGTGCGCGCCGTTCTGTCAGGGACGCAATCAATGTTTGAAATGATTCGCGCGGAGCTCTAGGAGATGCCTCTTTGGCGCGCCCAACTAGGTCCTCTGGAAAGGGGGGGCCTTTTGGCGATATATATAGGGCAATCGAGGTTCGTCTTCTTCTCTGTTGCCATTCTGAATCAAAGGAGAATAAGCTGCTGCTAGGGAACCTCGTCTGAGAAGTGGTGTGCTGCTGAGGCCGTGTCTTTTTGCCGCTCATTGTCATCGTCTTGCTCTCGTAAGTTCCTTCTGCCCTGCCTCTTCTCCTGCGGGTTTCTTTGTCTTTGGACTGGGGTAGAAATGGGAATCTATAGCCACTGGTTAGAGGGCGAGGCAGCGATCGAGGGCTTTAGGTCGGCCTTTAGGGCCCCTGCTGACGTCCAAGTTAGGGGCGAGGATCCCGACGGCATCAACCTTCGCGACTTCTCGGGGGGTTGGATGCCGTTTCCTCTAGTGGCCGTGATAGAAGGTGGGGTCCGTTTTCCCCTTCACCCCCTTCTCAGGAGATGCCTCAGTCAATGGCGCCTCTGCCCTTGCCAGCTGCTACCCAATGCTTTCAAGATTGTGATGGGCACGGCTAGGTTAAATGAGGTTTTGGGCATTAACCTCGGCGTCTTCGATATCGAGGACGTATATGATATATGCAAGTCCGGAGATGCTTATTATCTCCGGGCAAAGCCAGGCCGGGACGGCTTTGTCCGATACTTGGAGGATTCAAGCAAGTATGCCGGAGACGATCTCCTGTATGTCTCGGGAAACTGGGAGTTCGGGATGGCCGACACCGATAGAGGCTACCAAGTCCCTCGCCACTTCGGGACCATTCCAAGTAAATACCTTCTCTCTGTTTTTTTATATTGTTTCTTTTTGCTCTGCCGCGCTAACACTTCTGATTGTTACAGCCTTGAAGGAGAGAAAACGGGCCGCTCGCTACATCTGGAAGAGGAACGAGGCCTGGCTCCGCCTAGTAAAGCGGTACAGTGGCCATGACGGCAGGGCGGCTTGGTCGCTGTTAGGGTATCAGCAGAGATACCGTGGTTATCTACGAGGCACCGTAGAGCCGATCCAGGGTGAAGGTGCAGGTCCCGTAGTCGGGCAGGAACAGGCCAGTCCGGATGCTGTAAAGGAGCCTTCGCGGGCGTCGTCTGACGTGAGGGCCACGTCTGGCGTTCTTGCTTCCACGTCGGGATCGAGACCTCTCCAGGTCCCGGGAAGGGAGTCGAGTCGGGCTGCCCGATCTCCTTCGCCAAGTTCCGAGATGAGGCACACCAGGCGCTTGTCTTTCGAGGACCTCGAGGCCTTGGCGCTCGGAGTGGAGGATGCCCGAGCCCCCTGCGGGTCTGTGAATCTGAATTCCCCTGAGCCTCCTCCGAGTGCTCGAATGAATTCCCCCGCAGCTGCTGCAGAGGTTCCCGCACCCCCCAGCCCCATTGGTCTAGAAGTACGTTCACCTCCGGCCGAAAATGAGCAGGAGGGGGCTCGGCCGCTGAAGATGCCGAGGACCGATGCAGGTCCCAGCTCGGTCGCTGGCTCGCTGCCCCAGGGGCCGCCGTTATGGGAGCCGAGCTTTATGCTTGGGCCGGGGAGACCGATGACGATGGAGGATCGCGTCCTTCACAGGATTGATCCCCAGGTCCTCGAGGCCCTGGGGCGAGCCTGCGCCCTCCCCCGGGACATGGAGCAATTGGACAAGTACAGCGATCAGAAGCTGATTCTGTCGATGCTGCAGTCTAACTTCACGGTAAATCTTTCTGCATTTCTTTTCGCCAATCCGGCGGTTTGGCATCTATGACCTCTGGATCTAACGCGTATACCCCGTTTCTTTCACAGGCGGCACAGAAGACCATGGCTGTTGCTGACAGGATCTGTAGATACACTATGGATGCTGCCGAGCTGACCGTGGAGAAGAACGGCTTGCAAGAGTCTCTGGACGTCGTCACCCAGAAATTAGCCAGGGTGGAGGGAGAATACGCGGCGAAGCTTGAGCAGGCGAGGGGAGAAGCCGAGGCGGAGAGAGCTAGAGTGGCCGAGCTCGAGGTTTCCATATCGAAGATGGGAGACGACTATGCAGCCCTGCTTCAGGCCGAATCCAAGAGGGCGGATGAAGCCGAGGCGAAACTCGAGTCGGAGTGCGACGCTGCTTTCGAGGACGCCAGAGCGCAGGTCACCGCCCACTACAAGGAAAGGGTCCTCGTCGTGAGGGATAAGGCCTGGGTGAAAGGATGGCGTGCCGGCCTGAAGGAGGCCGGGGCTTCTGAGGATCACCCCTCTTTCCGGGAGCCGCCCCCGTATCCACTCCCGACGCCGGCTTCTGCTCCTCCAGAAGTTTCTGACGCTGCAGCCCGTGGGTCCGACCGGGCATGACCTCGGGACATTCGCTTCTCTACTTTATGCTTTTTTTAATTTCCTTCAATTGTATTTGCTGCATAATGTAATGACAAGGATTTTAATGCAATTGAAAGTTTCTTTGAACACTCGTTCTACTTTTCCTCGGTACTTCCGTGCTTGAGTTCGGCATGGTGCTTTCTGTGATGGGACGTTAGAATTGAGTGTCGAGCTATCTTCTTGGGTGCTTGCGACGATACTCCGTATCTCGGGCGATCTTTTCCGGTATTCACGTTGATACTCCGTATCTGGTGCGATCTTGTACAGCAGTAAGCATGGTGATGTGACCGTTGAGGGGAACGAGGGGATGGCTCCACGTGGTATCATCGGAGCCGCTGGTTAGTATGGGGGAAGTCTAGCACGCCACGCAAGACGTGAGAGACCTCACCTCATAATTTCCCTCGAAGATCGGGCCCCCCCCCGTTCTTCCTATAAATAGGAGCGGCATGCTTGCCATGGAAGGGACGAGGGAACCAGGATATTCAAACAACCTGGCAGCCATGTTTAATAGATCTTCATGGGCTTTTGACCCAGATGGAACTCCTGTGCCAGGTGATGGCTTCCTCCGAGGGGGAAGGCCTGTCGCAGTCTGCGCGCTCTCTGAAGACGGTCCTCGTAGGCTACGCGCTCTCTGAACGCGGGTCTACGGCCAGCCTTCCCTGGTGCGGTTGCATGGGAATCTTTGCAGCCGTGGGTCGGTGGCGCCCCCTGCGCTCGGCGGCCTTGTCGTCATTCTGCAAGGTTCTGGGCGGAGGGTAGGACTAGAAACGCCCCAGGAGGGGGTCCTTGTTTGCAAACTTTGGTCTGACCAGCCAAAGCGTGTTGCAGAGCTCCTGGCACTGGGCGCCTGGGGGTCCTGCTTCGTCCTAGAGGGCGGTTCTGAATCATGCCGCAGACCCTCCTTCTTGTGGGATATCAAGACCTCGGGGCAGGATGCAACAAGCCTTTCCGCCGGAGGTTTCCGGTCGGTGGGCGGTGTCGGTGAAGAGTAGTCTCAAAGCCTGCTTTCTTTTGGGTCTTCGGAGGGCCACGAGCCTTTCTTCTGTGTATTTTGTTTCGTGTTTGTAACCCATGTAATGAAGCAATTACAATGAATAAGAAGGGACGAGCTTTGTGTTCGCTCAATCCGTATACATTTGCATTTTTGTATTTCCTTGCTCGCACTGCTCTTCTTTCGAAAGCTGACCTTGGCCGAAATGGGGAGATTGAGCCGAAGTGAGTTTTGGCGTGATCTCGGCTGTTTGAGTTCGGCGTGACCTCGAGGGTGTTCGAACCCAGAGTATCGGAGATCTCGGCCGTGCGATCTTTAGGGGTGTATGAACCAAGAATTTAGGAAACGACCGAGCGTCGGAGTCTTGGAGCCTTTTCCAGGGTCCAGGACCCGGAGCTTTAGGAAACGACCGAGTTTGGACTCGAGGCCTTTTCCAGGGTGGTGGACCCGGAGCTTTAGGAAACGACCGAGTTTGGACTCGAGGCCTTTTCCAGGGCGGTGGACCCGGAGCTTTAGGAAACGACCGAGTTTGGACTCGAGGCCTTTTCCAGGGCGGTGGACCCGGAGCTTTAGGAAACGACCGAGTTTGGACTCGAGGCCTTTTCCAGGGCGGTGGACCCGGAGCTTTAGGAAACGACCGAGTTTGGACTCGAGGCCTTTTCCAGGGTGGTGGACCCGGAGCTTTAGGAAACGACCGAGTTTGGACTCGAGGCCTTTTCCAGGGCGGTGGACCCGGAGCTTTAGGAAACGACCGAGTTTGGACTCGAGGCCTTTTCCAGGGCGGTGGACCCGGAGCTTTAGGAAACGACCGAGTTTGGATTCGAGGCCTTTTCCAGGGCGGTGGACCCGGAGCTTTAGGAAACGACCGAGTTTGGACTCGAGGCCTTTTCCAGGGTGGTGGACCCGGAGCTTTAGGGCACGTTTGGTAAACGTAGAAGAATTCTCTATTTAGAGGATTCCCTCCATCTCCAAAGAATGCCACAATCCTCAAGTAAGATTCCCAAAGAGAGTTCCATGTTTGGATGGAGGAAGGATTCCTACAAATTGTAGAATCTATGATCCAATGATTATAAATATGTTTTATAAAATTTTTCAAGATCCATGAAAAATCAAGAACTCAACTTTCACCTCAAAGTGGTGTTTGGCCATCTAGAAACTTTGAACGGTTCAGATCGTGCAAAGGGGGCCCACAGGAATAAGAAACTATTATTTTAGTACCTGGACGTTTTTGCAAATATCTCAATATATGGTAAGGATCAACGGTTGAAATTTGGTCAACTAGCCGTGTTTGACCTTCCAGAAATAACTACCGGTTCAGATCATAATCTTGGGTCCCACAGAAACCAAAAAATTGAAAAGAATGGACTGATTTTAATCCCGTTTTTGGCCCACAGAATTTCAGAAATTGCAATGTAACGGTTTGGACATTTTTAGAAATATCTCAAGATCTAAGATGAATCAACGGCTGAAATTTGGTGAGGTGGCCGTTTTGGATTGTTTAAACACTATTAACGGTTTGGATCTTGATTGTGGGACCCAAAACATACATTAAAAATGCAAAAAGGGGCCTGCTGCACATTACCGTCTAATGGCACTGTAGCTACACTGTAGCTCCGCCTTTCCACTAATGAGTGGATTCTCTGGGTCTGATGGGGGGGGTGTCTGATCTTGCAAATAATACCATTGGAGGAAAACCCACATCATTCCTCTCAAAATCCTCTCCCAACCAAACGTGAAAAATCCTTGCAACCGCGGAAACTGGCAAGGAATCCTTGGCCATGCCCTTTGCCAAACATGCCCTTAGGAAACGACCGAGTTTGGACTCGAGGCCTTTTCCAGGGCGGTGGACCCGGAGCTTTAGGAAACGACCGAGTTTGGACTCGAGGCCTTTTCCAGGGCGGTGGACCCGGAGCTTTAGGAAACGACCGAGTTTGGACTCGAGGCCTTTTCCAGGGCGGTGGACCCGGAGCTTTAGGAAACGACCGAGTTTGGACTCGAGGCCTTTTCCAGGGCGGTGGACCCGGAGCTTTAGGAAACGACCGAGTTTGGACTCGAGGCCTTTTCCAGGGCGGTGGACCCGGAGCTTTAGGAAACGACCGAGTTTGGACTCGAGGCCTTTTCCAGGGCGGTGGACCCGGAGCTTTAGGAAACGACCCCAGGGTGGTGGACCCGGAGCTTTAGGAAACGACCGAGTTTGGACTCGAGGCCTTTTCCAGGGCGGTGGACCCGGAGCTTTAGGAAACGACCGAGTTTGGACTCGAGGCCTTTTCCAGGGCGGTGGACCCGGAGCTGCCGAAGTCACGTAAAGAGAGACGACACAGATTTAGTGACGGGGCAAAAGGTGCTTTCATTGATTCTGAGACTCGCTACATCTTTTTAGAAATAGAATTTCTTCGGGTATGATGCATTCCACGGTCTCGGCAGTGGCTTGCCCTCTTAAGTCTCCGAGCTTGTAGGCTGATTTCCCTGCTAGTGCGACCACCCTGAACGGGCCGTGCCAGTTCGGGGCCGAATTGGGCGAGACGATGTCGAAGTTCGCCAGAATCTGGGCTTTGATCGGCCGGCAAGTAAAGTGATTTGAGTGCTGCAGCCATTTTCGTGAACTTCTGGACTTCTTTTGCGGTGGAGGGGCTCTGAATGCCCTAGATCGCGGTGATCCGGTCTGGATCAGCCCCTATCTCCCTTCGTGTTACCAAGCTGCTGAGGGAACTGGCCAGGTGCTATGCCGAAGGCGCAAATGGAAACATTTAGCTTGAGCTCGCATGCCCGAAGGATGTCGAAGACTCGGCCGAGATCCGCCAGGTGATCGCTGGAATACACTGATTTGGCGACTGTCGTCGATGTACATCTCTACCGTTAGGCCGAGCTGAGCCTGGAACATCCCCGTCGCGAGGCGCTGATAGATTGCCCCCACGTTCTTTAGCCCGAAGGGCATCTCCTCGTAGCAGTTAGCGCCGCGGGGGGTTGTGAATGACGTTATCCTTGTCAGGCTCGTGAAGCGGAACTCGGCGGCAGCCTCCGTAGGCGTCAAGGAAGCTCATCCGGTCGTGGCCAGTGGTGGCGCCGATCAGGGAGAACCTGTCTGGGTCTGCCGAGTTCAGCCTGGCCTCGGCCATGGCCTCAGTTGTTGTGGGGGAGCTGGATTCCCTCGAGATCTTTATCTGAGAAGAGATCGCGGGTCGGCCGCGGCGAGCTTTTTTGGATGCCAGCCCGAGCTCGGCTTCCATCACCTTCCTCCCGTGCGATGCGAGCTTCCGCGAGACGAGGGAGAAGGAACTGAGGGTGCCAGGTGGATCACGTTAATGTGCCAGGTGGATCACGTTAATGATCTTTTCGGAGTCCTCGCTGTCTGGGTCCCGAGCCGTGCTCTGGTGAACTCGGCCCCCGCTGTCGCCGGCATCTTCTGTCTTGACGAACTCCGGGAGGTGGCCTTCGCCGGCGAGTCTCTCCAGGTACCACTTCAGAGAGTTGCATTCCTCGGTCTTGTATCCTTTACCTTTGTGGTAGGAACAGTAGAGCTTGCTTCGACTGCCGTTGGTGGGCTCATTTTTCAAGGGCTGAGGCCACTCGAAGAACGGCTTACCCTTTAATTTATTCATGATCTGGTGAATCGGCTCTCTGAAGACGACGCTGATGCCTTGATAGGCGCTGGCGTGAGGCCTTGGCCTCCTGGTGCCCCCAGACCTGGGTGGTGTGGGCATCGCCGAACTGGCGACCCAAGCCTGCTTGGGCTCCCGCATCTGGAAGGGTTCCCCGCCCTTCTGCCGAGACTGGTTGCTCTCGTGCTCGGGCTCTGGCCTTTCGCCCTCTCCTCGGGCCTGGGCTTCATCTTCCCCCCGGGCGACGAAGCGCTTTATCCGAGCCATTAGCTCTGGCATGGACTCTGGAGGGTCTCCGACCAAGTCCTTCCGGAGGTCGTGGCCGGGGATCAGGGCATGCTGGAAGGCGTAGATTGCTATCTCCTCCCTGGTGCCTTCGATCTGGCTGTAGACCGCCCAGAATCGCTGGGCGAACTTGGCGAGGGTCTCACCCCGCTTCATTTCCAGGGCGAGGAGGTCCCCTTCCTTCTTGGGGACGACGCTGTAGGCTTGGAACTTTTTCAGGAAGGAGAGCTGGAGCGCCTTCCAACTCGAAATGGACTTCTCTGGGAGAGAACAGAACCACTTCAGGGGGAGGTCACCCAAACTGGAGGAAAAGATTTTGCAGTTCAGGTGACCCTCATTCCCCCAGATGGACATCTTCTGGGAGAAGTGTCGAAGGTGAGCGGATGGGTCAGACAGTCCGTCATAGGGGACGAACCGCGGGACGGAGAACTTTCTGGGCAAGGGGGTGTGCTCGATCTTTTTTGTAAAGGGAGAGCCCCCCAGATCAGTGTGTCCCCAGATCTGCTTCTGGTCCCGCGCGTCCAGGTTGTGCTGAAGAGCTAGCCTGACGCGTTTGTTGAACCGCTCCTGCTCGTCGTCCTTCTCTGGAGTCTGGGCCCTTGGCTTTCGCTTGGAGTGGTTCGGGCTGCGATGGCTATGAGTTCGGCCATCGCGGCTATGATGACTCCGGCTGTTACTCGAGCCTTCGTCACGAATCTAGCTCCGCTTATGGTCCAGATGGTTTCTGAGGTCCTCGCGGGGAGGCTGGGCTGCCCTGCTGGGGGCGTCCCTCTTCTTCCCTTGAGGCTCAGAGACCTGCCTCAAGGAGGCGGTTTGCGCTGCCCTCAGCTGCTGCTGGAGCTCGCGAATCAGCTGCTCTTGCCTCTGGAGGAGAGCAGTTTGGGCTTCGAGAACCCCTCCAGTGGCAGGGGGTTGAACGTGGCGCGTCTCTCCTACGGCCACGGCTTTGTCCTTCCGAGGACGCTTATGCCGACGCTCATCGCGTCTGGGTGGCATGACTTCTTCTGCTGAGATCGAGGCCTCGCGCCCTTCTCGGAAGGGGAACTCGACAAAGAGCTGAGAGCCTAAACGGCCCTCGCCTGCAGACGTGCCATGCACCGTGTGGGAGCGCCCTTGAGGAGGGACGTCCGTCGACGGTGGTGGCAGCTCGAGCGCTGCTCTCGAGGATTCTACGCCCTTCCTAGCTTTCGGAGGCATGGCTTCTAAGAGATTGAGGTTAAGGAGGTTGGGAAGGTTGGGAAGGTTGGGATATTACTTTCCCACAGACGGCGCCAATTGTAGGTGCAGAAAATAATGACCCACAATAACTGGGGAGCCTTAGAGGACTTATCCAATGATGATGATGACTGGGTGCCGTCCGAAAGCCTGAAAGGGATGAACACACGGTCAGAGGACCCTGGCCTGGGCGGCGCAAGGCTCTCCGATGCCAAAGTCAGTGAAGGAACTGGAACAATGGAAGGAGAGGAAAAAGAGAGGCAGAGTAACAGCTCTTATGAGTTGTCTTGTGCGTACCTTGCATGTGGTATGGGATTATATTTATAGAAGCTTGGCTTGTATTTTGGAGGATATCTTGGTGCGGGCCCCATGATTTGACTGGGAGTCATGATAAGCCCGCAAAGTGATAAATGCGGTCCAATCCAGCCCACCCTGTATTTAATGTCAGTCGGATCAGCCCACAATGCATTAAATGCGCGTCTTGTTGGACCAGATCGTGTCGGGTGCTTTTGGCGGTAGGAGCATCATCGGATCTGCCCTCGGGCCTTGCCCTGATGTGGCTTCAGCCGCTGGATGCCGCCTTGTCAGTGATCCAGCGAAGATTGTGGACGGCTGGATGTAGCTTCTGTCTTACTAGTTCGCACCCCTATTTCCCCACGTGCTTGGTGACGTGGGGGATGAGGGGTGCGAGTGGAGGTCTTTTCTTGCTTCGGCCTCCACCTCGGCTCCTTCAGCCGAGGTGGAGTTCTCAGCCGAGATGGACACGTGGGGGTGGCCGAGCTCGGCGCTAGTGGCATGGAGCTGTCTGACTTCGGCCGAGGCCTCTGCCTTGCTAGCCGAGGCGAGTCTGGTGCCACGTGGGTGGCACGCGGCTGGCACGTGAGAGTGCTTAGTCTCATCTGATGGCTGGGGTTAGCTTAATCCGGTGCTCTGGAAATCTCCCCGCACAATTTTGGTTGAGATAATCCTACTTATGAAAATTTATCATCTTTGAAGCTTTGTCCCATTTATGATTGACTTTATAATTAAGTTCTCTTCATTTTAAAGCTTTTTACATTCCTGGCTATAAAATAGATAGTTATAAATATAATATTGGATAGATTTAATGTTTTTTCTTTTTGTGAGTGAGAACTATTGATTATTGAAGGTATTAGGCCTCAAAGTTGTCTAAATACATAGTAATTATAATGTCATAAGTAGTTAAACTGAAGATCCATGGTGGTTATTAAAAAATGACCACCAGATAACCTCCTCTTTAATAAAAAGTGAATAAAAAAAATATAGAAAATGAATGTCCAAACACTTTCCTACTAATTCAAATCTTACAAACGTCAAAATTTAATTCCATATGCATTGCTACCGCATATCCTTCACCTCTCTATTTATATAGTTCATGCTTAACCAACTTAATAATCCATACTTAGATGTCAATTCACCATGAATTCGTATGTATTCAAAACGTCTTCATTACCATATGGGTTTCAAATCCTACCCTTATCAGTACCCGAGCCATACAACTCAAATTCCTCTTTCGGTGTGTTCGAGCCATTCAGATTCAGTTCAAGCCCGACCCAAGTTGCACCCGCGGCCCGCCCATGCAAGCAGCCGAACGGTAGAATAACAGAAAAAAACAGCGGGGGTTGTCGTTATATAACCTCCTCCCTCTTTCAAACACATCTGGATTCTGTTGAGACAAAAAAAGACGCCCACATTGTCTCCTTCCTCCAAAGCCCCGAAAACTCCTCTCCATCAAGCTCTCTCCAACTGTACTCCACTAATCCCCCCTCTTCTTCCACCAAATTATCCTAACTGCCATCACAATCATCTTCATTGATTCAACCTCATTCAACCCATGCAGGCAATGCCTCTGCTATCCAAATCCTAGGAAACAACACCAACCAAAAAGACTATCCCTTTTCCTCTCTCTCCCTCTTTCCCAATAACTGCTCTCTGTTTTCGCTGAATGGCGAGGCGCAAATGCTGCTGTATATGTTGCACAATTCTGTTGATAGTTGTAGCTGTTAGTGTTGCTGCTGCTGTTATATTGGTTCGTAGATCACGCGGTGTTGCGCCTGTACCCGGTCCGCCGGGTGCCATTGTGGAGAAGTATTCAGAAGCGCTTGGCCTCGCCTTGCAATTCTTTGATGTGCAGAAATGTAAATTTTTTTTTTTTTGGTTTTTTTAAAACTTGTTCTTTTGAATTCTAATTGAGTTTCTTGTTTAGAAGTTGGTTTTTTTATTAGTTGGTGATTATCTTGAATGAGGATATCTTGCTTGCTGATTATGGTCTTTTAATAGCCTACATGTGGCATCTGTTACAATAGAAATTACTGTTGTTGAGATGTAATTGTTTTCGCAGAGTACATGAACAATTCGAAAATTTTCGGAGGATTGTGTGAGGTGTTACTATGCGTTGAAAGATGGGTTTTTGAGAAGTTTGGTAATGTTGCAGTAATAGGTGTTATCTAAGGAATATTAAAAAGGAGAGGAGTGAATGATGTAAGATGGAGATTTACAGTGGTCAATCACATTGCTGTGATTTAATTTGCTAGGGTGAAGGGGGGCTAATCAGTTCCTATGGAAGGGGAGACTGTTTGATGGCCCCTTTGCATCATTGATCAATAATTCCTTTAGAGATGGAGTTTCTCCCTTTTAAAATGTTTCTTTTTTTTTTTTTTTTGTCTACAGGCAAACATTGTATTGATTGTTTTTCTTTATGTGATAGTGGTGGCTTCTTTTTCTGTGTAGTATTTGCTGAGAAGGTTTCTAAGTCCTTTCCAATATAAACACCCTTTTTAGAGATAAAAGGAATGGCATCTATAGAACATTATTACATCTGATTGAATGGTGTTACATGCATGTTTTCAATTTTCCCCCTTTTCTGTTATTGTTCTTATAAGACTGTGGTTTAGTTAGTCATGGAAGATATCCATATGGTAAATGTATTAGCTTTTATAAATTTTAACTAGGATGAACTTTTTCGCTCCCTCTCTGTAGCTGGTAAATTGGTTAATAACCAGATTTCTTGGAGAGGAGATTCCGCTCTAAAAGATGGAGATGAGGAGGGATTGGATCTGTCAAAGGGAATGTACGATGCAGGGGATCATATGAAATTTGGTTTTCCAATGGCTTTCACAGCGACAATTCTGTCATGGGGCATTCTTGAGTATGGGGATCAGATGAGTGCAGCAAACCATCTGGAGCCTGCAAAAGAATCACTTAAATGGATTACTGATTATCTGGTCAATAGTCATCCTTCCAAGAATGTGTTGGTTATTCAGGTAATTCATCTACAGTAATATTTACTGTTTAGGGCCTGTTTGTTTGTATTAGATTACATGTGAATTTGAATAAATAGGAATTCATGTTCAAATGAGGTCCACCGAAAGATTAATGAAGAGGTGTGGCTTGGTATTGAATTACTTGGAGGTGTGAAGGGGGGAAATAAGGTGGAGATGCAGACTTTCCTTAGGTATTGAATTACTTGGGTGATGGCTTGGTATTCACTTCACATCTTCCCTTGATTCAATTTCCATTAAAGGGGAGGTTATTTGATAATTATTTTTGTATATTTGCCTTTGATTTTCATTTTAACCACTTATGGCATGAGTTCCTATGTATTTTATACAAACAAACAGGCCCTTAGTCCTCACAAATTAAATGTTACTATATTCGTAAGAAGTTCTCATTGGAAAAGCATATGCTAGATTGTGTGCACTTGCATTTGTTCCTACATTGCTTTTCTCAACTTTTTGACTCTGGTGGTTTACAATTTCCATACTGCCCAAATACAAGAGGAATGGATACACATGATAACATTCAAACAACTTGAGCTTTTGTTTATCCAATTCATCTTCAATTCGACATATAACGAAAGGAAAAGAGTCTTAAACATAATTTACTGATGTTTGTAAGTTGTAACTCATAATTTACAAAGAAGTCCTGAGTTTATGGGCTTAATTTATTGAATTATAAGTCTCAATCTGCAAAGACTTTGGGCATGGTATTAGAACTGGGAAAAATCCCATGAAGTGAGCTTTCCTGCATTAGCACCAGCACTGTGACCCCTGGATTGTTTAACATCTGCATATCTTGTCTAGCAAACCTGTAACACAGTACAAACAGGCTATATCTAAGAATCTCTTGTAACATTTAAAGGAGAAATCCATATCACACGTTTTGTCATTAGCCTTTTAAGCTTCATTTCATGTATTAAAATTCCTTTCTTACCAACTACTCCTTAGTCCTAAATATGTTATCTGGGTTTCTTAAGCATCCTTATAAAATTTTCATGCGGTGCAGTCACACATTCAAAACATGCATGTCATTGGTTTCATTTAATTTTTCTTTATCTTCTATGATTACAACTGTCATGATGTTACCGAAGTTCCTTGTTCTGGTTGGTAGGTGGGAGATCCTGAAATAGACCACAAATGTTGGGAGAGGCCAGAAACCATGACGGAGAAAAGGCCTCTTACACAGCTGAACACATCTTACCCAGGATCAGAGGTAGCAGCAGAAACAGCAGCCGCTCTAGCAGCAGCTTCTTTGGTGTTCAAAACCGAAGAATCCACTTATTCAGAGATGCTTCTGGAGCATGCTGAACAGCTGTTTACTTTCGCAGACACTTATCGAGGTTCTTACAGTGTCAGCATTCCCAAAGTCCAAAAGTACTACAACTCTACAGGATATACAGACGAGCTCCTATGGGCGGCTGCCTGGCTCTATCACGCGACTGAGGACGAATCATACCTCAGCTATGTTGCCGTAGAGAATGGATATAAGTTTGCAAACTGGGGACATACTTCATGGTTTAGTTGGGACAACAAGCTTGCAGGGACACAGGTATATACATTTTTCTCCCATGTAGTTCCACATTTTGTAAATGCAGTTACCTTTCTATGAAATTTGAGTCATAACTTTTGTTCACCTTTACCAGGTTCTTTTGTCCAGAGTAGATTTCTTTGCCTCTAATGTCCAAAAAGCAGAGTTGGTTGGACTCCAGAGGTACAGGAGAACTGCTGAGGCACTTATATGTGAACTTCTGCCTGATTCCCCATCTGCTACACTAAGTAGAACACAGGGTAAATTTCACTTTTAAACATTTACTTATGTTCTTTATGTGCTTGTTTCTCTTAGTTGCATAACATCGTGCTTCGATTTGCTCCATCCTGGTGGTGTTTGCTCGACTGAGTTGTTGCAGAATTTCATCGATCTATCAAATTCCAAGCTCTGACTCTGACATGAGCAAACTAACATATTCATTGCCCACATATTGGAACAATTACTACGCCAATATAACTGGAATAATTCAAGATTTGAAAAGATAAAAAATTGATCTTGGTCTCCTCAGAAGATTCTATTAAGGATGGCAATATGTTGGGCTAGTGGCCTGTCATATTTTGGGGTTGATGCCTGTTGTAAGCTTGATATACATTGTTACACCGTTCTCTATCATCTTAAGCTTTTAGAGTAAGTGGTTGTCAACATGGTATCAAAGCGGGAGGTCGAGTGTTCAAATCCCCTGGGCTGTTGTGCCTTGTATTCTCCCACGGACAGAAGGTGTGATTCCTGTGCGGAGCCTCTGTATTCTCCCATGGAGGATGTAATTCCCATTCTCTATCAGCTTTTTAGATGTAAATACTCTAAACATCCTTTTGATCCTCACATACTTCAATGCAAAGAATTCTCCCTAGAGAAAATGCATCGCCATCATGCCTATAAACAAACCCGAACAACCACATTTCCACAAATTTTGCAAGCTATTCATAACTCAAACTCGACCCTATTTAAATATATGAAAAAAAAATAGTAGTGTAAAGGACCAAGATTCAGCCTTATAAATAATTATAGAGTTTGTTCATAATTGAAAAGTATCTTTAGCGAAAAAAGGAAGAAAAGTATGGCATGTGTAGCACTCAGGTTAGGCAGATTGCCAAAGGCCCAACCTGTCTACACCCTCTTTGAAAATCTAGTCATGGATTAGTTGAATGACATCTGTAGGAAAGAAGCATTTATAGGTTTGACGTCCAAATTAACTGGGACAGTGAAGATAAAATAATAGCTTTCATTGATGTTTTATATGCTTAAAAATATGTCAAATTTTCACAAATGAAATCCTCTCTGCAGTTTATAAATCGGAATAACATTAAAATGAGCATCATCCATTTTAATCACGACTTGCTCCACAGGTGGCTTGATATGGATAAGTGAATGGAATGCTCTGCTACACCCTGTAGCTTCTGCATTCCTGGCTCTAGTTTACAGTGACTACATGCTCACTTCGCAGACCCCAGAAGTGTCTTGCAGCGGACAATCCTTTACGTCTGCAGATATCCGCAAGTTTGTCATATCACAGGTACATTCTCAATACATATGTTAACATACTAGACATTTTGTTGTGGCTTAGACATTTTATCTTTGGTCTTCTAATATTTCTATCCACTATTTCCATGCCCATTCTAATGGAGATACGTGTTTCATGTCCAAATGTTGCATAGATAGGGCCAGGCTGCTTCAAATGTAATTGAATGTGGACTGATTTCCATTTTTCTTGGGTCTGAACTGCATATTTGTTTCCTACAATGTCAACCCAACCGCAGCGTATTCTTTTCTAATTAATGGATTGGATCATGTACATGGTGGGGCTCATCTTGGGGATTGCTTATAGGTTGCTTGTGTGCCTTGGCATGTGTACATGAATGCACATGAAAGATTGCTCATGAAGATTGTTGAACCTCTTCTTGCAATAATTCCATACATCTTAATAAAACTCTTCTAGTTATATATCCCAGTATTGCCCAGGATAGACCAGAATGGAGGATCGGAATTCACATAGCCAACCCCAACATAGTTGGAACAAGGCTTTGATGATGAGGATGAGTTGTGTATTCCAATATATTTTGAATGAATTGACGCATTCAGTCAATTTCTAAGGATTTTGAAAATCATCTTATAAACTCATGTACTTTTCTAGGTTGATTATGTCTTGGGCGACAATCCAATGGAGATGAGCTATCTTGTTGGATATGGGAGTAAGTATCCAGAGCAGGTGCACCACAGGGGAGCTTCAATACCGAAGAATGCAAAAACAGGCTGTAAGGGGTTCCAGTGGCTGGAATCAACTGAAGCCAATCCAAATGTTGCCGTAGGAGCACTCGTGGGCGGGCCATCCTTGAATGACACCTATATAGATGTCCGGAACAATTCAATGCAAGGGGAGCCCACCACTTACAGCAGTGCCCTTATTGTAGGTCTACTCTCTGGCTTGGTCACTACTTCCTCTGTGGCCAAATCATTCTCCTGAGTTCTCGCACGTTCGCATACATGCTTCTTTCTAACAACCTCTGAGATATTCTACAATGAATGGGAAGTGATGTTGCTTTTGTTTGTTGTTGAGCACTGAATCAACATTGCTTGTGGTAATGTTTCCATTCAAGCTGTATACCATTCAGAAATCATTGATCTGCGGCCATTGATTCATTATTTTGAAGATCAGTGTTGTTCTATATGAACTACAGATACTTATGCAAGACCACTTGAAATAGTAGAAATGCAATTCTTTGAGTTGGTCACTACTTGAATTACAGTTTTAATGAAAGATTTTCACCTACTCTTCTTCTCCTTACGAACACAAGGAGAGTGAGTATAAAATACAAGAGTATGACTAGATTCATGATTGACTGAGTACCATTAGCAGCAGGCTATTTAAATGTCTCCAATTTTATAAATTAGAATGGGTTGCACTTTTGAAATATAAATTAACATATATACACTTTACAATGGAAACTGTTGTAGAAGTCATTTGTTCTAATGATAAAATCACAGTTTTGGGAGATTTCACATCACATTTTTGGATAAAAGACTGAAAAGAACAGAGGGAAGGAAAAAGCTTGATAATAATTCAGAATTCTGAACCATCGAAATCCAAGCGAGTGTTAAGATTGGGAGCTTGAATGTATCCCATCAACTTTAGTGTCTGTTTCACAAACCATTATGTCTGCCAAAATGTTTGATTTGTCATTAGGTAATAAATGGAATATGATAGAATTCTACTATGAAGAATCAGCAGTTCTCTTCTTTTTTTTTTTTTTTTTGGGTAATCAATACAGGGGAGCATGTTCTCCACCAAGAATCTAATCAATACAGGTCAGATATTAACAAACCACCCAATTAATTACTACAATCATGTATCACACATCCATGGTAATGCATTGCTGTATCGAGAACTTGAATATTATTCAAGATAATCTATTATGACACATTTATCATCCATTATTCATGGCGTGTTATCAATGATAATAAAACAAAAAAGACCTCATGTACATGACTTCCTTTTTTCCATCCCTACTAATGTATTGTGTTTGTTCCTTCTTTCTTTTTTAATATAATTTACCATTTACCTAAGAAAAATAGTAACAATAACAATAAAATATTAAAACGGCCTAATATACACGTCCTATGAACAATACATCATCATCATACTTAACCCATTAATCTAGGATCCCATCAACAATACATATTTTCATAAAAAGTTAAGAAAATCAAACCATTAACGTCATCCTGGATATTTTTAGTAGTTGTCATTCATGATAGGTCATTTGATAGCATAGATCATACACCCAATGTGTATGGTGATGATATAAAGTAATTATGTGGTAGATCACAATCCAAAGTAGAATGTGCATGAAAATGGATGCAGTGGCTGTCAGAGATCAGTGGATATAAAGTCTGCCATGTATAGAAGCAGCTAATCAGATACAGAGAAAGGAAAGGTAATTCTTGATCACGAAGAAGTAAGAAAGAATTCACTCCAACTTGAAAGTGTCAGACGAGGTAGAAAAAATGTAAAAGTTTTCGCTGCCTACAAACAATGCTTAAGATGAGATGCGACAAAGGATAAAAAAGTATGGTGCACAACAGAACACACTTAAGAAGTGGATCATGGTCTTGTGAAGCTTGACTCTTAAATTGTTGAGATCCTCTATTTGCAGTTTCATCAGTGTACGAGATTCTCTTCTTTCATCAGAGAAGCAATTTCAATGGAAAATCTTTTGAAAGGTATGTCTTTCCACTTGTATTGGTTTATTAATATAAGTAGTTGCTTCTTGATTTAAATCATCATGCAGGCTTCGGATAGGTTTTTTGTATTTGCATTCTTTTCTGTTTAAGATGCTTTGTTAATATCTGATCTGTTCAACACTTCTAGTTCAAAACAGTCTGCTATCTATTGTCTTTGATATGCAATACAGATACTGAATCATCAATACATTGAAAACATGGAACTGGGAGAAGGGTACGACTCTGACTTGAAAAATCTATCTATTACATGGATATGGATAGTGTCCTATCAATGGGATGCTTTAATACAATGTATAATTGCTAAGACTTAAGGAAATCATGAATCTTGAAATAGGTATCAACACATGTACAATACCGCTACTCAATGGACATAAGAGTACCAAGATGTCCTAGTCTATGGGGAAATTGGGTCCCAGGTTTTGTTTTTATGGATGGCAATGGATCATCAGGGTTGGTTGATCATCAAACACAAGCTTGGGTAAGTAATAACTTGTTCAGCTAAACGTACCAAAAGGAAAATCATTATGACTTTTCTATAGGAGTGCGAGGAGAGACGCATTCACACATGCGAGGAGAGGAAAACTGACCTCCTTGCAGATCCAATGATACGTGTTAATCCTTTTAGATTAGTATTTCCTTGGAAAAGTAGCATTGGTTCAAAAATATCAAAAACAAACTAGAGGGCCAAAGATTCAAAACTCATGCGAAGAAAGTTTCAAGCTTGAATTATACCTGAATGAAGTAGCATTGATTTGGAAATTGTTATGAACTGCTCACCGGTCACCACGTAGGCCATATGTTTCACACCAGCAGTTGGTATTCGTATTTCTCCCTTTAAGTTTCATCAGCTAGTCTTAAGCTATAGATTATAAGGCCCTGTTTGTTCGCATTGATATACATATGAATTGAATACATAGGATCAAAAGAAGATTCTATTTGATGCTCATTTTGGAAATTCACCTTTGATCTTCATTTTTAACCACGCTAAGCATTCAATTCCTATGTATTCTTTTTTTTTTGAATGGTCAATTCTTTTGTATTCTAATGCAAACAGACAGGCCTTAAGCAATTACAGAGCTAAAGCAACCTGATATGGAAAGTTTTGTATAAGTTCATGGTTTGACAATCCAGATTGCTGGTCGGATGCCACTGTTGATTTGGGATGGGAACTAATTCAGCTTGGAAGATCCTAACCATCCATTCATTGGCATTCTTCTTGCCTATTACTGTATTTTTTTTCTTGGTTGCCTACATATAGGCCAAAATCTGAAACAATCTAATACATCCTCTGTCTACATTCAGGGCCATGAGATCACCCACTAGAACATTGGACCATATAATTTCTCATGTAAATGCCCCTTTAAGATCTGAAGTCCAGAAAGCTCACGGTGAAAATGTTTATTATGCCAGGCTACTTCAGGTACCTGGATACTTCAAAGTGGACACTGTATCCATATCTTATCGTATTAAATACTTCAGCTTCATGTGCAAAATCCATGTCTCTTCCGCATTCAGTTGTAACCATGACAACATCTGCGCAGAAAAGTGGACACTGCTATTCTTGATAGGAAGGAAGAAGCACAATTGCTTGCTTTGAATGAGCAATTCAAGGTCATGACATTGAAGTTATACAATGTTTAATCAATGTATTGTTGTTATTTCAATAGCTAGAGTTGGAGAACATGAAGTATTTATTTGTGAGACCAATTTTGATTGGGCTTCTGTAGATGCAACTGAATGCTTATGTCAAGTTAGTAACATACATTGGATGGCCAGATCAGAATATGTCTATTACTTTGGGTTTGGGTTCATATAAGTAGGGCCCATGGTTTAGTTATCGAAAATGCTCCTGTGACAGGACCTACAGTAGATGGCCCATGCACTGAATATCTCCATTGGTTCCTAGAAGTTGTGTTCAAAAAATAAAAGGTAGCAACAGTCCATGTTCAACATAAATCCAAGGAGTGGATGTTCATCATTCCATCTAAGAGGTTTTTTGCGTACATTGGCCCACATATCCTTACACTTCCCACAATATCATTTCATTGACAATAACTTACTTTTCTCCCTTATCATTTACTATCATCATAAATCTCATAATATGGTTTGATTTTTGTTAGTTTGGGGACTGTTCTTTAGAAGGTGATTTGGGGGTGCTTGAGTCTTGACCCTTACCCTAATTATTTTTCAGGTTAAATAAATCTGTGCTTATGGGTCAGATACTAATTAATCTATTTACATATATTTTCTAGACCAATCAAAGGTCACAAGTAAAGGAAAAACATTCTCTTAGCCCTTATTCCTGCGGTAAGTGGGGCTCGCTTTTCACAAGTCAGACACAGCTACTGTGGGCCACCATAACAACAATTGTTGCCATACCCACCACCTTCACCCAAACAACCTAGTAAAGAAATATTTATGAAGTCAATGGACTATTTTAGGAATATCCCTTCATTGCAAATTCTTTTATAATTAAAAACAAAGCCAAGGGTGTTCTTACAACTAAACCCACATAGTCTAATTCTGTCAAGAATCTTGGATGCATATTCCCATTTGGCCTTGAGACATAATGAATTTTGGTGATCAAATGTTGAATGATGTTCCCATCATCTGTAAAAGAGTGCGTAATGTGAGGTTGACTCAATATGTAGAGCTGGACATGGGCCGCTAATCTCTCTCTCCCTCTTTATCTTTTATATTAAAGTCTACATCTATGCTCTTTTATGCAGGAAAAAAGGGATGAAAGAAGGAACATTTTACGGTGAAAATGAAAGGTAACAGGAGATGCCCTTTCTTTCAACTTTCAAAGAGATGCTGTTGTAATGCATACATCACGCTTAGAGGTGGCAAAATTTGACCTGACCCGTAAACCCGACCCGCCTAATCCGACCCCACCCCACCCCGATAGGGATGTAAATAGGTCGGTTCTGGTCTAAGTCCATGGTGGACCTAAAACCGGAACTGTTTCTTGGAAACCCCAAGGGGTAGCTCAGTTGGCTTAGGACCACGGTTTGCTCCCGGAGGTTGAGGGTTCGAAACTGCGCTGCCACACTGGGGCCACAGGGGGTTTTTACCCGGCTTTGCCTCCTGGGCCCGCAGGGATTAGTCCGGCCCGAAGGGCTGGGACACCCTGCGTCAGCAAAAAAAAAAGCAAAAAAAAAAAAAAAAAAAAAAAAAAAAAAAAAAAAAACTGTTTCTTGGTTCCAGAACCAAAACTTTATATGGGATGGGTCCGGGTTTGGCCCCGTTTCTTTAGTGAAATTTCTGCCAAAATTCATCATGTCTAGAAATTCCTGGACATCATGTGACATGTTGTCCCCAGCCACATGAAATATCTCTTTTGACCTTTGGAAATCCAAGAATTCCACTCCCTTTGCATTTTGGTGGAATTCCTGGATGCTCAAGCCCAAGGAGCATTCATGAATACCATTATGCCTGGGAATTCAGGAATTCTAGCAAAGAAATAGGTCCTAAATTTTAGAAAAGTTTCTCAAATTTTGAGGTGATATGTTGGGTCCCGGGTCCACAAATTGGAACCAAGGTGGGACTGGACCGGACCCTTTACTTATTGGGGCCTAAATAAGGACTTAAGCCCGGTTTTTACTGGTTGGAACCTCAGGGTAATCGGAAAATCAGGACCCATTTACATCCCTACACCTCGACTTATATGTGGGTCAGTGTTTGGTGAGGTTAGCCTGACCTGGAGGTAACAAGGTTAGGTTAGAGTTGATCCGCCTTACCTGACTAACCATTTATAATATTTCTTATATATTTATAACTAGTAATAAATAATACTTACAAGTTCATTAGCACTAATGCTATTTTTTGTTTTGTTTTTCTTTGTACTTAAAACTAAGTTTAATTCTCATTGATTAATCATATGCGTCAGATAATGCTTAAATCCAAGTGAATACTTAACAACATTTGAGTCATTCATCAGGTTAGGTCCACTTGAGTTAGATGGACCGGGCATTGGTCATGCCCAACTCTTGAGATTTTCATATTTGAGGTGGATAGGCTTGATCCAACTTAAGCAAGTTAGGTGGGTCGAGCTGGTTTGATCTGCAAAAGGTGAAAGTAGGGGTTGATGGAGCCATTTAATAAACGGGTTGGATACAAGTAATTCAGGCAGCCCATTTGATCTTTGGTCCTAACTCCCTACAAATGGGGCTATCCAGATAGCTTAACTGATGGGTCCCACCTTAACTAAGCATCCCTTTATTCTGTTCATGGAAATAATCTAAAATCTTCAATTGGTGGCCTCCAAACAAGCAGTTTAGTATATATAAAGCAGTTCACATTCAAAAGAAAAGGCAAAAAAGGTTGGCATTCTCATGATACAATAATCACAGTTGGGTCCATCAAATCAGCACTGATATCTATGATCCTTGTACCCCACATAAAATATGGATATCCCAGGTTCCTCTTATTTCATCAAGGATAGAATTGCATGGTTTTATACTCCAATTCCTATTGTTCATCCCTGGGAAACGCTTTTCATTTTCCACAAAAAAAAAAAAAAAAAAAAAAACTCAAATCTTTGGGACCCATTTTCATTTTCCATTAATGATTCTCATGCACAAACCTACCCTCAATCTGTCTAAATTCAATACTTAACAATGCTCATGAGGGGTTGGCATTTGAAAACTTCCAGGAGATGAATTACTAATAGAATATGGGTTCTCTTTGAAATTTTCCTAGAACAAATTCCCCAAATTCTTTCCATCAATCCAGCTCTCAAGAACATTGACATTAGTAGTTATCTCTGCCTGATTTTTTGCTAATTGCCCAAAAGATTCTCAACTGTTTCCTAAAGTGGTAATGTATGGAGACATGGTTCACACCACAATCAGAGTCAAGGATCTAAGATTCCAGATGATGTTTTCCATTCTTTATTCATCTCCCAAAACAATAAAAAGGCTACTTCCATTCAAACATATGCATACAAAAGGAAGGAAACTAGTGGAGGCACATAAAAGATATAATTCCAAATGCCCTCTCTTTTTGGTATTTGTTGACTTTCTTTAGCCAAATCCCATCACAGGAACACAGTTCCCACTTTCTCACACACCCTTATCCACAAACATGGAGTTGGAAGGAGAGAGAAGCTTCATTCAACTACCATTTTCATACACATGGAAGCTGTCCATAGGTGGGCATGGTCCACATGGAAGGAGACAGGTGTACTCTGTCCTTCCTCACCAATAATTGAATAGATTGGCTTTGGTTCACTAGGTCAGAGGTCCATCCTTCCATTTATGTGGGACTCACTTGGTTTTTTGGTTTAATGCTTTCCACTGTCCATTTGGTGGGCCCTATGTAGATGTGGTCCTACATTTATGTCATGGATGGACAAGGACGCTCTTACCATTCATTTCTCGGGTCCACATTTGTAAGAATAAAAAGCACTCACAATTCTTCCTCATCATAGTCATTCTTACCGTCATAAAAGAAAGTTAAAGTCTACTTGAACATATTTTTTTGCATGAATTTTGGACAAACACCTATGTTACCCCTTGAATATCAGTGATATTCAAGAGGTAACATAGGGGTTTGTCCAAAATTCATGCAAAAAAGTATGTCCAAGTAGCATTACTCTAAAAGAAAACACCATTTTTATATTTGTTTTGAGCTTGGCCTTTTGAGTTTTACTATTTTTGTTTGTTTTTTTTAATAGAATTTGAATTTTACGATGCTAATCCCATCACACCATCTCAGTGGATGATCAACTAGAAAATTGAGTAGTAAAAATTGTCTCAATCATGTTGTATATATGTTTATACAGTTTCTTGCTTATATTTGGTCTATTTTGTAATAAAATAGAGTCATTTTATCCCATACATAAGATCAACTGGTTAGCGACATGAACGTATTAGTGAGAGCGAGTGCATTCAAGTCAAAAAGAAAAAGAGCCACATTGAGGTTTCAATAAGAAAATGTATGAAATGGAGCACATGTCTATGAAGAAAATTTGAAACTTCAAAGGCATGGTACTCTTGAGTTACAATTTGGGAGTCGAAACTCTAATGAAGCAACTTAGGATACATTGATGTAGCAACTGTTGTAGAAATGAAAAGCCTCCAAAATGCGCTTTTTTACCTTTTATCGAATGCTTAAAAAGCCTTTTCATGTATATGCAGAAGTTTAAAAACAAAACAAAAAAAAATGTCATTTCTTGCAAAAACTAATGACACCAAATGAAAAAAAATGTAGCTATGAAAAATTGAAATATTTTTGTATTCCTTTTTTGGTGAAAATGTGTTAAGCAAAACTACCCTTAGTTTTGAAGTATCATATCATTTTTTTCCTATGCCTGCATCGTAATCACTTTACATGTCTTTTATGAAGTAAAATTTTTAGCTTATAGTAAAGTGAAAGTGAGCTTTTTTACTGGTTAAAACTTTACTTTTCCACTTGTTTTGACGAATCGGCCATGGTAAGTTTAAATGGCAATTGAGATTACTTTAATAAAAAATTTACGTTACCACTTGCTAAACAAACATTGCGTTCATTATCCATTCAATTTAGAAATTAATTAGAATGAATGAAACGAAATGACTAAAATAAATTGAGAAGTTTTCGTAGAATCTATTTCTATTGTCATCAATCTAATTCTAGAAACGACACAAAAGGCAATTATTGAACTTTTTTACCTTCAAAATCTTTTAGGATTTTAGAATCTTATTTTACCAGTCAAGTACATAATAATGCATTGATAAAATCTACACAACCCCAATTTCTCGACAAATAAGATAAATTACCTCCAGGAGAATTCATATGACCAAAGAGAATCTTTATAACACATGGTTGCACCCAAATGACATGTGCACTACCCATCAAGCAAAATGAACCTAAAGACATCTTGTACAATAAATCCACTTGGACTGACCCTATCCAGTCATCCAACCACTGTCTTGTCACCAAGTGGCACATCTATTGTGGATCTCTCAAGAATAATTAGACTTGAATAAAGGGAAATTACATCAATACACATGATATGTCTCCATCTCCCTGTCCTTCACTTCTGCCTTTTTTCACTGCTGTTTTTGCTCCAACAACAGCAGCCCATCAATAGAACAAAAAGGCCCCTAAAAATTAAAGACACAGTTACAGACCTACAGCCTACAGGTATCACCGACATGAGAAAACGCGTAATGACATCGGACTTAGGACTATAATCTAGTATTGTGAAATTGAAAAGATGAAAAATCACAATAAATGAAGATTTTTGGAGATGTAGGGTATGAGCTATGGCCCAATCGTATTTATACGGTACACTCAACGCGCGATTTCTGACTTTTCTGTGTGACCCAACTGCTCTACTTCCCATCTCAACTTGGGTGCCACCCCATCGTGCTTAGGCACATAATCCTGCACAAAACAAATTAGGGTTTCAGGAAAGTCTTAAGAGAATTGATCACTTGATTTAAAAAACTTGCTTTGAGTTGCCTGAGTGAGGACAAGTTGAGTTGACTCAACAGTCAAGTCAATGAGTCAAGCAGTCAAATTTTGAGTACTTGATTGGATTTATATAGTCACTTGAATTAATATTTTTTTTTCACTGCTATAAATCATCCTAAACAAATGAGTTAAAAAGACTACATTGATGAATGGATTAAAGACATCAAAGTCTCATTGAGGGCCAAAGCTTTTTTTTTTTTTCTTCTTCTTCTTATTTATGTACTAACACTTGGACATGGCCCATCACTTACCACTGAATATTTTGGGGTGGTGCCACAGCCAACACTTGCAAGTGGACCACCACTTTAAAACTGATGGGACTCCATGAACCAGTAGTTCATGAACCAAAATAATCTGAAGCTTGCTGCAGTATTATTATATATTCCCTAGAAACTCTGTCATGGGTGAATAATTAAAAAAAGGAGATGTGATGTGACTTTTTCAAGTTGGACAGAGTAAGCGTACTCGCGTCCATGCTATAAGGGTAAGAAATTGAGAATGATAATGATGATGAATAAGAGAGAGAAAATCCGACGATTTCAATGCAGTGGTCCAGCTTAATTAACAGCACATCATCATCTCTCTCCATGAATGGTGAATGAGAAAGTTGAAGACAGGTGAATCCCAGCCTTAGATAGAGAAAGTTGGAATAAAGAGAGAAAGGAAAAACTATAGCATTTACACTGCCGACTAGTAAGGTTTCTCCAATTGATCTGGGCCCGGGTCAGGTCCATGGTGTAACCAGACAGATCCAGTTATTAATTGGTGTATACACAACCCAGGGTCGATGAACCCAATTAGAGCAGGACCAAGAACATCTACTCAATTCCTATTAATTAATCTTCTCTCTCTCTCTCTCTAAACAATTCAATGACCAATCCTTTCATTTCACACCTAACACAGTAGTTGTGGTACAGACATGAAAGTGATTGCCTTGTCATTCACTTTACACAGACAAAGAAACCCATGCAATTTTCTGAAGACCGGGGTCGTTAAACCCACTTGGTTGGTCTCTTGTAGCCCTCAAATCTTATATTATCATTATCATGTACCACATGTTATCATTACCATAGAGAAAGCTTTCTTCCATAAGTGTTAACTCTCGAGAGTCGAGTCTCAGCTTCCAAATTTAGTAGTACTTTTCCCCCCAGAGAAAGTAGATATGGTACACATCTATAATTAGACAATGTCTTATGTGCATCTGATAACACATACCTCCAGCTTCCTCATTAATTCATGGGCAGTTTGGGCAGAGACTATAATGTGACGGTCAGCTGGTGTAATGAATCCTTCATCTACAGCTTTGTCTATGAAAGACAATAGGGAGTTATAGTACCCCTCAACATTCAACAAACCCACCTGCACCAAAAAAATATATATATAAATTGATATATGAGAAGGGGACTTGAAAAAAAAAAAAAAAGGAATGTAATATGAGGTGAGGAAAAAATTATAATGCCCCTGATCATACAGCCATTTGTTTAATTGGGTATTGAATTTTTTCTAAACAATAAGGTGCTGGAAGTGAAGAATTAAAGGTCATGTACGCTGGTGTCTCATGTAGTTCTGTATCTTTTTTTTTACCTTAGATCTATCACACCTACCTCTTTAGTAGGATTTCATTTACCTCATTACTGATTAAACAAATAGGCCATTAAGATTCTAAACACTGGTTTTACCGGTTTGTCATGTATCCCCAGCTGCGCCCATGTGATCACCTCTAGAAGTTCTTCGAGTGTTCCATACCCACCTGTTTTGGTCATCCCACAGGACTAGTTAGCATCACACAAATAAATAACAATGAAAGCATGCAACATGCAATTGCATATTAAAGTGTAAAGGGTTCGAGATAATAGTAAAGAATAAGTCCATCTTTCCGGACTCAAAAAGTTTGGATACAACATCATTTAATTTTGCGGGTAAGTCAAGTGTTATTTCTATTTAAAAAATAGTTAGTTTCATGACTTTCCATAATCAATTTTTATAGCGGGCTGTCTAGTTGAGATCGGTTCAAAAATAAGGCTTTAATGATTACGATGATGATATGCTTCAAACAATGTGATATGAAACTCTTTAATAAAAGAAATTAAACATTTTCAATTCAAAAGGAAACTAACTAATTTATGATGCGAGTAGCACATAAATTATGAAACTATAGTATAGTGCTAAACAATGTTTTTTTTCGTTTCATACTCACTTAAAAGTCCCATACATAATGCATTAGAAGATATTTTAAATGCATGGTATTCAAATTTTGTGAACGTAATGGTATACCAATCACATCTAGACCAATAGTGTATACCAGGCAATGCTATGAAGGCATCTGCTTGTCGCGCCATTTCTGCTTTCCTCTGGTGCATATCTGATACGGGCCGCACTTCTCCAACTGTTTTTCCAGTTATCTGAAATCAACCCATGTTTCAAATTAAACCATTTATCTGAAAACAACCAAGATTTCAAACTTTTTTGTAGTAATTCCTCAATCAATGGAAGTAGGTAGAACTATGCTACCTCTCTAGGCATGAGTGTCTTAGGAATAACCCTGTAAGAAACAGAAAGAGCAATAAATCCTCAAATCAGAAGAAGTTGCAATGTTTGATACTTTTTACCCCATATGAAGAGTTGGATGAGAGAGAGAGAGAGAGAGAGAGAGAGAGAGAGAGAGAGTAATAACTACCCCATACCCCAACACATGGCGACCACCATCATAAACAGCTTGTGAAACAAGACCCATTAAACCAACACTCCCTCCTCCATAAACAAGGTCAATGCTCCTTTCCACCTGAAAAATTAATTAAAAAAATCAGAACAGGACTATAAAACAGAGTACCCCAGAAGTGTTTCTCAATTGAATAGACCTCCTTGGTCCTTTCCTCTCATTTTCTCTGTTGGGTTTTCAAATGCAGTCATTAAACACTAGAATGAATGGTTTTTGTTCATTAACAACATCAGTTTAAAGGGTTTCTGCTATTATATTTCTTCTCTTTAAACAGAGCACCAAACCAATTCAAACAGAGAAATTCAAAAGAAAGCAAGGAAATAAGTGATTGCTTGTGGTTTTCAGTTGAAATTAGAAGATGGGTTGATGTTGTTTTGATTAGAAGTGGTTGTAATCTTTAGTACCAATTCCTTGCCGAGCTGAATTGCAGCAAGCTGGTAGCTGCTCTTCTTGCCGGGGCTGCTTCCACAGAAGACGCATACCCTTTTGAACCTTGATTTCTTGAACTGCTGGCGTTGGATTTCCATAAGAAGAAAGCAAAGCAGATGCCACAAACAACAATCTCTCTCTCTCTCTCCCCTCTGCTATGGCTATTATTGTTATGTTGGTTTCTTTGACTGTGCGAATGTTCGAGGCAAAAAGAGCAGAAGGGGTTGGGCTTTTAAATCCAACAGTGGCGAGAAATTGTGCCCACACAGCACCATCTCATGATACGATAAAAAG
This sequence comes from Litsea cubeba, assembly GCA_012931725.1. Classification (NCBI taxonomy): domain Eukaryota; kingdom Viridiplantae; phylum Streptophyta; class Magnoliopsida; order Laurales; family Lauraceae; genus Litsea; species Litsea cubeba. The sequence goes on from CM022947.1 coordinate 102,479,077, forward strand.
GAAAATCTCTCTTCTGACTAGATAATTTGGGTTGAAGATAGTATGGTGGGGGCTCATTGTGGGTGAAGCCAAATGCATACTGAGGGTTTTTATTCGGTGGTGCGGAGTCTGCAGACAATGATAAAGTAAAGAAGTTGATTAATAAAATAAAATTTTAAATAAATTATTAGATGAGTGTTTCTAAAATTACGTAACTGCGACTTACACCCGTGTGTGACCACTTGGTCCGCCCTTAGGTAAAGCTATCAGACTTGAGTGATCCTAACTACATATAGATAAGATCTAATGGACTAGACTTATAATTTGTGGGACCGATGGACTTAGTTCCACAATAGAGCATTAATCGGATTGCTTGAATCAATATGTGGTCCATATCGTTCCCTAGATTAGTAGATTATGACTCCCAAAGTTTACCATATATTATTTAATAGCCCCACTTGTATATTGTTAAAATTTTCAATTTTCAGCTCTTTTATCCAATTATACTAATGCTATTTTACCCACAACCGATCTTGACTTGGATTTACAACAGTTCCGCATTATATCCGACTCATTTGCATCCCTATATAGGAGTAGTTTTCAATAAAATCAAGAAAAATAATTAAAAATATTCTCTCTCTCTCTGTTTTTTAAAAAAAAACACCACACAAGATTGTAGAAAAGTTGCTTTGTCCATTGAAAATTGAGAGGTTCTTCTTACTTTTCCATTCTACTTTGTGTCGAGAAATTGACGAGAAATTTCACAGCTGGCCTTTTCAACTTATCCCGTGATATATGGGCCATCCTGAGTTTGCCTGTGACTTTGAAAATCTACAAATTAAGTACATAAACAATGCCTTAAACAAGTGAGGTCCATCTTCCATGAAAATGATGAGTGTGGCCCACTTTGCACCGTTTCCTTTCCAAAATTCAACCCATGCACCTTACTTTGTGGAACATGTGTTTTAAGATACTATTTCATTACCTTGGTATCCTTTCATTTGTTAAGCTCCAGCTCTCATGTCTCATCCAAGTTATATTCTATTTGTGCCTGATGTAAGAAGCAATTGCTCAAACTAATAGTGTGTTTTAAAACAAGAAAACATTTGACTAAACTTGTATTAATATCCTTCCAACTGAGATTTTCTTCCTTTCCTCCCTCTAGAAACTGCTAAGTGGGCCTCATGTTCAACCACAGTAGAAAATGATCATAGCCATCCAAATGGGGTTCCTAGTAAATGAATTGGGATTGAAAGAGGACCAGGCCCGGCCCAGTTTCCAATGGGTGTTGTTGGATCTGGGTGAGATTTAGGATATGTATGGGCCCTATAAGCCCTCTAAGCTACAGACACTTATGGGCTCTTTAGACGTCCGTGGGTTAGAATTCGGTGTAGTTTCAGCCCAATTGAGAGTATGAATGGGCCTCTCTTCATAGAGGCCCACCCTCTCACCGATCCAAATGGTTTAACAAAATTGGATCTGATATTAAAAGGCTAGGAATGGGCGAGGCTTAAGGCCCACATAATTGATCCAGTCTACAAATTAGGCATGGCAACTAAAAGTATAAGCTCTAATTTACTCTGGCTTAGCATGATCAGACCCATACATGCCCCCCTATTTATCACAACTAATCCGGGTTTTATGCCAATTAAAGTGATATACATGGTTGAATTGATATAAATTAAATATATAGTCATACTTTTCGCACATAACCAACCCGAGCCAACACTCGGCTGACTGCCCAGGGACCGATACAAGGGTATATGGGTTTGTGGGCTCTCCTTTCCAAAGTGTGTGCTTCTCTTCCTACCTGTACTACGTGTATGAACTATCACCATAGAAGCAACAAGAGGTGGAGGGAAATTCAGGCCCACATGTGGAGAGAGAGAGAGAGAGAAGAGTAAGCAAATTTGCAAAGTGTCACTAAAGTAGTTGAGTATTATAGATCCTAAAATGCATGCTGTCTATGATTTTTAGGTACGTGTATATCCTGGCGTACCCATACCAAATGATATTATATTGGTGTTCATACTTGATACCCATACTAAATGATATTATATTGGTGTTCAATTCATATTTGATGCTATATACATAATATTTGTAACGGAAGAGTCTTGTTTGTTGTACTTTTTCTATGCCATTATTTCATTTGATTTTATTAGTTTTCTTACTTTTCAGCATTAATGATAGAAAGGAGTGTAAATATAATTTTATGACTGTTGAAATATTTTAAACAAAAAATATATTTTACTTTGCGTAAGAGTCTTAATTTAAAATATGAAATTTAATGTAATGGATGTGATAAAGCAATATTTTTTCTTCTTTTTTTTAATGGTTAATCCATTAAAGGAATTGAGAGCTATACTGACGTGCTTACAACACCCAATCAAAAATAAAGAGAAAGAAAAACCAACAAAACAAACCATAGGAACCCAAAAGAACAACAACAATCCAAAGACCCAGTTAAAAGGATGCAACATCCTTCCAATTGAACATAAAGCTATCTTTATCTTTATCTTTATTTTTTACCTAACCTTGGCCGGGACTTATGAGACCCAGCTATGGGAAAATAAGTGTGCTTGGGCAGGAAGATAATCTGTGGCTATGAGAAAAGAAGCATAGTCTTATAAGGAGAGAAACTGAAATTCTGGATAATTAGGTAAGAAACATTTTACTCAACCGCCTGGGCAACCTTTTGTTCTTGATCTTTATCCATCTTGGGTTTCCAAAGATGCCAAGTTGTAACTTTGATTCCTTCATTCGTGTTATAATCTTTATTATTGCATGAAAATCATAGCTGGCTGTCATTAGTGACAGCGGTAGTAGGATCAACCCAAATCCAACCTTTTTATTAATTGGGTTAAAAATGTCAATTGTTTCTTAATTAATAGGTTGAATTAGGATTGGGTTGGAGGGTCATAGGGTAATTATTTGTGTTGAATTGAGTTAATTTGGTTTAAGTAAGCTTAGTCATTGCCAAGGATCATTTCTCTGGTGATGTTGTTAGCATGGTGCTAGTAGCAGAGAAAGGGCAAAATCTTGAATGACGCATGGTCAGCACAAGGTTTCATACATGTTTCACAATGCATATCGGGACATATATATATATATATATATATATATAACTGTTCATAGAACCAAGTCTGGCTCAAATCTGCCCAAGCCCGAGTTTAAGAATTGAGTATTTAGACTATCCAACAGGCCCAATGGGCAGAGTTCAGACCCAAATTGAGGATTAAGATCTCTAATTAGCAATCAGATCGAACTCAAGCCTAAGGCTCCAGGCCCCTCAAACATTAATTAGTTATAAACACATATATTTATAAAGATGTATGTGTATAGTTGTGTTTTTAAGAAATGCCTATAATATACTTATGAAGCGTTTATTTGGATAATAGAGATAGATATCTTGAATAAAAAGGAAAGGATAAAAAAAAAATAGATTAGGTGACCAGTAGACAGAAAAGATGATTTTAACTGTCCCTGTACTAAATCAGTCATTTTGTTCGAAAACTTTTTTTTTTTTATTATTTTCTACTAGCGTCCTTATCGACCTTTATTTTATAACATTAAGGGTTCTCATTGACTCTGCGGTGTATGTTTATAAATGAACGGAACACTCATCCTCATTTTTTATTCTCGGTGAAAAAACTCTTTCTAATAGTAATTCACTAAATCCCAACAAAGAAATAGAATTGGAGTGAGGTGAACATAGATGCTTGATAATCAGGGAAATAATGAAACATTTGAAGGTAAAATCCAAAATATGACATATGAGATTAGTTAAATCTTCTTCCCCATTAGTTTTAGATCCTCAAAAAGATTATTGAATTTACATCATACAAATTTTATTACTATAAATGTTGATGGTTTCCCCTAGCTGCTAAAATTAGAATGGGTGAAAGGACTAGTAGATCAACCAAAATGTGGGCTCCAATAAAGAAAAAGCAAAGAAAAAGTGAATGATGTGGACAATTGTGCCTGTATCAAATTTCCATATTCGATTGGCTTCTATGTGGATCAGTCCCATCAAAAAAGGCCACACACACATATGTCAGAAGATGGTACCCTAAGACACTGCCAACTGTTCACATTAAACTCCAAAAACCGAGCAGTAGTTGGACGGCTATGATTGTCCGGACTCCCACGTGGATAAGGAATAATTCAACGGTAGGTATGGAAGCTGAAAAGCATCACAGACTTGCAAGGTCCACGTTCATGTACATGTCTCATTGTCTCTACATTGCACGTGTAATGAGGATTCATTCCACAAACACCCTCTCTTCTCACCTTCCTCAAATGTGTGAGCATAATGCCATTGCAAAAACAGATAAAAGCACAATGCAAAAGCTGAAGTTGGATTTCGGCACAAATTAGAGATGGCCTCAATATCAGTCTAGCTAATTATTTCAATCCTGTCTCTTAATCTCAACTCTTAAAAGTTTAAATACCATGCATCTTTTAGATTTATCACGATTGATTCCAATATGTCTAATATCTAAATTAGTGCAGAAAAAGTTTTAGTGTCGATTTTAAGGGGCTAAGTACTTTTAAAAGAATTGGATTTAGTATAATTGAACTCATATGCGCAGGTAAATCAAAGATTTCTTGCAGGGGCCAATGTAATAAAATTCTAAGATTTTCTATAAGATTTAGGGTCTTTTTGCAATTTAAGAGGGGGCCATGGCCCCTGCGAGCCCCTCCCTAGTTGTCCCCTTGCTTCTTAATTTCTGTTTCAATGGTTTTAGTTGGGCACCTTTAAGATCTTAATGGCTCTCTATTCTAGTAACATTAGATGATTATTACATTGAGGCATCATATAACCTATTCTTGAAGTGTCCTACTTGATTATCATGTTTTAAATTATTTTTCTTTTATCATGTACTGTAGCCTAGCAAGTGTTGATCTAAATCCTAGAACAATGTTGATGATAAAAGTCATTATAAAATAGTTTCTAATATATAAAAGTAATCACAACAAAGAAAGATGCTAAGCTCATAGGTGGAAGGCCCAAACAGACCATTTACCAACCCAAAAGCTTAAGCTCATAGGTGGAAGGTCCAAACATATATATATATATATATGAAGCCTTGCCAAGGGCATTACTCAGGTGACGTGGGATGTGGGGCTTTACTTTACCAACACTCTCCCCCCCCCCCCTCATGAGCCGGCCCAATAGATTTCATGGACGAGCCTGTCACGTGAGCTACACAAGAACAACGGGATCGAAATCCGATTTAATACCATGCAAGAAACCATATACCAACAAAAAAACTTAAGCTCATAGGTGGAAGGCCCAAACAAGTATATATGAAGCCTTACCAAGGACATTATTCAGGCGATGTGGGATATAAAACTTTACTTTACCAACAGATCTTCCCACAACAAAAGTCAAAAATACAATGCCATAAATCTTAGTTATCCATCTTTATTTAAAGGGTTTTCATCTAGATGAAACCTAGTGTTTAATTTGTAAACCATGGTAGGACTGACTAGTGGAAAAGAGAATACAATGTGCAGTTATGTTGCCAGGTCCGCAGTATATCCCACCACCCCAACATTGCAAGCTGTGACTCGGTGCCCGGAACTCCAAGGCACAGCTTCCAACACCCACACTATTCCTCATCTCCTTCATTTTTAGTCCCGTATTCATTTGGACTTTGTTGTGCTTTTGTTTTCATCACATCCCATCTTTTGACTTCCCCTACCAAACAAACATCAATCACCACCTCCACACACCCCCCTCCTCCTCTCTCTCTCTCTCTCTCTCTCTCTCTCTCACACAGCAAGAATCAGGAATGTTCGATGATCAAGACATATCTAGACTTAGCCCGACTTTATAAATATAGGTCCAAATGAAAGTTTTACCCGATCCCACCAACTTTTTTAAACTATGGACGAGGCTTAGACTTTGGGTTCGGCCATATTCTTATTTTGTTAGTTAATAAAATAACAAATAATAAGAATCAACCTAACCTCAACACGTAGTTTACAAATTTTAGTCTAATTAATAAGGGCTAATTGGATTAGGGTCTAAAATAAAAGCTCGATTTTTAAATCTAATTTACAATTAGTCTATTTGATAAAATTATAAAAAAAAAAGCTCTTATATCATGAGTAGATCATCTTTAGAAATTGTTGTAATTTGGCTCATAATTTGAAAAAGAAAAACTACAATTATCATTTTGAAAAGTTCATAAGGTCATTCTCACGTCTTAAAACATGTAAAGTTTTACAATAATGTTTACCATCCATTTGCTTTAGCTATAAAAAAAACTTATATGGAAAAGCAACTCCCTTATCTTATTTAATATATATAGGCAAAAATTACAATTTGTAGCTAAACTTTAAAAAATAAAAAATACAATTAGAGGTTTACCAAATACTTTAATATGTAAATAAGCTCTAAATTTTGAAATAAGAGCTTATTTTGAGAGATTCCAAATGCCCTAGACAGAAATTAAAGAAAAGACTTTATTTTCAAAATTCCAAAACATTGTCCTTCATGTTGGTAAGAAGATTTTCAATTGCGAGTAGTCCATATGCTAGCTGCATTGAGCTCAGAGGGCTTACTTAAAAGCATTCTTATTATTCGTGGGAGGATAGGTGAAAAGGTCTCTTTATGCATGAGATTCGTGCAAAAAACCGACCTCATCAATTAATTAACCCTAGCTCTTGATTTAACTGTCATAAAACCTTATGGTCGTTTAATCACATGTTGTTTCAAGTAATTCCAATCCATTGTCGAGTAATGTTCAATAAGTAGGGGTGAAAGTACGGTTTTCGGTTCGGTTTTAAACCGAAACCGAAAAAAATCGAAAACCGAAATGTCAAAATATTACAAACCGAACTGGATCGAATAAGATGTAAAACCGAATAGAACCGAAAATAATTAAACGGTTTGGTTTTCGGTTTTTCGGTTTAAACCGAATTTTTCAATTAAACTTTTGGTTTTTCGGTTTTTCCTTTCCCATTTGGTCTTTTACTTTTTTAGTCTTTAGATTATAGTCTATTAGTCTGTGTAAATTAGAGTAATAGTCTGTCTAATACTGACATATATATATTTAATTTAAAACATGAAATATAGTTCGGTTTTTCGGTTTAAACCAAAATTATTTTCTAAAAATCGAAACCGAACCGAAAACCGAACTTGCCAAAAACTCAAAACCGAAACCGAACCAAAAACCGATAAACCGAACCGAACTTAATTTTACGGTTCGGTTTACGGTCCAGAGTTCGGTTCGGTTCGGTTTCTTCCACCCCTATCAATAAGCATAAAATTAGGCATGATGCCAAGTGTGAATGGAGTCATGCATTAATGGACGTGCAGTCGGCTGGTAGAAGAAAATTCTCCCATGTTAATCATCTTATTTTGACAATGATAATACCATCGATCGTCTTCCTTTGTGAAAGAACCGGATTGAAAGTCATGGCTTCTCAAATTCCACAGTACAAGGCCGTATCACATGTTCTTAAAGTCTATGCATGGCGAACAACTTTTGAAGAGACTAGAAGCTTTTCATTCATTCTAAACAGCTGCTAATTTGGTCACGTGAGAACTTGAACTTGTTTCTTTCCCGAAAGCAAAGTTGACTTTGACAAATGCTCTAATAAACTGCTTTAGAAATAGATGTTTAACGGGTTGCCACAGGTTTGGAATTTGGACTATGTTGATCGATCATTGTGGATGACAAGTAAGGTTAATTGAACCTTGCCTGTTTTTGCTTTGTTGAAAATGTCATTATGGAAACAACCCAAAAGTTAGAAGACTGAATAGAAACCCTATGTTATGGATTAGGTCGACAAGCTAGGGTGCAATTAACAGGGTTGGGTTGGGGTTGACCACTCAGGTTGAGTACAAAGTGGAATAAAAGAATAAACCCAGTCTAAACCAAACACATTCATTGATTGAGTAACAACAATGTCAAATGCCAAAATATGAAAATGGCCAACTTGAATCTTGAAATACTGGGCTGGGTTTGGGTTGGATTTCTGATTTAGGTTGAGAAATTGCTCCCTTAAAGAGTTGTCTTTGTGGGTGCATTTGGAACCAACACTATTCTCCTTGGCAGTCAATGCTTCACTTTTATGTATAAAATTGGCATTTGTGTCATATTCCTGGTGTGTCCTTGCCATAATTATGACGTATCATCATAGCCTATAATTCCACTATTCCACAGTGCTAGCTACCCCCTTTCCACTGAATTACTGGAGTTGGAGATCTAAAGCTACAGCATATGAAGCTCTTGGGACACACGAAGCCCAGTTTGTGGGACAAGTGGCTACAATAAGTCATTGAAACAAAACAAGGGTCCATTGAATGTTGTGAGTTTTTCGTTTAAGGACCATATTAACCATTCATTTCTGGAAGTGAATAAAAAGTAGTAACGTTTCTTTTTTTTTCATTATATTCTTACTTATGTAATGATATCATATTACCTTTTCCAATATTATCCATATGTAATTGTAATAGTAACTATGAACCACCCTTCGGCCCGAATAAACATGGTTGTGAATGGGCCCAAACCAAACACCAGAGGGACCAATGTAATTGTCATCGGTGGATAGGGTTGTAAATGGGTACCCGATTCTCTGATTACCCGAAGGTTCCGACCTGTTAGGATCCGGGTCTGGATCTTTATTTTGGTCCCGATAAGAAAATGGTTCCGGTTCCGGATCCTTTTTTTGGAACTGATACCTAAACGGTTCCGTTTCCGGATCCACAGTGACTCAGACCCGTGGACCCGGGACCCGACCCAATATATACTAACATAAGGTAACTTTATTATGTGAGAACAGAACCCTTTTTACTTTTTTACTATTCTACATTAGGGTTTTCTACTTTTCTACATCTCATTGCCGTTTTGGATGTGATTTCTGAATTTTTGGTTAAAAGTGTCTGTTATTGATAGACAAAATGTCACATTAGTGTTTGTAGGTACGTGATCCAATTGAAATGTGAAAAAAGCATAATTTTTTTAAAGAAAATCACAGGTATTAGTCTAGACCCGGAACCGGAACCAGAACCGTCACAAACGGTTCCGGTTCCGGTTCCCATTATTCTTATCGGTTCCGGTTCCGGTTCCCCTTCTTAGAAAACGGTTCCGGTTTCGGTTCCGGTTCCACCCTAGACCCGGACCGGAACCGACCCATTTACAACCCTATCGGTGGATGGTTAGAATCATGCATTCCAACTACAAGGTACGTGGGAACGAGGGGTTGCCCAGTTGGCCGGGAACACCACCCTCTCACCTGGATGATCAGGGATTGATCTCTTAGCTTATCCCCATGTCTAGGGGCTGCCTTCTCACGCCATGAGGGTGTCCTCTCCTTGTCCTTGCTGGTGCTCCTTCCCTCATGTGCGGGTTACCTCTTCCAGCGCGTGCTGGGGTGCAGGTGCTCTCATGGGTCCAGCCCCCTTGGCTGGGGGCAAGAATTTGTAAAGAACTTTTACATGCATAGAACTTGACACCTCGATTATATGCAGGATGAGCAAACCATGAAGAATTTATGCATGCGAAACTAGTTAGATTGCATGATTGTAACCGACCAATCATTGGCAATTAAATGGGTCAGTTCAGTTCGTGTCCATGTCTGGATTGACTCCGAACTCGGCAACACTTGATTCTCTTGATTAATGGACTACCCATAGCTGGATGACCGTTTAGCATATCAAAGTCGACCACCCAAAATTCCCTTTTTTGAGGGCATGGATGGATGTGGAAGCAGTAAAGAATGCATTGAAACAAAGAGCTAGCAGATGGCAGCAGGAAGAAGTGACTGGCGGACTCAGGATTTTCATTTTGAGATCTTATCAAAGGCATTTTTTGAATCACGCAAGTGCGACTGTACCTGTGTGCCAACACTTAGGTCCGCCCATGGAAAGAACACACTTATGCGGATATTGTTGTTACCGGCTCCCTTCCCTCATCGAGTATGAATTCCTTGGTACCTAACAATAACATGCAAATATTAGAAGGATTGTATGTATTAGTGGCGGACCAAGGATCTTCAGTTGAGGAGGGCAGACCCAAACAAGTAGTTGGATTTTGGGCCAAATCCAGGATTTTCATGTAGGTCTGGAGCAGACCCAGAATTTTCTTGTGAATTTGGAAGTGGACCCAAAATCTTCATATGGGTTTTGGAAGTGGACCCAGCTCCGGCAGCGGCAAATGCCCCAAGAGCATAAATTTAGGTCCGCCCCTGTATGTATAGTAATATAACATAAATCATATTAATTGGATCCATTGACTCTTGCACCCAGGAAGAAGCCCATTGGATCTAAACTTGGACCCCAAAACTGGGCACTCTTCGAGGGACTCAGGTTTGGTGCAACCCATTTATAACCCTAGAGCCGTTTTTAATTCAAAACTGAACCAGATTCTGCAACTGATTGAAAGATAGGGGTGGCAAAAAGGTTGGGTCCGGTCTAAAAAAAGTTGGTTGAGGACTTTCATGTTGAGGCGCAACCCAAAATATGACCCATTTATTAAACTGGTCAGGAATATACAGCATACAACTAATACGGGTAAACCTGAGACGAGCCATGTAACCTCTTATAAGTAGTCTGTTTTTTTTTTTTTTTGGGTTTAATTATGTGCAGGCCTGCCTTTCCAGATTAACTATTATGGGCCCAGACCCAGACATTAACATTATTGCCACATAACAGTGGAGCAAACCCAAATTAATTAGATTAAAGCGGGGTTTAGCTGAGTTAGGCAGGTCAAAATTAGGGGTGTGCATAAATCCATTTGACCTGACAAAACCGACCGACCCGACCCGAACCGTGGCAAACGGGTCGGTTATCCAATTAGGGTCGGTTCGGATCGGTTTAAAAAATTATTAACCCGACTGGGTCGGTTCGGTTCTCGGATAGGGGTGTGCATATATCCAATTATAACCGACCCGACCCAGTCTACATACATACCACGTGAATGTCGATACCATTTGTTCATTCCCTTACAAGTTTCAAGTACTAGTCTACAAGCTACAAACTTCCATCACTTTTCATATATGTCCCTTCACCTTACCCATGCATTAAATGGGACGCATGCAAAAAGGAAAATGGAGGGTGCTTTTCAATCGTTGCAAGTTTCAAAACAGTGAGTTTACTACAAGTCTAATTGCTTCTAACATATCACCTCAGTGGAATACAAATATGCACATTAAAGTGTGGAAGACAAACATCCAATTTTAAAAAAATGCAAAAGATGAGGACGTCTGCAACATGGGTTCTTCCTCATTCACTTCAGTCGTTCCTCATCTCCCTGGTTCCTTTGAAACGTCTGCAACATGGGTTCTAATATGGATTTCTTCCTCATCAAAGCATGCTCCATCAAAGATTCATAAAAGGTAAAAATGCATATGGACCGACTATGTATTTGGTGGACACTAGTAGGGTCGGTGGATAGCTGGATCGGGTGATGGATATCCATGAAAAAATCGAGATGGATCGGGTGGTGGATATGGTGGACACTAGTCGGGTCGGTTGCGGATCGGATAAATCCATTGTGTCGGATTGGTTCGGTTCACATAATATACAAACCGACATGGTCGGTTCGGTTGGCGGTTTTAACCCAAAACCGACCCGAACCGATCCATGCAGACCCCTAGTCAAAATGGTATCCAACTCGTTGAACTGCTGGTTATGAGATCTTGACCCATGAGACTGACCCACATATATGGTGCTGGCAGTGGCAGGATATGGGTCTGGTTAGGTGCATTGGATGAGGATCAGATTAAGTGTGAGGCGCAAAATATGACCCGGTCCAAAACTGACCAATATTGTTGTCCCGCAATATATACAGGTTATCATGGGCCAGGGAGACCTGACCCGCATTCAAACGGATCCGGTTAGGGTCAACCCTCATGACCCGCCTAACCTATTTAAAACGGTTGGGTTAGGACCTTGGATCGACCCGCATATTCAAACCTATTTAATAAATTTGGTGGTTTAATATTTTGGTACTTAGGATAGTCTATTTTAATTGGAATGAGTTGAGTTTGTGTTGGGATATTTTTGGCCTGAAATTTAACTCAAGTACAGCTTTAGTATTTGAATTAGCCTTAATACTTGACATGGATTGGGCTTGGGTCAGGAGACATACATTAAATGCTGGTTATGAGGGTCAGGTCAGGTTAACCTGCATCAGGGTTGAAGTGCCTTGCCCGAGGATCAGATACAGATTTTAAAAGTAACAACCCAACCCACCCCAGGAGACGGGTCTACTTAAACGGGTCAGTGCAGGTCAAAGTTTTGGCACCATAATTTCAATTGTGTGGGACATGTCTTGTAATTGAGCAGGTACTGGGTCTTAGGACCTTGTATTTCCAGCAAAAATCAGTCAGTGCAGCAGCACACATCTGAAAGTGGAAGTGTTTATTGGTAAGACGAGGGGTGCAACTCAAGTGGGCCATGCCAAGCTGGGTATTGACAGAGCCTAAGCCTGGCCAAATGGCATGTAAGCCTAAGCCTAGATGAGGTTCAAATGTCCATGCCCGAGCCAGGGCGATATTATGAGTTTATATGCCTGAGTCTCCACATCCAGATCCATCTGCATCTGTGCATCATTTATATGTTTTTTAACTTTTCGTAAACTACTAATTGTAGCATGCACATACTTTTAAGTTGGATACACGTAATCCAATAATAGTCCCAGAAATGAAGAGTTTTCAGTAGTCTTATTCAATGTCAATTACTTGAAGAACAACTTCTTAGCTTCCTAAAAATGAGATTGTCTGTTATCTTGTCTGCTTACTTTCAGTAAATTTCAGTCTGCATATATTACTTTTATCATATTGGAGAGGCCCTGCATTCCTCTGTCATGATTGGTTTATCTAATAGAAGAACATATCACTTGATTCAAGGGATACTGCAATATCTGATGTGAGATGTGATGTGAGGCAAACATATGACACCACCACATGAAGGCACCTGAATTATGTGCCCCACACACAAGTTACCCTTTCCATTCTCTTGGCCACTCAATCCATATCATTGGTTTTCTATAAATACACATACTTAAGGAATCATTTCATCCACTCCACTGCCTTCATTGCTCTCAAACTTGGAAATCTACTTCTGTCAAAAATTCAGAGAAGAGTAGCCACCAGAATCATGGGTATCCGTTTGCCTGCGATGCATTATGCTAAGGAGGTTTTTCGTAGATCTCTAAGTAGAAGCAAGTTGAATTCAGCTTCAAATGTTCCAAAAGGTCACTTTGCTGTCTACATTGGAGACAACCAGAGACGGTTTGTGATTCCAATATCCTTCTTGAAGCACTCATCATTCCAAGACTTGCTTAGCAGGGCTGAAGAAGAGTTCGGTTTTGATCACCCAATGGGTGGTCTCACAATTCCATGCCATGAAGACACCTTCATAACTGTCACTTCTCAACTGAATTGCTTGTGAGGGCTTGTGAGGATAAGATCACAGCTGAAGTGCGCGCGCTAACAAGAACAGACCCCTTGCACTTGTCTCTTCCAATTACTTTTTTGTTCTTATTCCTTGTTGAGAACTAGAAGAAAAGGGAATGAGTTCTCTTACACTAGTTCTAGGTTTTCACATTCCCACTCAATTGAAATTTTTGTAGGGGATGGAGTGATAAAAGTTGCTCCTTCAAAGGCGTATGTGTATATTTAGAGTCATTTGTTTTTGTTTTTTTTTCTTGTTTTGCTCAATCAGCAGAGAAATTCCATTTTCTTCCAAGTCTAATTCTTTTCAGATTGCCTTGTTCTTATCTAAATCATAATAACATCAACTAATGTAAGAGGAATTCTTAGTTGAGCAAGCACACTGACTTTTGTGAATGAACTAGCAACACAAGAAGAACATAGCAAGGTTTAAGTGGTTCGACAGTATGTCTACTTCCACAGTTTAATTAGAGCAATGATCACTATTGAAAGTCCAAATTTATGGGCTACTAGAATGGAATACTACTAGTTCTAATTAATCAAGCAATGCACAGTGGAAATAAACCAATCATACAATAGAACTAACTATCTACCAATCACACACCACAAAAAGGCAGACACAAAATATAGCGTGGAAACCCTATCCAGGGAGAAAAATCACGAACCAGAAATCAAAAGTTCACGAACAGTTACAAGATATACTCACGAGCTCCTGTACCTCAGTCTATACCTCGACCTCAGGACTGTGGTTATTCTTGTAAAGAATCTACTGACACGAAATCCAACGTGCCCCGTTCTCCTTATTTGATCTCCTCGCACCTTGCCAGTAAAGATGAACTATCTTCTCCTTCAAAAAGCAGAAGCAACAATGACCTTCTAGAGCAGCATTTAGAACAATCTCTCAATAGCTATAGAGAATAAACTCTCTCTAATGATCTCTCTGACTTAGATTAATGAGAGTGGTGGTGTTCCATAGGGTTGAGAGCAATACCATATATATAGCCCCAAATTCGTGCCTAATACTTAGAACACAAGTAGGGCTCAAATTGGGAAACAAAGTCTCAAAAGAAAACAAGTTCGTATCATAAAAAGAGACTTTTCCGGAACTGTGCGCGCCTGTTCGCTCGAGCGGACTCTTACTTCGCTCGAGCAGACACGCCTCTGTCTCGCCTTTGCTCGAGCAAAGTCATGGGCGCTCGAGCGGACTCCTTGCTGGACTGTTTGTTGCGGAAATTCAGCAGTTTATTCTTCAGGCTTTCTTCTTCTAATACTTTCAGACCTTTCTTCTTAGAGTCCTTCCCTCTTCTATCTTCGAAGTCCTTTTCTAAATAAAAAATACAACTCAAGGACCCCTAGAGTTTTGTCCAACATGAATTAGCCAATTACAAAAAATACCTAACAACTATCTCTGAGAAATTAAAGCTATAACTTTATGGGGGTTTTTTCACTCTCCTCACTCCTCTCATAATAGACAGATTTTCATAACCCTAAACAACCCACTTGGAGAATATTTATATTCGGTACAAATTTTCCAAAATACATTCTACTGATGGCTGGTGTATTGTGTGATGCAGAAGATTTGTCACCATTGTATAGAAGGAATTTATCACAACACCTACCACCTTATTTGGTGTATCATGTTGGAGCTGTAGCATGGATAATTGGATTGTAAAGAGTTCATAAATTTCAAGGTGCCATTTAAGTCTATGTTAAGTCAAGCAATTACTTAAAAAAGAGAGTCACAAAAAGAAAATATTTTCAACAAGACAGCTCCTTTGTTGCAGTCTTTCATTCCATCATCATGGGTGCTTTTTACTTAAAAATAATGGAAGTTTCTTTTTAACTTAGATACATCCTTGCAACATTTTTGAACTTACAAAGCTCTTTACTTAAAAAAATAAAATAAAAATTTAAAATAATGGAAGTTTCTTTCAACTTGGCTACATCCTTACTGTAAGTGCATAAAAATTCACTCACAGGAGGTGTAGCTTTTTGTAGCTTTTTTGATGAGGATGGAGGTTGCAGCTCCTTTGAAGGTGATAGGATGCCTTTGAACCTGAAAAGGGGAGAAGAAGGGAGACAGTGAAAGACCCTGGCTTGGGCAGCGCAGGGCTCTCCGATGCCTGAGTTAGTTGCAGTTGTAGGACTAAACAGAGGTAGGAGATGTAGTTTGGGAGGAGATGGCGTACCAGCCTATTGATTTTTGGCCATCCTTTACCTGTTGAAGGCTTCTGAATATATATAGAGGGAAAAAGTTGACTTTGGGGCAGGCACTTGAGTGAGAGGCTATCCCATCGTAGCCTACTTTTCTTTAATTGCAGTCCCATCGTAGCCCACTCTGTCCCATCGGGCCTTATCCTGGCGCCTGGGCAGTGCAGCTGTGTCAGGGATTTGGGTGGTGCCCTTATCCTGACATACGTTTTGTCACATGGCTGTCAGAGACACTTGTTACCGAGACCGAGGTAAGGCCCTCCGAAATGAGGCACACGACCGAAACCAAGCACTGGCCGAGATCAATGATGGATGATACCGAGAGTGAGACAGGAACAGGCACATAGCTAGTGATGTGTATAAATTAATAAAGAAATGCAAAGGTGTCAAAACCGATGCATAAAGAATTTATAAAAACCTGCTTTTACTTTCTTTAATACTTTTTCCAACAAAAGCCCTCTCCTACTAATACTCATGATTTATATGAGGCCTCACCAAAACATAGCCTATGTCATGGTTTCTTGTCAGGTGCCGAAACCAAGCGAAGTGGAGAATCTGACCGACATTTTACCGGGACCGAGACCAGGCATTCCGGCCCACTGAGACCAAGTATTTGGCCGAAGTGGAGAGTGAGGAAATATCCATCACACACTTAAAACATTTTTGAAGTCACAATCTCAACAGAATAACAAGGGATTGAACAAGATCACTGGTGTGAAAGTCTTATTTTGAAGCAATTAATAGCAATATGATGATGCTTTAAGTTGGATACTTACATTTTAATTATTAGTTGAGAAATAAAGTTAAGTACTAAGGGCAGTACAATAGGAGTGTTTTCACTTTTTTCTGTGAGACATCCTCAAACAATGGCTTTTTTTTTTTTTTAGTTACATTACAATTTCCATGTAGTTTAGATTGTCTGTTTTACTGTGTCAACTTTCCATAAATTTCAGAATAATGGAGGACCCCGCAATCTGCATTCTTTTTGTCATGATTGGTAAACTATAAAAGAACATATCACCTGATTGAAGGGATTTGGCAATAGCTGATGTGAGATGGAAGGAAAAAGTAGCAGCAACACCACATGAAAGCACCTGAACTATTTGGTCCACACACTAATTTCGCAAATGCCTCTTGACCACTCAAATTCAACCCACTTGATTTATGAAAACTAGTCACCCTGAAACATAATATCAACACTAATAATCAGAAGGGCCTAAATATTAGTGCTGTTCATTCATCAAGTGGGCCGCCAGACATGGATCTTGAGTGTAGTTCAGTTCTTTTGTAAATAATCCAATGAGTTCTCACGGCTTTGTCTAGGGCACATTAACGGTGGAACCACTGAAATTAGGGTCTTGTTCAACATGTTTTCACATTGTCATGTGTGTAGAGAATCAGATTGGTGCTTTTATTGCTCAACTTTGGGCAATGTTCCTCTATAGGTCATATTCATTCATGGCAAATCATTGACTTTAGCAAAACCGATTGTGGGATGGAGAGAATTTAAGGTTTCTAGAGGTTTTCAGAAGGAAGGATTGGATGATTGATGCAAGTTGCTAGAGAGGTCAATTAACATCCCAAAATCCTGTGATTTGTCTCCAAATAGTGAAAAGTGTGAATTGATTTGCAACATAATTGTGATGTATGTTAGTTTTGCCATGATCTTAGTCATATAGTCATAATGGATGGATCTTAGAGTCAGTAATAAAAAAAAAACACACTAAATTAGACTTTAGCCATACATGTGTCCATGGTTGAACATGACCAAATAAAATCTTTAAGAAGAAGGCATGATTTCTTCTAGGCACCTCCCTTTATAACAAGGATGATGGCTTCCTATGAGAGGTCTAGAATAGAACCATTGACCATATATACACTAATGCCTTAAGGTCTATTCCATCCAGAGTAATGCTACTTGGACATACTTTTTGGCATGAATCTTGGAGAAACTCCTATGTTACCCCTTGAATGTCACTGATATTCAAGGCGTAACATAGGGGTCTGTCCAAGATTCATGCCAAAAAGTATGTCCAAGTAGACTTTTTGTTCCATCAAGGTTACCAAATAGGTAGAGGATTCTTTATTTGCTTTGTGTTTTAGCCATATCAAAAAACTTGCTTTAAGTTGGGTATCAACTAGACTTGGAGTTTGAGTTTTCTTATATAAGGAAATTCAAAATATTATAATATTAATTGTATGAATCTGAGGCCCATACCTTGTAATGTGAAACCACCCAAAATAAGGATTCATCTTTCAATGTATTGAGGCAAACCGAGAAAATAATGTGTTGTTTTCCTGTTTTTGAAACTTGACTGTGTTTGCATTACTGTCTGCCTATACATTTAATCTTCCCATAATTCTAAGTTATTATTTGATCATCACATGGGCTCAAGAGCCTTTGAACTAGCAGGCCATGTTATGGTTTTTTTCTATTGTACTATGTTCTTTATTAGGGCATGGATTTCAAAGGCAATGGAGCCCACATCTACTTATCTTAGTGTCCATTGATTTATATTGAAAGAGATTTCTATTTTCACTACTTAATAATTAGGTACAGTTCAAAACAACTGACATTAGTGGATATATGGGGCACTATATTACTCAGTTGGACATGTCTCTAACATATGAACAAATAAATATCATGCAAATGTCTCTAGTCCGCCATCATATGGTTAGTTCTATCAACAAATGCATGCATACAACAGTTAGTCCATTTCCTTCTTTTAGATCCAACTGCTGCGAAACGTGTTTAAACAAAGTGTACTTGATAAAATCATGAATATCTGTTTTCTGGACATGGTTCATGCAAAAGAGATATTCCTACATTCTCCAATAACAAGATTGATAAGGTACAGCTTCCAGTCCCAGATATTCCAAGAGGCCGCTTGATTGTCTATATATGTTGGAGATAGCCGAGATCTATTTGCAATTCCCATACTCTACTTGAAGAAGTTATTCCACGACGGAATAAGCAGGACTGGGTGGCATTACAGTTCCATGCAAAGAAGGCACATTTATAAGTAATAAATTCTCACTTGAATGAGCACCATGATACAGGATTGTACATCAATGTTTGACTTGTTCTTCTTTTATTTGGACTTGGGGTCCATTTTTTTTTTTTTTGTACTAAACCCCTCAGTAAGTGTTGAGATATGATTTGATCTTAGTTTCCTATCTTAGATCATTCTTGCTGTACATTGTAATCTTAAATTATAGCATGATTGTAGGATTGGGAATGATTGTAGGAAGGGGATTGGTAATCTGTCCCTATATAAAGTCCTTACATTGTATTGTAAAAATATGAATGAAAGTATTTTTTTTATCTTGGTATCAGAGCATAGGGTTGAGTGCGATCGAAGGGATCAGATTGGATCTCAGACAGAGGATAGACTCTTGATCATCGTGAGATTTACATATCACACGATTGAAAATCAGAGGACTCGGTGGGCCATATCTGTGCACGGTCCAGTTGCAGAGATGAAACTCTGGGGATTCGTTGCATCTCTCAGTTGCATCTCGCTGCTCGCCTGAGAAGAGGGAAATCGCAGAAGATTCGGCCTGCTGCCGTCGCCCACGTCGCCACGAGGAAGAAAGCGGTTTGCTGCCGTTGCCCAACCACTGCCGGCCATCATCGTGGCCTGCTGCCGTCGCCCAACCGCCATCGCCCTCAGGCCTCTCACTGTCCTGCTGCTAATCGCCGAGCAGTGGACGAGGAAGAAAGAGATCTTGAAGAAAGCGGCCTGCTGCCGTCGCCTAACCACTACCGGCCATCATTGCGGCCTGCTGCCGTCGCCCAACCGCCGTCGCGCTCAGGCCCCTCACTGTCCTGCTGCTAATCGCTGAGCAGTGGACGAGGAAGAAAGAGATCTGGTTGCAGAACACGAGGAATAAAGAGATTTTTTTTTGTTTTTCGCCCAGGCCAGTTGGGTTTACGGTCAGTTTTGACCTGACCTTCCACGTGAAGCCCAGCCCATTGAGTCTGTTCCAGGTCAAGTCCGACTCGGCCTAGTTTGTGCAGGAGAAGCCCAGCTATACTGTCATCCCAGCTATACTGTCATCCTCAAACCATAAACCATGTCAGACTCTGAGACTTCTGGCACCAAATCTGCTCCCATTATCATTCAATCTGAAAGTTCATCGTTCAATGCAGGGATTGTACTCACTGAGACCAATTATGATTTGTGGTCTCAAATCCTAGAGATGCATATTGCTGAGAAGGAGAAACTCTCTTTCATTCGTGGCAGTTCATAGCCGCCAACCGAGAAGGATGACGGATATGAGAAGTGGTATGCCGACAATCAAAAAATAAAAAGATGGTTATTGATCTCTATGTCCCCAGAAATTATGAAGCGATATATTCGTCTTCCCACTGCTCGAGATATTTAGAAAGCTCTTTCTAAAGCTTTTTATGATGGAGCGGACGAATTGTAGGTTTTTTCCTTGAACCAAAGAGCTTTCTCTGCCAAACAGAATGGCAGAGCACTCTCTGTGTATTATGGAGAGTTAACTGAAATCTTCAATGAATTGGATCATCGTGATAAAGTGATCATGGAGAGTGAGAAAGATGTTGCCTCCTATAAAAAATCAGTTCAACGACAAAGGGTGCACATTTTCCTTGCTGGATTAGATGGTGAATTCGAACAAATTCGTGGTGAAATTTTGAGAAAAGATCCTACACCCGAGTTGGAAGAATGCTTTGCACTAATCCGTCGTGAATCTGTTCGGCGGGAAACAATGAGTATTGAACCTGGAAATTCTGAAGCTTCTGCCATGGTGACTCGAAACCGATCTAATCAGAATTGGCCTCCTCAACACCAGCAGGACCGAACAAAGCCCAGCCATCCTAAGCTCACTAGTGGTGTTAACAAATCTTCTTACAAATGCACTCACTGTGGTCAATCTGGTCATACCAAAGATCGGTGCTTCGAACTTGTGGGCTATCCAGAATGGTGGAACCATAGTCGTGATCCACGGAAACGGAATTCCAAGACACCCTCCACTGCTGCAGTTGTTGACGCAAAAACAGCGAATGCTATGGCTGAACAGGTCTCGGCACTAACAACAGCGGCAGGAAATGGTGGTAAGTTTTTAAATATTTCTGCACCTGTTTCTAATAATGCATGGATAATTGATTCCGGTGCTACAGATCATATGACATTTGATTCTAGACGAGTCTTGCCTCTTACACCTTCCTCACAGAAATTTGTTTCCACTGCCAATGGTACCTCCATTCCAATTGTAGGGGAAGGACCCTTATCCCTCACTGACGCTTTGAATTTAGATGCTGTCTTAGTTGTTCCATCCCTGAATTATAATCTTTTGTCAGTCTCTCAAATAACCACTGCCTTATTTTGTGTTGTCATTTTTTGGCCTGAATTTTGTGTGTTTAAGGACATCCGAACAAGGCAGACAATTGGTTATGGTGTTAGGCGAGGGAAGCTATACTACTTGGACTTGGTGTCAAAGAGTTCAGACATGTTGCATCATGCTTTAAAGATAGGATGTTCTGAAATGGAAAAGAAGAAATCTGACATATGGTTATGGCATCGACGTCTAGGGCATGCTTCATTTGGTTACTTAAAAAAATTGTTTCCTAGTTTATTTGCAAAAGTTGATGTTTCTAGTTTCAAATGTGAAGTTTGTGAACTTGCAAAGAGCCATCGTGCTTCATTTCCATTAGTTTTGAATAAAAGTCCAGTTCCTTTTATAATCATACATTCTGATGTTTGGGGCCCTTCTAAAGTTACTACCATGGATGGATCACGATGGTTTGTTACTTTTATTGATGATTGTACCAGGATGACTTGGGTGTGCTTGATGAAGTCCAAAAGTGCAGTCAATTTATTATTTCAAAATTTTCATAAAATGGTTTGTAGTCAGTACAATTCACAGGTTCAAGTTCTTCGAAGTGATAATGGCGGTGAATATCTGAGTCTTGAATTGCAGCAATATTTGAAAGACAATGGAATTGTGCATCACACCACTTGTACTGATACACCTCAACAGAATGGGGTGGCGGAACGAAAAAATCGACACTTGTTGAAGGTTGTCCATGCTTCATTGATAGAAGCCCATATGCCGGTTTCATATTGGGGGTACGCACTCACCTCTGCAGCATATTTGATCAATCGAATTCCTTCCAGTACCATTGTTTTTCAGACGCCATCTGAGGCTCTTGCTGCGGCAGTTGTTGCTCCAGTCGTCCCAAATTTGCCTCCTCATGTCTTTGGTTGTGTAGCATTCGTACATCTTCATAAGCATCAGCGTAACAAATTGACTCCTCGAGCATTGAGATGTGTCTTTCTCGGGTATGCTGCTTATCAGAAGGGATACCGATGCTATCATCCTCCCACCAAACGAATGTTTGTTACATTGGATGTGGTATTTCATGAAGACACAATGTATTTTTCCTCTGAGCCTGAACTTCAGGGGGAGTACCGGGAAAAGGAAGTTCAAGCTCTAGACTATGATTTTTTGCTCTCTACAGAAGGGGAACTCTCTGAACCAGGTAACACGGATGTAAATGAATTGGATTCGAGTGGTATAACTTTGGACCAAAGTAGTGATGAACACCCAGAATCTGAAGATGAAGTTGTGGCTCCACCTCTCTCTGACTCCCTCGCATCACAGATAACTGATACACCAATCCAATCGCCTGCTGAGGATGCTCCTGAACTAGTGTCTGAACCATCTCGAAAACAGTTACCACCGCGTCAAACTAGAGGTATTCCTAAATCCACATATGAACCTGAACTTTCTAGTAAAGTCAAATACCCCATGAATCATGATGTGTCTAATCATCGTTTGTCTGAATCAAATAAATCATTTGTAAATCAATTATCTACTGTATCTATTCCTAACAGTGTGCAGGAAGCCTTCGCTGACCCAAGGTAGAAAGCCGCTATGAATGAAGAGATGAAATCCTTACAAAAAAATGAAACTTGGGAACTTGTTGATCGTCCGCCAGGGAAGAAACCAGTTGGATGTCGGTGGGTTTATACTGTGAAGCACAAAGCAGATGGTACGATTGAACGCTTTAAAGCGAGGCTTGTGGCAAAAGGGTATACTCAAACTTATGGGATTGATTATACGAACACGTTTGCACCTGTAGCTAAAATCAACACAGTCCGAGTCTTGTTGTCTCTAGCTGCAAATCTGGATTGGCCATTGCAACAATTTGATGTGAAGAACGCCATTTTACATGGCGAGTTATCTGAAGAAGTCTACATGGACTTGCCACCAGGATGTGTGATTCCGGAAGGGGATTGTCGGAAGGTATGCAAATTAAAGAAATCTCTATATGGGTTGAAACAGTCTCCAAGAGCATGGTTCGGACGGTTCACAAAATCTTTGAGAACCTTTGGCTACCATCAGAGTAATTCCGACCACACTTTATTCTTAAAAAGGAGGCAGGGTAAGATCACAGCCCTTATTGTGTATGTTGATGATATGGTAGTTACTGGAAATGATCATGAAGAAAGAAAGGCTCTCCAGCGTTACTTGTCCAAAGAATTTGAAATGAAAGATCTTGGTCACTTGCTATATTTCCTTGGGATTGAAGTATCTCGATCTAATAAAGGAATTTTTTTGTCTCAAAGGCAATATGCCTTAGATTTGTTGCATGAAACTGGTATGTCAGCATGTCAACCAGCTAACACACCAATCGAAGGAGGACTAAAGTTATGCATTGAGGCTAATCAGGTGCCTGTTGATAAAATGAGATATCAGAGACTCGTAGGAAGATTGATGTACTTAGCCCACACAAGGCCAGACCTTGCCTATGTATTGAGTATTGTTAGCCAATTTCTGCATAATCCTGGAGAGCAACATATGATGCAGTTATGCGCATAATGAGGTATCTGAAGTCTGCTCCTGGAAAAGGAATTTTATTCACTAAAAATGCAAATTGTCGAAGTGTGGATGCATATACTGATGCTGATTGGGCTGGAGCAATAGATGACAGACGCTCTACTTCAGGATATTTCACTTTTGTAGGTGGCAACCTTGTTACATGGAGAAGCAAGAAACAAAATGTTGTTGCTCGTTCGAGCGCAGAGGCTGAATTCAGAGGTATGACACTTGGAATATGTGAAACATTATGGATACGAAATCTCTTGAGGGATTTGGGTTATCCTCTTCAGCAACCAATTCGCCTTTATTATGACAATAAAGCCGCATGTGATATTGCTCATAATCCGGTTCAACATGATCGTACAAAGCATGTGGAGGTCGACAGATTCTTCATTAAGGAGAAGTTGGATGAGAAAATTGTGGAGTTGCCAAAGATCAGATCAGAAGATCAGTTGGCCGATATTCTAACCAAAGCGGTGTCAAGTCGAGTGTTCTCGACTTTTTTGAGCAAGTTGGGCATGTGTGACATCTATGCACCAACTTGAGGGGGAGTGTTGAGATATGATTTGATCTTAGTTTCCTATCTTAGATCATTCTTGCTGTACATTGTAATCTTAAATTATAGCATGATTGTAGGATTGGGAATGATTGTAGGAAGGGGATTGGTAATCTGTCCCTATATAAAGTCCTTACATTGTATTGTAAAAATATGAACGAAAGTATTTTATCTGTAAGTCCAAGAGTGAAGTCCTTGGATTGCTAGTTTGGAAATTCTGGGTCCTCACCTATCAGTTGACAGTCAGAACAGCAGTCTGGTTCATGGGACAGTGTTTAAAACACTCAATACAGGGGTCTACATGACCAAGAGAAAGGAGCGTTATTGAACTTAAACGATGTGAAGGAACTTGAACCCTGTTCCATTTCCAACTAAAAAGAAATGTTACTTGACCACTTAATCCATATTATTGCTTAACCCTGTTATACATACTATTATTTACAACCAAGTCACAAGCCCCTTTTAGACCCCACACGAGAAAGTAAGCTATTGAAAATCACACAACTGGCTCTCTTGTTACCTATAAACTGGTGGGGCTCTATGTTCCCTGTAGTGTCTAAACATGATTTAAGGAATAGATTTTGCAATCTGCAATGTGAGATGTAAAGCATACAAGTAGCAACACCATGTGAACGCACTTGAACTACACAACTCTGCCAACAAGCCCATTTGCAATTGTCTCTTGACCACTCAACCACTCAATCCTCATGATTTATTGGATTCTCTATATAAACACACACACACCCAAGTTCTGATTTCATTCAAAATTCATCCTCTGTTTCTTAAAGCCTGCCTTCATATCAAAAGCTTAGAAATCCAAAGTTACTGAAAAATCATGGGTATCCATTTGCCTGGTATGATTCAAGCAAAGGAGATTCTAAGTCGGTCTCTAGCTAGAAATCGATTCATTTCAGGTCCAGATGTTCCCAAAGGCCATTTTGCTGTTTATGTTGGGGAAAACCAAACGCGGTTTGTGATTCCAATATCATATTTGAAGCACCCATCCTTCCAAGGCTTGCTAAGCAGGGCTGAAGAAGAGTTTGGCTTTGACCATCAAATGGGTGGACTCACAATTCCATGCCATGAAGACACCTTCATTACTCTCACTTCTCAACTGAATTACTTGTGAGTGTAACAAGGAAATGAAAGGCCTAACATTTGTTCTCTCTCATGGAAAGATTGAAGGAGGTTGATCCTGACGGATTAGGTGTCAATTCCTACGCATTTTTGTAGAGGAGAGGAGAAAAGTCTTCTCTTGCAGGAAATATATGTAAATAGACAATCAGAGATTTGTCATTTTTTTCTATCAGCTTTGGAATTCAAATTCTTAGTATCTTTTTTGTTTCTCAATTTCTTTTTGTCTCCTCATACTTGCTCTCTTAAATATGTTCAATTCATGTAGTCCCTTACAAAATCTTAAGTAAACACAAAGCCCCATTTCTCTGTCTGTTCAACTGCATTCATAGATACAGTAATGATGTCATTCAGGCTTTCATGGTCCAAAGTCCTGGTTTGCAATCAAGGGTTTATTAAGTAAGAATCTAGATCATGTTGGATCATGATTTAGGTTTTGAAAGTTGTTACACAAAATCATTTATTAGAGACCTTTAATGGATGATCTTCATAGTTGTACTTGTGGAGTTTGCTACTGATATTATGGGCTCTAGTGAGGATAGCCTACCAAAAAGATCAAGACTAAGAAACACCCCCCCCCTCCCCAGATGGAAGGCTTACAATTTAGTTGTCCTAGTTTGAGAAATTGAAGGTCTCAGATAAAGGGGCCACAGATAGGATTGGCTAGACTTGGAAATGACTACTTGACAAGTAAACCTTCACAACAAGTAAACCTAATTATCTGATCCTGCCCTAGAAAACTGGGATCTTTCTACATTTTGTCACTGGCAGCCAAGAGGCCCAAGATGGTGAATTCGATCCAACAATTTAGGAAACTGTTGTTTTCATGCATATTCCAAGAGAATGAAGGGACAGGGAAAGATGCATTGGATAATAATGGAGTGTCCAAACCTGATTTAGTAGTTGGAATCTCATTAAGGTTGTAATTTTGCTGTATTGGTTTTGTCTTTGGTGACGGTCTAACTAAAGAAATAGCCTGTTTATGTTTGTACAATTTTGTTTTTTAAATAATAACTTTATCATTGATTCTCAATAACAACATTAACAACTAGTTCTACTTAGACGTTCCTCCGTACGTATTCCTGATTACAACATTGTATCTGGAATTGCCGTGGATCAACCACACCCTTAAACTCATGATGATTGAAAAGCAGTAACCCTGTATCAGGAGGAATATTTTCGGAAAGAAAATGGTTGATCAACTTAATAGCTTGGCCCTTTGCCTAACTGTCCATTTAATTTTAAAAAAAGTCCTCCTGATATGCTTGCCTAATTAGTGATTAGTTGTAGAGAACTTGCATTCTTCGGTCTCATCTGGATCCTCAGAACTCAGTTGCCCGCCCATTCATTTTACCCGTAAATCTAATTGTGTATAATTGGTTAAGGCAAAGAAAAAGAAGGAAAAAAGAAAAAGAAAAAGAAAGAGTGTAGATTGCATATAAGTTGGTCAGCCAAATGCAAGAACAATCATATAGTGTAAACTCTGTTTCCTCCACACAGTTCATGAAGATCCAGAAAGTGCCTTCATAAAAGAAAAATATGTCATAAAGAACTTTCATGAGAGATTATAGCTTGAAATTAGGAGAGAAAAAGCAAAAAGTTATTAAAATAATAATCAATTAGAGAGAACTTTTAAGTGGCTGCGGGCCACAATTCTCAGTAGTCAATGGTCCAGATCCACAATATAATGGGTCATGCCATGATTGAAAGATGCTCAAAAGAACTTCCTCAATCTTAAATATGCTTTATATGTATCACAGTAGGTAGTAATGGAAGCGTTATGATTCCTGTTGAGAGAGTTTTGGGGTGAGTCTGGTCTATCCACAATCTGGACCATCACATCACTGGTCTGGATCAACAAATCACGAGCCCCTTCAATTGTTGAGTTTTACTACTCATAAGAGAAGGAGAGCTATTGAGTATCACACAACTGGCTCTCTTGTTATCCGTAGTACTGGTGAGAAACGGAGAGCTATTGAGTATCACACAACTGGCTCTCTTGTTATCCGTAGTACTGGTGAGAAACTATGTTCCCTGTAGTATCTAAACATGATTTAAGGGAGAGAAGGAGAGCAAATGAGCATCGCACAACTGGCTCTCTTGTTATCCGTAGTGCTGGTGGCACTCTATGTTCCCTATAGTGTCTAAATATGATTTAAGGGAGAGAAGGAGAGCTATTGAGCATCACACAACTGGCTCTCTTGTTATCCGTAGTGCAGGTGGGACTCTGTGTTCCCTGTAGTGTCTAAACATGATTTAAGGGAGAGATTTTGCAATCTGTGATGTGAGATGTAAAGCAAAAAAGTAGCAACACCATGTGAAGGCACTTGA
This sequence comes from Litsea cubeba, assembly GCA_012931725.1. NCBI lineage: Eukaryota > Viridiplantae > Streptophyta > Magnoliopsida > Laurales > Lauraceae > Litsea > Litsea cubeba. The sequence continues at coordinate 102,506,555 of CM022947.1, forward strand.
ACTACACCTAAAAACTTTGCCCCACATACAACAAGCCCATTTGAAAATGTCTCTTGACTACTTAATCCTCATGACTCATTGATTCTCTATATAAACACACACATCCATGTTATGATTTCATTCGAAATTTGTCATTCTGATTCTTCAAGCCTTCCTTCATATCAAATCCTTAGAGCTCCATTTGTTCACATTTCAGCAAAGAGTAGTTACTGAAAATCATGGGTATCCGTTTGCCTGGTATGATCCAAGCAAGGGAGATTCTACGTCGATCCCTAGCTAGAAGTCCATTTATTCCAGCTCCAGATGTTCCAAAAGGCCATTTCACCATTTATGTCGGGAAAAGCCAAATGCGGTTTGTGATTCCAATATCCTACTTGAAACACCCATCCTTCCAAGACTTGCTAAGCAGGGCTGAAGAAGAGTTTGGCTTTGATCATCAAATGGGTGGACTCACAATCCCATGCCATGAAGACACCTTCATAACTCTCACTTCTCTACTAAATTGCTCATGAGTATAACAAGGAGATGGAAGGTCTAACATTTTGTTCTTTTTCTCATGGAAAGATTGAAGGAGGTTATCATTGGCATTTTTGTAAAGGAGAGAACAAAATTCTTCCCCTACTAGTATGTAAATAGACAATCAAAGATTTGTTATTTTGCTCTATCATCTTTAAAACTCATACTCTTAATGTATTTTTTGTTTCTCAATTTCTTTTTGTATCTATGATCAATTCATATAATCCTCTACAATATCCGAACTAACCACAAAACTGGATTTCCTTGTCTGTTCAACTGCATTCATAAACACAACAATGTTATTCAGGCCTTCATGGTCTCAATTCCTGGTTTACAATTGAAGATACAAATGGGTGATAATCTAGATCATATTGGATTCTGATCTAGATTTTGGAAGTTGTAATCTAAAATCATTTAGAGGCCTTCAATGTGTCTCCATACATTTAATCCACTGTTGAAGTTATGGGCTCCATTGAAGATGGCCTACCAAAAAGATCAAGACTAACAAAACATCTCAAATGGAAGGCTTCCATTGTAATTATCCTAGCTTGAAAATGCAATAGCATTTTTTAAAGTCTCAAATAGAGAGGGGAAAGAAATGATTAGCTAGACAGAAAATATCATTTGACACAAGCTAGTAAACTGAGTAAATAGACCCCGACAAACCAAGTGAACCAAAACATTAAATTATCTCATCCTACCCTAGTGTACATTTTATCACCCTCAAACCAAGAACTGAAACAGTGAATTGTGATCCAACTATTAGGTAACCCTGTTGTTTTCATACAAGAAAATGGAACGAAAAGGCAGATACATTGGATAAAAATGGAATGTCCAAACCTGACTTAGTTGTAGAAAACTCATTAATGTAGTAATTTTGCTATATTGTTTGTCTTTGATGACAGTATATCTCCATATAGCCAATTTATTGTTGTACAATTTTCTTTTTGTAAATTCACTGTCCATTTAAAACTCTGTTAATTCTCAAGTAAGTGTAACAAGGCTTCTGCAATGAGAAAAGAGATTTATGGTTTGATAACAACCTTGTTCAATGTTCCTGGTCCTTCAGCATGGAACCGCCTGACCTGCAGGGTCCCCCTGGCCTATCCTATGATTAATTTAAAACCCTCAACACTCACTACCTCCTCTGAATAAGCACTCTCCAAAATCTGGCACTTGGCACTCATCCGAGTTCTGTAGGGCTTTGGATTGATCATACAAATTTGGCACTCATCCGACTTTATCTAACTGCTTCAATTCAGACAACTTTGAGGCCTTGAAATTGTTGCATAAACACATTACAAACGGTCACATTTTATGCAGTGAGCTAGGCCATGGAGAGACATTTCAGAACTCATACAACCATGATTGTCATGCTTCCTGGTGGGTCCCATGAACCTGGCCTTCATGATTATGGTGGACAGCCTGACCGTTTCTGAAAGGGAACACATTTATGTATGTATGCTTGTATTTTTTTGTGTCTGGGTTTGTATTTTGTGGTGAATTAGTACCAGTGTCATACTTCTCTAGTATTTGACTGTTATATCAACCCAGTCTTTGTAATATGAGTATGATAATATTTCTTGAAGTTAGCATAGGCATTGGTTTATCTCAATTTCTGAAGTTTCCTCCTGAGAGCAGAGATTTATAACAAGTCAGAAGGAATGCATTTACTGTTATATGATGTTGGATTCTTATTGTGGGGTCAAAAGTACGACATCATGTTCATTTGTCTTTCTCAAAGAACATCACATGACCTGTTATCTGTATATTCTCAACAACATCATCACATGGCCTGGTAGTTGAATCTTTCAAAGGACAGCAGACTGCTTATCATTCACGGTGCAACAAATCTCACCAATATTTTGAATTTGTAACTATTTTCTTGAAATTATCTGATCATGCTGTTATGACAATTCAATTTGTCCATAGAAATGAACTTATGGCAATAGTAAGTAAAAATATCTCTCTTGCTCTCTCCATCTATCTATCTATCTACACATGACACACATATGACATATTCACATGCAAGGTAATTTCTCAGTCCATCTCCTTTCTCTAGTTCATACCTACTGTCTATTTAGTACCCTCAACAGTCCCACAGGTAAATGATATGCTTGTAACGAACTGACATACTTTAGCCCCATTTGGATATTAGGAACCAGTTGCCTTGCAATCAGTTTACGTGGAAATTGAATCACCTGCAACTCTATTCACTAGTAATGGGTTATGTGAGAGAGTAGAAAAAAACATTAATTTAAAACATATCTCTGGTTATCCAAAATCATGAACCATCACCTAGGTGTAAACCGAGTTTCCTCCACTTGGTTCACTAAGAACAAAAGGTCACTTTACAAATTCAAAATCAACCAGAAGGAACATTCTTGTCAGTTAAAAAGCTTTGAATAAAGAGAGTGAATGAAAAAAAAAAAATAGAATTATCATGCCTTAAAAAAAGTCGAACTTCTGATTTCCTGCTGGGCACAATTCTCATGGTCAATAGTACCATGGTTGAAAAATGCTCAGAAGGACATCCTAAATCTTAGATATGCTATATATATATATATATATAAATGCATAAAGTAAGTTCTCATCAAGCATTATGATTGCCCTTTGAGAGACTTTTGGGATCTTGTCTGTTCAGAATATGATCGATCAGGTCAGTGGTCTGGATAACCAAATCATGAGCTCCAATCACCAATACAAAACGCCTGAGGTTTACCATCCATGAGAGAAGAGAGAGCTATTTAGGATAATACAACTGGCTCTCTGGTTATCTGTACACTGGTGGGGCTCTATGTTCCCTTTCATATCTTAACATGATTCAAGAAAGAGATTTTGCAATATGTGATGTGAGATGTAAAGAAAACTAGTAGCAACACCATGTGAAGGCACCTGAACTACACCTGACCATGGCCCCCACATACAACAAACTCAATAGCAAGTCTCTCTGAACCACTCAATCCTTATGATTGATTGATTCTCTATATAAACACACATATCCACGTTGTGATTTCATTCAAAATTCATCCTCCTGCTTCCTAAAGTCTGCCTTTAAATCATAAAACCTAAAAATCCATTCATTCACATTTTAGCAACTGAATATCATGGGTATCCGTTTGCCTGGTATGATTCAAGCAAAGGAGATTCTACGCCGATCAATAGCTAAAAGTCGGTTCATTTCAGGTCCAGATGTTCCAAAAGGCCATTTTGCCGTTTATGTTGGGGAAAGCCAAACGCGGTTTGTGATTCCAGTATCATATTTGAAGCACCCATCCTTCCAAGACTTGCTTAGCAGGGCTGCAGAAGAGTTTGGCTTTGATCATCAAATGGGTGGACTCACAATTCCATGCCATGAAGACACCTTCATAACTGTCACTTCTCAACTGAATTCCTCCTGAGTCATGAGCATTACAAGGAGACTTTTTGTTCTTATTCTCATGGAAAGCCTGCAGGAGGTTGATCATGATGGACTAGGTGTCAATCACTTTGCATTTTTGTAAAGGAGAGGAGAAAATCTCCCCAACCAAGAAATACATGTAAATAGAGAATCAGAGATTTGTCAATTTTCTTTATCAGCTTCGGAATTCAGATTTAAAAAAAACATTTGTTTCAATTTCTTTTTGTCTCTTCATGCTCTCTTAATTATAATCAATTCATATATTTCCTCTACAAAATTTGAAGTGGCCACAAAGGCATCTCCTTGCAGTTCAATTGCATTAATAAACACAGCAATGATGTTATTCAGCCCTTCATGGTCCAGAGTCCTGGTTTGCTGTCAAGGTTTCAAATGGGTAAGAATCTAGATCATAGTGGATCCTGGATTTTGAAATTTGTAACCCAAAATCATTAAGTGGCTTTCATTGGATCTTCATAGTTGTACTAGTGGAGTCCACTGTTGATATTAGTGGCTAATAAAAACTTCCCAAATGGAAGGCATACAATCTAATTGTCCTTCTAGTTTGAGAATGTTAAAAGGTACTTGGGTCTCATTGAGAGTGGGGCAAAGACAGGATTGGCTAGTAAACTGCATAAACCAAAACCTACAAGCCAAGTGAACCAAAATATTAAATGATCTCATCCTACCCTGGTGAATTAGGATCTTTCTACATTTTGTCACCCACAAACCAAGAACTCAATCAGTGAACTGCGATCCAATGATTCAGGTAAGCCTGCTGTTTTCATACATATTCCAAGACAATAGAATGACAGTGCAGATGCATTAGATAATAATGGAGTGTCAAAACCCGACTTTTTGGAAATTTCTTAATGTCATGGTTTTTCTGTATTGTTTTGTCTTTGGGGATGGTCAAGGTTGTTACAATTCTTTTTAAAATGGTAAATTCATCATCCATTCTCACGAGCAGCAGCAGCAGCAACAACAAGAAGAATATCTAGGTGACCCTGTTGATTTTCAAGGAAGTATACAAGGATTCTAGTATGAGAAAAGAGCTTAATTTATGCTTTGATAACTAGCTTGCTCAAAGTTGTTGGTCCCCAAGCATGGAACCTCCTAGCCTTAGGGTCCACCTGGCCAACACTATGATAAATTTACACCCATCAAAAGTCGCTACTCCCGGTAAATTGGCAGTCTTTGAAATTTAAAACTCAAAAAGTTCAGCAGGCATTTGGATTGATTATGGAAATTTGTTACCTATACAACTTCATCTCATTGATTGGTTTCAGACATCTTTGAGATCCTTATACAGTACCTCCTATAATGCACAAAAAATGGTCCCCATTTTATGCACGGAAGTTGGCCAGGGGAGACCTGTGAAGAGTCCTTAGTCCCCATGACTGTCAAGCTTCCAGCAGCGCCCCACAGGGCCTAGCCTTCATGCTCACCGGAAAATTACCAACTTATATGCATGTATGTTTGTATGTATGTATGTATGTATGTTTCCATGTCTGATTGTGTGTCTATCTATGTTGGACCAGTGGAATATTGTATTGAACAGGTACCTGTGTCATACTTCTCTACTGCTTGATTGTCATATCCTCTTCAGTCTTTGGAATATGTGATTGACAATATTTTTTGAGTTTTGCAGATTGGCTCTGGTTTATCTCAATTTCCGAAATTTCATTTTGGAGAGCAAAGAGTTCATAACAAATCATACAGGTCCATCCATTTACTGTTATCATGATGTTGGATTATTGTTGTGGGGCCAAAACTCCTTATCATCATATTCATTTGTCTCTGTCAAAGAACTCATTTGTCTCTGTCAAAGAACATCACATGACCTGGTAGTTGTATGTTCTAGACAACATGATCACATGGCCTGGTATTTGAATCTTTCAAAGGACAGCATATTATCTCCAGCTGATATTAACCAGTTAATGACATGTAACATTACATGTTTAGAAGACATTGCAATCTTGTATGATATAAACATGAAGCATAAAAAAGAAGCAACACCATGTGAAACTACTTGATCTATGCCTCTCAAAAATTTCAATGTGTCACTTTGACTACTCAATCATATGATGCTCTCTCACTCCCTCTCCGTCTCTCTATGCATGGTAATGCCTCATTCTATCTCCTTTCTCTAGTTTGTACCTAACTCTGTCCATTTAGTTTCCTCGGAAGTCCTCCTGATAAGGGAATATGCTTGTTTAGTTAATGATTATTGGTAATGAACTCTCATACTTTTACCCCATTTGGATCTGTAGGAATTCGGTTGCCTTGAACTCAATATACCTGTAAATCCAATCACTTGCAACTCTATTAACCTGTAATGGGTTGACTGAAAAGGAAAAAATAAAAAAGGAAAAAAAAAAACCTACATCTTAAGCATAATTCATTTCATCCAAAACCATGAACCATCACTTAATGCGAATATCATGTTTCCTCCACTTGGTTAACAAAGAACCGAAAGGTCCCTGTACAAACTCAAATTCGATCAACAGGAACTTTCTTTTCAATTTATATATTTAAATAAAGAGAGAAAAGGAAAATTTGTTAAAAATTCCATGGATTCAAAGAAAAAATAACAATTTAAAGTTTTTGCCGGGCACAATTCTCAAAGTCAGTAGTCCAAACCAATGATATTATGGGTCATACCATTGTTGAAAAATGCTCAAAGGACATCCTTAATGTTAGTATGCTATCTATGTTACAAAGTTGTTATCAAGCATTATGATTGCCTGTTGGGAGACTTTTGTGGCCTCTTATGTCCAGAGTCTGACCCATCAGGTCTGTGGTCTAGGTCACCAAATCATTCCCATCAGAAATACACAAGGCCTGAGGTTTAGCATCCATAAGACAAGGGAGAGATATTGAGAATCACACAACTTTATCTGTACACTGGTGGGCCTCAATGTTCCCTGTAGTGTCTGAACATGATTCAAGGAAGAGATTTTGCAATATGTGATCTGAGATGTAAAGAAAAAAAATAGCAACACCATGTGAAGGCACTTGAACTACACCTGAACATAGCCCCACATACAACACGCCCATTAACAAATGTCTCTTGACCACTCAATCCTCATGAATGATTGATTCTCTATATAAACACACACACCCATATTGTGAATTCATTCAGAATTCATCTCCTGCCTCTAAAAGACAGCCTTCAATCTTCATATCAAAAGCTCAGAAATCCATTTGTTCACATTCAGCAAAGAGTAGTTACTGCTATCATGGGTATCCGTTTGCCTGGTATTATTCAAGCAAAGGAGATTCTACGCCGATCTCGAGCTAGAAGTTCATTTATTCCAGCTCCAGATGTTCCAAAAGGCCACTTAGCAATTTATGTTGGGGAAAGCCAAATGCGGTTTGTGATTCCAATATCCTACTTGAAACATCCATCCTTCCAAGAGTTACTTAGCAGGGCTGAAGAAGAGTTTGGGTTTGATCATCAAATGGGTGGACTCACAATCCCATGTCATGAAGACACCTTCATGACTCTCACTTCTCAACTGAATTGCTTGTGAGAGTCATCATCGTCATCATGGAGAGCCTAACGCTTTGTTCACTTCTCATCCTCATGGAAGGATAGGGGGATGATTCTGAGGGACTAGTTGTGGATCCTGGCATTCGCCAAACCCAAATGACATTTTTGTAAAGGAGAGTAAAAATCTCCCCTCACGAAGAAATATTTGTAAATAGACAATCAGAGATTTTTTCATGTTGCTATATCAGCTTCAAAATTCAAATTCTTAGTTTCCTTTTCTTTTTCTGATTGTCTTCTTATACTTGCTCTCTTAAATATGATCAATGCATATAAAGCCATTACAGAAGCTAAAGTAACCACAATGGAACTGCTGTTGTAGGTTTTGTTATGTATTCAGTTGATTAAGGCATTTGAAATGCACATCTTATACCTGAATTTGCAACTCACATATATTACAGAAGACCAATTCAGTTCAAACTTCAAAGATGGAAATAGACTGGCTTGTAGGGTGCTGTGTTAGTTTAATGTTAAGGTGCAACTGCATCGGAGACATTTCGTTCTCTTATGAAAATCATACAAGGAAAACTAGTAGCAGCATTGTCTTGATGATTGAATCAAATGGATACCATGCTAATTCATCCGATTGATGACTTAGTTTTCCCAGTCAAGTCATTATGCGATTACAGTCATACAGATGCATTGATGTTAACTGCAGGGCTGAGTGCCTATCATCTTCCCTTAACTGGTATTTGGATAACATAATGACAAAAGTGAAAAAAAATAAAAATTCATGGCCAAACTTCCGTTGTTACCACTCCTACTGATAGCTCAGTGGCAAGAGAGCTCACTTTCACAGGGAGGACCAGGGGCTGATCCGTAGCATCACAGGTCGGACTACAATAGCAAAAGGGAAAACGAAAAAAATAAATTAATAACCTGTAATAAGCAAGATATATACAAGTGTACGATAAGCCTTTTTTTTTAACCTGCTCATGACCAATTTACTATGGATGGACAACACCCTTAAAACTCGTGATTATGATACAAAATCTATAACCCTGTTTCAGGAAAAATGTTTCCAGAAGCAAAAAAATAGACTGTCTGCTTAATAGCTTTACCTTTTACCCAACAACCCATGTCCTTGAGATAGATGAAAAAGCTTGTCTAATTAGTGATTCTCCTTAGAGTATGACTTACATTAAGCTTTTTGTCTAATTAGTGATCAGTGGTAGAGAACTTATGTTCTTTGGCCCCATTTGCATTCACAGAATTAAGCTGCCCAGCATTCATTTTACCTTTAAACCTAATCACCTACATTGGTTAAGGCACAGGAGTAAAAAAGAAAGTAGAGGAAATTGCTAATATGTTGGCCAAACCCATGAACCATCATATATATGCATAAATTCAGTTGCTCCCACTTGGTACATGAAGACCATAAAGCCACTTTATAAAATTGATAGACATCATAAATAAACTTCGTGTCAAATTTTATTTCAAGAGAGAAAAGGAAGAAGTTAAAAATATCATGGATTAATAAGAACTTTCAAGTGCCTGCTGTAAACAATTCTCAGTAGTTAGCAATGAAAACCAGTGATCTAATGGGTCTTACTACAATTGAAAAAGCTCAATAGAACATTTAAATCTTAGATGTACTATAAATGCATCAGTGTAGGTTGTTGTCAAAGCATTATCATTGCCTGTTGGTAGAGTTCTGGGGCCTGGTCTATCCACAATCAGGCCCGTCAAATCAGTGGTCTTGGATCACCAACTCATGAGCCGTACTTAGACCTTCACAAGTACTGAGGTTTACAGTCTACTACACATGAGAGTAGGTAGAGCAATTAAGCATCACACAACTGGCTCTCTTGTCATCTGTAAACTGGTGGGGCTCTATGTTCCCTGCAGTGTGATCTGAACATGATTCAAGGAAGAGATTATGCAATCTTCGATGTGAGATGTAAAGCAAACAAGTAGCAACACCATGTGAAGGCACTTGAACTACAACTAAACTTTGCCCCACATACAGCAAACCCATTTGCAAATGTCTCTTGACCACTCAATACTCATGATTGATTGATTCTCTATATAAACACACACACCCCAATGTTAAGTTTTCATTCAAAATTCATCCTGCTTCTTCTTAAAGCCTTCCTTCATACCAAAAACTGAGAAATCGAGTTGTTCTCATTTCAGTAAATAGTTTGTTACTAAAAATCATGGGGATCCGTTTGCCTGGTATGATTCAAGCAAAGGAAATTCTACGCCGGTCTCTAGCTAGAAGTCAATTCATTCCTGGTCTAGATGTTCCAAAAGGCCATTTTGCCGTTTATGTCGGGGAAAGCCAAACGCGGTTTGTGATTCCAGTATCATATTTGAAGCACCCATCCTTCCAACACTTGCTTAGCAGGGCTGAAGAAGAGTTTGGCTTTGACCATCAAATGGGTGGACTAACAATTCCATGCCATGAAGAAACCTTCATGACTCTCACTTCTCAATTGAATTGCTCGTGAGTCATGAGCATTACAAGGAAATGAAAGGCCTAACATCACTTTGCATTTTTGTAAAGGAGAGAAGAAAAATCTCCCCAAGCAACAAATACATGTAAATAGAGAATCAGAGATTTGTCAATTTTCACTATCAGCTTTGGAATTCAGATTTAAATTGTTTTTGTTACAATTTCTTTTTGTCTCTTCATGCTTTCTTAATAATGATCAATTCAAATATTTCCTTTACAAAATTTGAAGTGGCCACAAAGGCTATCTCCTTGTCTGTTCAACTGCATTAATAAAAAAAACAGCAATGATGTGATTCAGCCCTTCATTGTCCAGAGTCCTGGTTTGCTATCAAGGTTTCAAATGGGTAAGAATCAAGATCATATTGGATCATGATCTGGATTTTTAAAATTATAACCCAAAATCTAGATCATTTTGTCACCCGCAAAACAAGAACTGAATCAGTAAACTGCGATCCAGTGATTCAGGTAAAGCCTGCTGTTTTCATAATATTCCAAGACAATAGAATGACAATGCAGATGCATTGGATAATAATGGAGTGTCAAAACCTGACTTCTTTGAAATTTCTTAATGTCTTAAAATTTCTATATTGTTGTCTTTGGGGACGGTCAAGGTTGTTACAATTCTTTTGAAAATGGTAAATTCATCATCCGTTCTCACCACCAGCAACAGCAACAACAACAAGAATATCTAGGTGACCCTGTTGATTTTCAAGGAAGTATAACAAGGATTCTAGAATGAGAAAAGAGCTTAATTTATGGTTTGATAACAAGCTTGCTCAACGTTTTTGGTCCCTAAGCATGGAACTGCCTAGCCTGTAGGGTCCACCTGGCCAACATTATGATCAATTTACACCCATCAAAATTTGCTACTCCCTGTAAATTGGCACTCTCTAGGCTTTTGGATTGATTATGGAAATTTGTTACCTATACAACTTCCTCTCATGGATAGGTTTCAGACAGCTTTGAGATCCTTATACAGTACCTCCTATAATGCAAAAAAAAAAAAAAAAATGGTCCCCATTTTATGCACGGAGGTTGGCCAGGGGAGACCTGTTTAAACTCCTTAATCCACATGATTGTCAAGCTTCCAGCTGCGCCCCACAGGGCCTAGCCTTCATGCTCACCTGAAAATGACCAACTTATATGCTTGTATGTTTGTATGTGTGTGGGGAGATTCCCAGAGCTACAGGATTAAGCTAATCACAGCCATCAGACGGGGCTAAGCATTCTCACGTGCCATCCGCGTGCCATCTACGTGGCACCGATCTCATCCCGGCTACCAGGGCAGAGGCCTTGGCCGACATCAAGCATCTCCAGGCCACAAGCGCCGAACTGGACCACCTCGGGCATCATCTCGGCAAAGAGTCCACCTCGGCAGGGCCACCCCGGATGCCATCTCCGCAGAGAGCCCTACCCCGGCTAAAGCCACCTCGGCTGAAGAAGCCAGGACAGTAGCCGAAGCAAGAAAGAACCTTTACTTGCGCCCCTCATTCTCCACGTCATCAGACACATGGAGAGATGGGCCCCTCATTCCCCACGTCATCAGGCACGTGGAGAGATAGGGTCACGAGCTAGTGGGACAGACACGACATCCAGCCGCCCACTATCTTCACCAGATCGCTGACATGGCGGCATCCAGCGGCTGAGGCCACATCAGGGCAAGGCCCGAGGGCAGATCCGCTGGTACTCCAACCGCCAAAGGCGCCCAACACAATCTGGCCCAACAAGACACGCATTTAATGCAATGTGGGCTGACCCGACTAGCATTAAATGCTGAGTGGGCCGGATTAGACTGCATTTATTACTTTGTGGGCTGATCATGACTTCCCAGTCAAATCGTGGGACCCACACCAAGATATCCTCTGAAAGATACGATCCAAACTTCTATAAATAGAACTCCATGAACCATGCAAGGTACGCATAATTCCATTCACAGAGCCCTTACTCTGTCTCTCTTCTCCCTCTCCTTCCATTGTTCCAGTTCCCATACTGACTTTGGCATCGGAGAGCCTTGCGCCGCCCAGGCCAGGGTCCTCTGACCGTGTGTTCTTCCCTTTCAGGCTTCCGGACGGCATCCAGACATTCCAGACACCATCATCTTCTCGGATAAGTCCTATAAGGCACCCTCTTATTGTGGGTCATAATTTTCTGCACCTACAATTGGCGCCGTCTGTGGGAAAGCAATATCCCAGCCTTCCCAATCTTCTCCAAATCTTTCCAAACAATCTTTCTTAACCTCATCTTCTCAGAAGCCATGCCTCCGAAAGCTAAGAAGGGCGTAGAATCCTCAAGAGCAGCGCTCGAGCTGTCCACCACCGCCAACGGACGTCCCTCCCCAAGGACGCTCCCGTACGGTGCATGGCACGACCGCAGGCGAGGGCCGCCTGGGCTCCCAACTCTTTGTCGAGATCCCCTTCCAAGAGGGAGTCGAGGCCTCGCTCTCAGGCGGACGAAGTCCCGCCACCCAGACGCGATGAGCGTCAGCATAAGCATCCCCGGAAGGACAAAGCCGTGGCCGTAGGAGAAACGCGCCACGCTCAACCCCCTGGAGAGGTTCCCGAAGCTGCCCTCCTCCAGAAGCAACTCCAGAAGCAAGAACGGATGATTCGCGAGCTCCAGCAGCAGCTGAGGGCAGTGCAAACTGCCTCCTTGAGGGAGGTCTCTGAGCCCCAAGGGAAAAAGAAGGACGCTCCCAGCAGGGCAGCCCAGCCTCCTCGTGAAGACCTCAGACATCATCTGGACCAGAAACGGAGCCAGATCCGTGACGAAGGCTCGAGCAACAGCCGAAGTCACCACAGTCACGATGGCCGAACTCATAGCCATCGTAGCCCAAGCCATCCCAAGCGAAAGCACCGAGCTCAGATTCCGGAGAAGGACGATGAGCAAGAGCAATTTGACAAACGTGTCAGATTGGCTCTCCAGCACAATTTGGACATGCGGGACCAGAAGCAGCTCTGTGGACATACTGATCTCGGGGGCTCGCCCTTCACAAAAGAAATCGAGCGCACCCCCTTGCCCAGGAAGTTCTCCGTCCCGCGGTTCGTCCCTTATGACGGACTGTCCGACCCATCTGCACACCTCCGACACTTCTCCCAGAAGATGTCCATCTGGGGGAACGAGGGTCACCTGAACTGCAAAATCTTCTCCTCCAGTTTGGGTGACCTCCCCCTGAAGTGGTTCTGCTCTCTCCCGGAGCAGTCAGTTTCCAGTTGGAAGGAGCTCCAGCTCTCCTTCCTGAAGAAGTTCCAAGCATACACCGTCGTCCCCAAGAAGGAAGGGGACCTCATCGCCCTGAGAATGAAGCAGGGCGAAACTCTCGCCAAGTTCACCCACCGATTCTGGGCGGTCTACAGCCAGATCGAGGGCGCGAGGGAGGGGATAGCCATCTACGCCTTCCAGCATGCCCTGATCCCCGGCAGCGACTTGCGAAAGGACTTGGCCGGGGACACCCCAGAGTCCATGTCGGAGTTAATGTCCCGGGCTGAAGCGCTTCATCGCCCGGGAGGAAGACGAGATCCGAGCTAAGGATCAAGACGGGCATCCGGAGCCCGAACAGAAGAATAGCCAGCCTCGGCAAAAAGGCGGGAGGCCCTCCCAGAAGCAGGAGCCCAAGCGGGACTGGGCCTCCAGTTCGACGAAGCCTTCGTCGTCCAGGTCTGGGGGCAATTGGAAGCCCAGACCTCCCTCCAGCGCCAGTCAGAGCGTCAACGTCGTCTTCAAGGAGCCGATCTACCGCATCCTGGCCAAGATCAAATCCAAGCCGTTCTTCAAGTACCCTCCGCCCATGAAGAGTGAACCCACCGAAGGAGCCCGAAGCAAGCTCTACTGATCCTTCCATAAGGGCAACGGGCACAGGACCGAAGAATGCAGGACTTTGCAGTGGTATCTGGAGAAGCTGGCCAAAGAGGGCCACATCCCAGAGTTCATCAAGGAAGGTGATGCCGGCGGCAGCGAGGGCCGGATCCACCAGAGCGCAGCCCAGGCTCCAGACAGCGAGGACTCAGAGAAGATCATCAACGTGATCCATCTGGCGTCCTCGGCCCCCTCTTCCTCGTCCCGGGGGAGCTCTCAAACCCGTGCCGAAGCCAGGCGGGCTTCACACGAGAAAGAAGTAATGAAAGCCGACCTCGCTCCGGCATCCAAGAAAGCCCGCCGCGACAGACCAGCCATCTCGTTCTCGGATCGAGATCTAGAGGGAGTCCAGGTCCCTCACAACGACCCCCTGCTCCTCACCATGAAGCTGAGAGACTTCACCGTAAAGAGGATCCTCGTCGACTCCGGCAGCTCCTCCGAGGTCCTCTACTACGACTGCTTCAAACGGATGAAACTCTCCGAAGCAGACCTCACGGAGGTCCGTGCACCTCTGCTAGGGTTGTCCGCCACACCAGTCTACCCCAAGGGTAGAATCACCTTGGAAACTTAAGTTGGCGGAGCCTCCGTGTCAGCCGACTTTCTGGTTGTGGACGCCCCTTCTCCCTACAATGTCATTCTGGGCAGAACGTGGCTCCACAAGCTAGAGGCAGTTCCATCTTCCCTCCACCAAAAGCTGAAGTTCGTCCATGAGAACGAGGAAGGCAAGATGGAAGTAGTCACAGTGAAGGGAGACCAGCAGCAGGCCAGGCAGTGCATGCTGGCCGCAGTCCCAGCTGTGAAGGAGCCAGAGCGCGTCAACCTGGCCGAGTTCGAGAAAGGCCTCGATAAGATCGGCCGGGACCCTGAGAAGAAGAGCATCGAGGACCTGGCCGAGGTCAGGCTAGATCCGGCAGACCCAGACCATTTCTTCCTGATCGGCACCCAGCTGTCCGACGAAGAAAGGGCCGAACTCTCTCGGTTCTTGATGCAGAATGTGGACGTCTTCGCTTGGAACCCAAGTGAAATGCCCGGGGTCGACCCTGAGGTCATGTGCCACAAGCTCAACGTCGACCCCGACCACAAGCCGGTAGTGCAGAGGGCCCGCAGGACCGGGCTGCAACAGACAGATGCGGTCGTCGAAGAGGTCGACAACCTGCTAAAAGCAGGGGCCATCCGGGAAGTCCAGTACCCGGTATGGCTGGCCAACACGGTGGTGGTCAAGAAGAAAACTGGGAAGTGGAGGGTGTGCGTGGACTTCACCGACCTGAACAGGGCTTGCCCTAAGGACAGTTTTCCCCTCCCGAAGATTGACCAACTGATTGACGCCACCGCTGGTCACGACCGAATGAGCTTCCTTGACGCCTACCGAGGCTATCATCAGATCCCGCTCTACGAGCCCGACGAGGAGAAAACATCGTTCATCACCCCCCGCGGCACCTACTGCTATAAAGTGATGCCCTTCGGGCTGAAGAACGCGGGGGCGACTTATCAGCGCCTCGTCACGAAGATGTTCCAGGCCCAGCTCGGCCGATCGGTAGAGGTGTACATCGACGACATGGTCGTCAAATCTGTGCGCTCCAGCGACCATCTGACGGATCTCGGCGAAGTCTTCGGCATCCTTCGCGCCTACAAGCTCAAGTTAAACGCTTCCAAGTGCGCCTTCGGCGTAGCCTCTGGCAAGTTCCTCGGCAGCTTGGTGACGCGGAGGGGGATAGAAGCCAATCCGGAACAGATCACTGCCATCCAGGGCATCCAGAGTCCCTCTACCACGAAGGAAGTTCAAAGGCTAACAGGAATGGCCGCCGCACTCAATCGCTTCATCAGCCGCTCATCAGATAAGTGCAGGCCTTTCTTTCAGCTTTTGAGGAAAAATTTGAAGTTCCAATGGACCCCTGAGTGCGACCAGGGATTGGCCGCACTCAAAACTTATTTGATGTCACCACCCTTACTCTCCACCCCAACTCGGGGGGAGATCCTGTATTTATACCTTGCGGTCTCGGATCACGCAGTGAGCTCCGTCCTCATCAGGGAGGACGAGGGAGTTCAAAAGCCGATCTATTACACGAGCAAGACCCTGCTCGATGCCGAGACCAGGTACCTCCTGTTGGAGAAGCTTGCGTTGGCTCTCGTTACCTGCCTCCCGCAAGCTCTCCCATTATTTTCAATCCCACACTATTGTGGTAATCACAGAGCATCCACTCCGGTCATTGTTCAAGAAAGCTGACTTTTCAGGGCGCATATTAAAGTGGGCAGTTGAACTGGGGCAGTATGACATTCAGTACCGTCCCCGAACTGCGATCAAAGCCCAGATCCTGGCGGACTTCATTGTCGAATTCGCCTCCCCCAACCCGGCTCCGACCCAGCTTGGCACGGCACTGGGGGGCACAGGGCAAGAGCCAGTAGAAATAGAAGTTCAGCAGTCTCCCACCTTGGCATGGAAGATCTTTGTCGACGGGTCGTCCACCTCCAAGAGAGCTGGCCTCGGCATAGTTCTCCAATCGCCAGAGGGACTGGTCATAGAGCAAGCCTTCACCTTGGACTTCAAAGCGACGAACAATGAGGCAGAGTACGAAGCAATGATTGCAGGGTTGAACAGCGCCCGAATCCTCGGAGCCCAGCATCTGGAGATCTTCAGCGACTCTCAACTGGTGACTAGCCAGCTCGCTGGGGACTACCAGGCTAGGGACGACAGGATGGCGGCCTACTTAGCCCTGGCGAAGAAGCTACTCTCCCAATTCCAGAAAGCCGAGGTCAGGCAAATATCCCGAGATACCAACACGCATGCAGATGCGCTTGCGAACCTGGCCTCCGCCGTCGAAGTAGGAAAGAAGAGGACCGTCGAGGTCGGGTCAGTATCAAGGTCAAGTCTAGAACTCCATTCATCTCGGCTTGTCCTCTGCGCTGACCTCGGCCCCAGCTGGATGGATCCAATCGTCGCCTACCTGAAGGACGACCAGCTCCCTGAGGACAAGACAGAAGCCCACAAGATCAGGCTCAAGGCAGCTCGGTTTTGGCTCTCTCCAGAAGGCAAACTCTACAGGAAGTCCTTCACAGGTCCATACCTCCAATGCGTTCACCCGGCCAAGGTGGACGACTTCCTGTACGAGATCCATGAAGGAATCTGCGGCAGCCATATAGGAGGTCGGTCATTGGCCTACAGAGCAATCAGCCAGGGCTACTGGTGGCCCTACATGCAAAAGGACGCCCAGGTCTACGCCAGGAAGTGCGAGAAATGCCAGAAGTTCTCCCACTCACTTCATCAGCCAGCACAGGATCTGAGTCCCCTCTCTAGCCCATGGCCCTTCGCTCAATGGGGCCTGGACATTGTGGGGCCTCTTCACCGAGCTCCAGGGAACAAGAGATGGCTGATAGTGGCTACGGACTACTTCACAAAGTGGATAGAGGCTGAGCCGTTGTCTTCCATCACGGACAGGGACTCCAGGAACTTCGTTTGGAAAAACATCCTTACGAGGTTCGGCATCCCCCGGACCCTGATTTCGGACAACGGGACTCAGTTCGATTCCAAATCCTTCAGAGAATTCTGCCAAGAGCATGGCATCAGAAACCATTACTCCACCCCGGCATATCCACAGAGTAATGGCCAGGCAGAAATCTCCAACAAAGTGATCCTGGACGGCCTGAAGAAGCGACTGGACAAGGCAAAGGGCAGATGGACAGAAGAGCTTCCGAGCGTGCTGTGGGCATACCGAACAACTCCAAGGAGGTCCACCTCGGCAACACCTTTCTCTCTGGCCTACGGGATGGAGGCGGTCATTCCCTTGGAAATCGGCCTCCCTACCCTGAGGACAGAGCTGGTCGACCAAGGCCGAAACGAGACGAACCTGGCGATGGAGCTGGAGCTGGCAGACGAGCGACGAGAAGCAGCAGCCCTGAGACTGACCGACTATCAGCAGCGGTTAGCCAGGGCGTACAATCAAAATGTCAAGGAAAGAAGGTTCACCCTGGGAGAACTCGTTCTAAAGAAGACCCTGTCAGCCGACAAAGAACCAAACGAGGGGAAGCTCGCCCCGAACTGGCATGGCCCGTTCAGAGTAGTCTCGCTGGTAGGAAAGTCAGCCTACAAGCTCGAAGACTTGGATGGCAAGCCGCTACCGAGACCGTGGAATGCATCCCACCTGAAGAAATTTTATTTCTAAAGATGTAATGAACTTCAGAATCAATAAAAGCAGCTCTTGCCTTGTCATCAATCTGTCTCTCTGGCCTACTCCGGCAGCACAGGCTCTACGCCCTGGAAATGGCTTCGAGTTCCTACACTCAGCTTTTCCTAAAATCCCGTGTCTTGGACACAATCGAGGCTCTACGCCCTGGAAACGGCCCGGAGTTCTTAAACTCAGCCTTTCCTAAAATCCCGTGTCTTGGACACAATCGAGGCTCTACGCCCTGGAAACGGCTCGGAGTTCTTAAACTCAGCCTTTCCTAAAATCCCGTGTCTTGGACACAATCGAGGCTCTACGCCCTGGAAACGGCCCGGAGTTCTTAAACTCAGCCTTTCCTAAAATCCCGTGTCTTGGACACAATCGAGGCTCCACGCCCTGGAAACGGCTTCGAGTTCCTACACTCAGCCTTTCCTAAAGCCCCGTGTCTTGGACACACTAAGGCTCCACGCCTGGGGAATGGTCTAGAGTTCCTACACTCAGCCGTTTCCTAAAGTCCGGGTTCATAAACCCCTCACAACGGCAGTTCGGCCAAGGACGGTTCCCTGAAGTCCGGGTTCATACACCCCTCAGAAGACCATTGCCGAACTCACTTTCGCCGAACCAAGGCCAACGGAATGGGTCCACTTCAGCACAATGCAGCTCGTCTCGGCCAAAGCCAGCCCTTACGGCCGAGGTCAGTGCCAGCATTCAAACAAATCCAAGCATTCTGGAACAGCGCAAAGAAACGAGAAAAAGAACTCAAAAGCACTGTACACAGTATGGGTAATCAGAGAATTCCCTTTTATCCATTGCAAATTACTTCATTACAAGAAATACAGAATAGAAAGCAAAGTACAGAAAGGAGGATCACAGTCCTCTAAAAACAGAAAATGGATAAAGGCTAGGAGACTCTGATCTTCACCAACTCTTCAGGCAGAAGGCTCGAGGACGCCGGATCACCGCCTAGAGGTTCTGAGCGATCCTAGACCTCGCTGGGCTCTGCGACACCCTCGGCGGCCAATGGGACCAGCCAAGCTTAAAGAAACCTCCCGGACCAGCGGGGCCCCATCCCGCCTACCGTACGACGGGCGCACAGGGCCGTGTGAGACGAGAATGCGCCACCGTCCCCCTGCAGCGCATCCTCACTCTGTCTGGCCAAGGGCCGACGGCCATGGACCCGCATTCAGAGAGCGCGTGGCCCACGGGGAGTTCCTTCAGAGAGCGCGCAGACCACGACAGCCTTCCCCCCTCGGGGATAGCCGTCCAACGGCGCAGGGTTCCCCCCGGATCAAGCAATTTCAGACACCTCCTGGACATGGCTCCTACAACTATGTTCCTTCCTTCTCCCATGGCGAGCCTGCTCCCCCTACTTATAGGATGGAGAAAGGCTCAGTCTCCAAGGGGAGTTATGGGGGCGAAGTCTCCCACACGTTACTGGGGACGTGCGACAGTCAACCAGCGATCCCTATGGCGCCACGTGGAGACATCCGTCCGATTCCCTCGTCAGCCGCGCCATCACATCTATCGCTATTTAAGATCGCCCAAGATATGGAAGATCAGCGCAAATACCAATGGAGATCACCTAAAATACGGAGGATCAGCGCGAATACCAAAGAAAATCACCTAAGGTACGGAGTATCGACGCTAGCACTCGAGAAGACTACTCGACACTCAGTTCTAACGTTCTGTCACAAGGAGCACTCTGCCGAACTCAAGCATCAAAGTACCAGGCTTAAAAGAGACAGAAGCACGAGTATTTGAAGAAAACTTCAATTGTATTAAAATCACTCATTACAGTGTTCAGCAAATACAAATTGAAGAAAGTTACAGAGCATAAAGCAAAAGCAAATATCCCGAGGTCCCGAGGTCATGGCCGGTCAGTTGCACGGGCTGCGGCGTCAGAGGCTTCGCCGGATGAACGGGCAGAGGTCGGCACCGGAAGCGGGTACGGAGGCGGCTCCCGAAAGGAGGGGTGGCCCTCCGAGACCCCGACCTCTTTCAGGCCGGCAAGCCACCCTTTCGCCCAGGCCTTATCCCTCACAACAAGAACCCTTTCCTTGTAGTGGGCGGTGACCTGCACTTTGGCATCCTCGAATGCAGCATCGCACTCGGACTCGAGCTTCGCCTCGGCTTCATCCGCCCTCTTGGACTCGGACTCAAGCTTCGCCTCGGCCTCGTCCGCCCTCTTGGACTCGGCTTGAAGCAGGGCCGCGTAATCGTCTCCCATCTTCGAGATGGAGACCTCGAGCTCGGCCACTCTAGTCCTCTCCGCCTCGGCTTCTTCCCTCACCTGCTCGAGCTTCGCCGCGTACTCCTCTTCCACCCTGGCCAACTTCTGGCTAACGGCGTCCAGGGATTCCTGCAGGCCGTTCTTCTCCACGGACAGCTCGGCAACGTCCGCGCTGTACCTGCGGATCCTGTCAGCAACGGCCATGGACTTCTGTGCCGCCTGTCAAAGAAACGAGATGTATGTGTTAGATCCAAAGTGCGCCAGACGCTAAATCGCTGGTTTGACGAAGGGAAATGAAGAATTACCACGAAGTTGGACTGCAACATCGACAGGATCAGCTTCTGATCGCTGTACTTGTCCAGCCGTTCCATGTCCCGGGGGAGGGCGCATGCTCGCCCTAAGGCCTCGAGGACCGGGAGATCGATCCTATGAAGAATGCAATCCTCCATCGTCATCGGCCTCCCCGGCCCAAGCATGAAGCTCGGCTCCCATAACGGCGGCCCCTGGGGCAACGAGGCAGCAGCCGAGCTAGGGCCCGCGTCAGTCCTCGGTATCTTCAGCGGCCAAGGTTCCTCCTGCTCAACCTCAGCCGGGGGCAGGCGTACCCCTGGATCAACAGGGCTAGGGGGCGCGGGAACCTCCGCTACCTCTGCAGGAGAAACCACCTGAGCCCTCGGAGACGGATGCCTCGGAGAATTTACCGGCTCCTGGGGGGCTCGGACATCCTCCGCTCCAAGCGCCAAAGCCTCGAGGTCCTCGAAGGACAAACGCCTGTTGTGCCTCATCTCGGAGCCTGGCGAGGGAGATCGGGCAGGTTGACTCGATTCCCTTCCTGAGACCTGGGGAAGTCTCGATCCCGATGTGGAAGCTAGGGTTCCAGACGCCGCCCTAACGTCAGACGACGCCCGCGAAGGCTCTGCGACTTCCGGAACGGCCTGCTCCTGACCGACCTCGGATCCGGCACCCTCACTCTGAATCGGCTCTACGGTGCCCCTCAAATACCCGCGGTACTTCGGCCGATACCCTAGCAGCGACCAAGCCGCCCTGCCGTCATGACCGCTGTATCGTTTCACCAGACGGAGCCAGGCATCGTTCCTCTTCCAAATATATCTGGCGGCCCGTTTCCTCTCCTTCAAAGCTGCAACAATCAGAAGCATAAGCGCGGCAGAACAAAAAGAAACTCACGAAAGAAGAAAAGAAACGAAGGGTGTTTACTTGGAATGGTACCGAAGCGGCGAGGGACCTGGTAGCCTCTATCGGTGTCCGCCTCACCAAACTCCCAGTTTCCCGAGACGTACAGAAGATCGTCCCCGGCATACTTGCTCGAATCCTCCAAGTATCGGACGAAGCCGTCCCGGCCTGATTTAGCCCGGAGATAATAAGAATCCCCGAACCTACATATGTCATAGACGTCCTCAAGGTCGAAGACGCCGAAGTCGGTGCCCAGGACCTCATTCAACTTGACCGTGCCCATCACGATCTTGAAGGCATTCGGCAGCAATTGGCAGGGGCAGAGACGCCACTGACTAAGGCACCACCTGAGAAGGGGGTGAAGGGGGAATCGGACCCCGCCTTCTATCACAGCCACTAGCGGAAAGGGCATCCAGCCTCCCGAAAAGTCGCGAGGGTTGTAGCCATGGGGTTCCGCACCCCTGACTTGGACATCAGCAGGGATCCTAAAGGCAGACCTGAAACCCTCGATCGCTGCCTCACCCTCTAACCAGTGGCTATAAATCCCCATTCCTATCTCAGTCTACAAACAGAAACCCGCAGAAGAAGAAGCAAGGCAGAAGGAACTTACGGAAGCAGAACGAAGATGCTGGGCAGCAGATGAACTCAACTTCAGCAACGCACCACTCCTCAGATGAAGCTCCCTCACAGTAGCTTGCCCACTACTGACGCTCGCCTCTGATTCAGAATCGCAAACGAAGGATAGAGCGGACCTCAACCGCCCTATATATAGCAGAGAGGCAAGGGGCGCCCCCCTGGGATTTCGCGCGAATCATTTCAAAAATTGATTACGCTCCTGACGAAACGGCGCGCAAATCATTTCAAAAATTGATTGCGCCCCTGATGAGACGGCGCGTACGACCTCGAGGAGACAGACAACCAGCTAGGAGATGACGCGTGGAGCCGTCGACCTGTCTTCAGCATTGAATAGGGGACGCCATTTATTACCTCGAACATCCAAAGCGACAGCGAGTCAGGGCCGAAAGAGGCTCTCTCCTCCAGATAGACCCGGCACATAGCTCCCGACCTCGCGGCACTGACGTTCTACGCGAGCTCAGAAGCTAGGGGGCAATTGTGTGGGGAGATTCCCAGAGCTACAGGATTAAGCTAATCACAGCCATCAGACGGGGCTAAGCATTCTCACGTGCCATCCGCGTGCCATCTACGTGGCACCGATCTCATCCCGGCTACCAGGGCAGAGGCCTTGGCCGACATCAAGCATCTCCAGGCCACAAGCG
This sequence comes from Litsea cubeba, assembly GCA_012931725.1. Lineage (NCBI taxonomy): Eukaryota > Viridiplantae > Streptophyta > Magnoliopsida > Laurales > Lauraceae > Litsea > Litsea cubeba. The sequence continues at coordinate 102,529,186 of CM022947.1, forward strand.
CCGAACTGGACCACCTCGGGAATCATCTCGGCAAAGAGTCCACCTCGGCAGGGCCACCCCGGATGCCATCTCCGCAGAAAGCCACCTCGGCTGAAGAAGCCAGGACAGTAGCCGAAGCAAGAAAGAACCTTCACTTGCGCCCCTCATTCTCCACGTCATCAGACACGTGGAGAGATGGGCCCCTCATTCCCCACGTCATCAGGCACGTGGAGAGATAGGGTCACGAGCTAGTGGGACAGACACGACATCCAGCCGCCCATTATCTTCACCAGATCGCTGACATGGCGGCATCCAGCGGCTGAGGCCACATCAGGGCAAGGCCCGAGGGCAGATCCGCTGGTACTCCAACCGCCAAAGGCGCCCAACACAATCTGGCCCAACAAGACACGCATTTAATGCAATGTGGGCTGACCCGACTAGCATTAAATGCTGAGTGGGCCGGATTAGACTGCATTTATTACTTTGTGGGCTGATCATGACTTCCCAGTCAAATCGTGGGACCCACACCAAGATATCCTCTGAAAGATACGATCCAAACCTCTATAAATAGAACTCCATGAACCATGCAAGGTACGCATAATTCCATTCACAGAGCCCTTACTCTGTCTCTCTTCTCCCTCTCCTTCCATTGTTCCAGTTCCCATACTGACTTTGGCATCGGAGAGCCTTGCGCCGCCCAGGCCAGGGTCCTCTGACCGTGTGTTCTTCCCTTTCAGGCTTCCGGACGGCATCCAGACATTCCAGACACCATCATCTTCTCGGATAAGTCCTATAAGGCACCCTCTTATTGTGGGTCATAATTTTCTGCACCTACAGTATGTATATATGTATGTACGTTTCCGTGTCTGGTTGTGTATCTATCTATGTTGAACCGCTGGCATATTTTGTATAGAACAGGTACCAGTGTCATACTTCTCTACTACTTGATTGTCATATCCTCTTTAGTCTTTGTAATATGTGATTAACAATATTTCTTGAGTTTTGAAAATTGTGGGCACTGGTTTATCTCAATTCCTGAAATTTCATTTTGGAGGGCAAAAAGTTCATAACAAATCATACAGGTCCATCCATTTACTGTTATCAGGATGTTGGATTATTGTTGTGGGGCCAAACTCCTTATCGTCATCTTCATTTGTCTCCGTCAAAGAACATCACATGACCTGGTAGTTGTATGTTCTAGACAACATGATCACATGGGCTGGTATTTAAATCTTTCAAAGGACAGCATATTATCTCCAGCTGATATTAACCAGTTAATGACATGTAACATGACATGTTTAGAAGACATTGCAATCTCGTATGATATAAACATGAAGCATAAAAAAAGGAGCAACTCCATCTGAAACCACTTGAGCTATTCCTCTCAAAAATCTCAATGTGTCTCTTTGACTACTCCCTCCCTCCCTCCCTCTATCTATCTATCTATCTATATATGTGCAAGGTAATGCCTCATTCTATCTCCTTTCTCTAGTTTGTACCTAACTCTGTCCATTTCGTTTCCTCGGAAGTCCTGATGAGTGAATATGCTTGTTTAGTTAGTGATTACTGGTAATGAACTCTCATACTTTTACCCATTTGGATCTCTAGGAATTCGGTTGCCTTGAACTCAATATACCTGTAAATCCAATCACCTGCAACTCTTTTAACCTGTAATGGGTTGACAGAAAAAGGATTTAAAAAAAAAAAACTTCATCTTAAACATAATTCATGTCATCCAAAACCATGAACCATCACTTAAGCGTCAATGGCGTTTCATCCACTTGGTTAGTGGAGAACAGAAAAGTCCCTGTACAAACTCAAATTTGATCAACAGGAACTTTCTTTTCATTTTATATCTTCAAACAAGAGAGAAAAGGGAAAAAATGTTAAAATTCCATGGATTCAAAGAAAAAAAAACAATTTTAATTTTTTGCTGGGCACAATTCTCATAGTCAGTAGTCCAAGCCAATGATATTATGGGTCATACCATTGTTGAAAAATGCTCAAAAGGATATCCTTAATTTTAGATATGCTATATATGTTACAAAGTTGTTAACAAGCATTATGATTGCCTGTTGGGACACTTTTGTGGCCTCGTATGTCCAGAGTCTGACCCATCAGGTCTGTGACCTACAAATCATTCCAATCAGAAATACACAAGGCCTGAGGTTTACCATGCATAAGAGAAAGGAGAGATATTGAGAGTCACACAACTTTATCTGTACACTGGTGGGCCTCTATGTTCCATGTTGTGTCTCAATATGATTCAAAGAAGAGATTTTGCAATCTGTGATCTGTAAAGCAAACCAGTAGCAACACCATGTGAAGGCACTTGAACTACACCTGAACATTGCCCCACATACAACACACCCATTAACAAATGTCTCTTGACCACTCAATCCTCATGATTGATTGATTCTCTATATAAACACACACACCCATATTGTGATTTCATTCAGAATTCATCTCCTGCCTCTTAAAGACAGCCTTCCTATCAAAAGCTTAGAAATCCATTTGTTCACATTCAGCAAAGAGTAGTTACTGCTATCATGGGTATCCGTTTGCCTGGTATGAATCAAGCAAAGGAGATTCTACGCCGATCTCGAGCTAGAAGTTCATTTATTCCAGCTCCAGATGTTCCAAAAGGCCACTTAGCAATTTATGTTGGGGAAAGCCAAATGCGGTTTGTGATTCCAATATCCTACTTGAAACATCCATCCTTCCAAGAGATACTTAGCAGGGCTGAAGAAGAGTTTGGCTTTCATCATCAAATGGGTGGACTTACAATCCCATGTCATGAAGACACCTTCATGACTCTCACTTCTCAACTGAATTGCTTGTGAGAGTCATCATCATCATCATGGAGGGCCTAACACTTTGTTCTCATCCTCATGGAAGAATAGGAGGATGGTTCTGAGGGACTAGTTGTGGGTCCTGGCATTCGCCAAACCCAAATGACATTTTTGTAAAGGAGAGTAAAAATCTCCCCTCACGAAGAAATATTAGTAAATAGACAATCAGAGATTTTTTCATGTTGCTATATCAGCTTCAAAATTCAAATTCTTAGTTTCCTTTTCTTTTTACAATTTCTTTCTTATGTCTTCTTATACTTGCTCTCTTAAATATGATCAATTCATGTAAAGCCATTACAGAAGCTAAAGTAACCACGATGGAACTGCTGTTATAGGTTTTGTTATGTATTCAGTTGATTTAGGCATTTGAAATGCACATCTTATACCTGAATTTGCAACTCGCATATATTACAGAAGACCAATTCAGTTCAAGCTTCAAAGATGGAAATAGACTGGCTTGTAGGGTGCTGTGTTAGTTGTTAAGGTGCAACTGCATCGGAGACATTTCGTTCTCTCATGAAAATCATACAAGGCAAACTAGTAGCAGCATTGTCTTGATGATTGAATCAAATGGATACCATGCTAATTCATCCCGAATTCCTGATTGATGACTGAGTTTTCCCAGTCAAGTCATTATGCGATTACAGTCATACAGATGCATTGATGTTAACTGCAGGGCTGAGTGCCTATCATCTTCCCTTAACTGGTATTTGGATAACATCATGACAAAAGTAAAAATAAAATAAAAATTCATGGCCAAACTCCCGGTGTTACCACACGTACTGATAGCTCAGTGGCAAGGGAGCTCACTTTCACAGGGAGGACCAGGGGTTGATCCGTAGCATCACAGGTCGGACTACAATAGCAAAAGGGAAAACGAAAAATAAAATAAAATAACCTGTAATAAGCAAGATATATACAAGTGTACGATAAGACTTTTTTTTAAACCTGCTCATGACCAATTTACTATGGTTGGAAAACACCCTTAAAACTCGTGATTATGATACAAAATCTATAACCCTGTTTCAGGAAAAATGTTTCCAGAAGCAAAAAAATAGACGGTCTGCTTAATAGCTTTACCTTTTACCCAACAACCCATGTCCTCGAGAAAGATGAAAAAGCTTGTCTAATTAGTGATTCTCCATAGAGTATGACTTACATTAAGCTTTTTGTCTAATTAGTGATCAGTGGTAGAGAACTTATGTTCTTTGGCCCCATTTGCATTCACAGAATTAAGCTGCCAAGCATTCATTTTACCTTTAAACCTAATCACCTACATTGGTTAAGGCAAGGGAGGAAAAAAAAAAAGAAAGAAAGAAAGAAGAGGAAATTTCTAATATGTTGGCCAAACCCATGAACCATCATATATATGCATAAATTCAGTTGCCCCCACTTGGTTCATGAAGATCCATGAAGTCACTTTATAAAATCGAAAGACATCATAAATAAATTTCATGTCAAATTTTATCTTGAAATAAAGAGAGAAAAGGAAGAAGTTAAAAATATCATGGATTAATAAGAACTTTCAAGTGCCTGCTGTAAACAATTCTCAGTAGTTAGTAACGAAAACCAGTGATCCCGGGTCTTACTACAATTGAAAAAGCTCAATAGAACATTTAAATCTTAGATGTACTATAAATGCATCGGTGTAGGTTGCTGTCAAAGCATTATCATTGCTAGTTGGTAGAGTTCTGGGGCCTGGTCTATCCACAATCAGGCCCATCAAATCAGTGGTCTTGGATCACCAACTCATGAGCCGTACTTAGACCTTCACAAGTACTGAGGTTTACAGTTTACTACACATGAGAGAAGGTAGAGATATTGAGCATCACACAACTGGCTCTCTGGTCATCTGTAAACTGGTGGGGCTCTATGTTCCCTGCAGTGTCTAAACATGATTCAAGGAAGAGATTCTGCAATCTCTGATGTGAGATGTAAAGCAAACAAGTAGCAACACCATGTGAAGGCACTTGAACTACAACTAAACTTTGCCCCACATACAGCAAACCCAATTGCAAATGTCTCTTGACCACTCAATGCTCATGATTGATTGATTCTCTATATAAACACACACACCCCAATGTTAAGTTTTCATTCAAAATTCATCCTGCTTCTTCTTAAAGCATTCCTTCAAACCAAAAGCTGAGAAATCGAGTTGTTCTCATTTCAGTAAATAGTTGTTACTGAAAATCATGGGTATCCGTTTGCCTGGTATGGTTCAAGCAAAGGAGATTCTACGCCGGTCTCTAGCTAAAAGTCAAATCATTCCAGGTCTAGATGTTCCAAAAGGCCATTTCGCCGTTTATGTCGGGGAAACCCAAACGCGGTTTGTGATTCCAGTATCATATTTGAAGCACCCATCCTTCCAAGACTTGCTTAGCAGGGCTGAAGAAGAGTTTGGCTTTGACCATCAAATGGGTGGACTAACAATTCCATGCCATGAAGAAACCTTCATGACTCTCACTTCTCAACTGAATTGCTCGTGAGTCATGAGCATTATTTCAAGGAAATGAAAGGCCTAACATCACTTTGCATTTTTGTAAAGGAGAGAAGAAAATCTCCCCAACCAAGAAATACATGTAAATAGAGAATCAGAGATTTGTCAATTTTCACTATCAGCTTTGGAATTCAGATTTAAATTGTTTTTGTTTCAATTTCTTTTTGTCTCTTCATGCTCTCTTAATAATGATCAATTCATATATTTCCTTTACAAAATTTGAAGTGGCCACAAAGGCTATCTCCTTGTCTGTTCAACTGCATTAATAAAAAAACAGCAATGATGTGATTCAGCCCTTCATTGTCCAGAGTCGTGGTTTGCTATCAAGGTTTCATATGGGTAAGAATCTAGATCATATTGGGTCATGATCTGGATTTGAAAATTATAACCCAATCACCCACAAACAATGAACTGAATCAGTAAACTGCGATCCAATGATTCAGGTAAAGCCTGCTGTTTTCATAATATTCCAAGACAATAGAATGACAATGCAGATGCATTGGATAATAATGGAGTGTCAAAACCTGACTTTTTTGAAATTTCTTAATGTCTTAAATTTTCTATATTGTTGTCTTTGGGGATAGGTTTCAGACAGCTTTGAGATCCTTATACAGTACCTCCTATAATGCAAAAAAAAAAAAAAAAAAAGGTCCCCATTTTATGCACGGAGGTTGGCCAGGGGAGACCTGTGAGAACTCCTTAATCCACATGATTGTCAAGCTTCCAGCTGCGCCCCACAGGGCCTAGCCTTCGTGCTCACCTGAAAATGACCAACTTATATGCATGTATGTTTGTATGTATATTTGTATGTATGTTTCCATGTCTGGTTGTGTATCTATCTATCTTGGACCGCTGGCATGTTGTATTGAACAAGTACCAGTGTCATACTGCTCTACTACTTGATTGTCATATCCTATTTAGTCTTTGTAATATGTGATTGACAATATTTCTTGAGTTTTGCAAATTGTGGGCACTGGTTTATCTCAATTTCTGAAATTTCATTTTGGAGGCCAAAAAGTTCATAACAAATCATACAGGTCCATCCATTTACTGTTATCATGATGTTGGATTATTGTTGTGGGGCCAAACTCCTTATCATCATCTTCATTTGTCTCCGTCAAAGAACATCACATGACCTGGTAGTTGTATGTTCTAGACAACATGATCACATGGGCTGGTATTTAAATCTTTCAAAGGACAGCATATTATCTCCAGCTGATATTAACCAGTGAATGAAATGAAACATGACATGTTTAGAAGACATTGCAATCTCGTATGATATCAACATGAAGCGTAAAAAAAGGAGCAACTCCATCTGAAACCACTTGAGCTATGCCTCTCAAAAATCTCAATGTGTCTCTTTGACTACTCCCTCCCTCCCTCCCTCTATCTATCTATCTATCTATCTATATATGTGCAAGGTAATGCCTCATTCTATCTCCTTTCTCTAGTTTGTACCTAACTCTGTCCATTTAGTTTCCACGGAAGTCCTCCTGATAAGTGAATATGCTTGTTTAGTTAGTGATTAGTGGTAATGAACTCTCATACTTTTACCCATTTCGATCTCTAGGAATTCGGTTGCCTTGAACTCAATATACCTGTAAATCCAATCACCTGCAACTCTATTAACCTGTAATGGGTTGACAGAAAGAGGATTAAAAAAAAAAACTTCATCTTAAACATAATTCATGTCATCCAAAACCATGAACCATCACTTAAGCATCAATGGTGTTTCATCCACTTGGTTAACGGAGAACAGAAAAGTCCCTGTACAAACTCAAATTTGATCAACAGGAACTTTCTTTTCATTTTATATCTTCAAACAAAGAGAGAAAAGGGAAAAAATGTTAAAATTCCATGGATTCAAAGAAAAAAAAAACAATTTTAATTTTTTGCTGGGCACAATTCTCATAGTCAGTAGTCCAAGCCAATGATATTATGGGTCATACCATTGTTGAAAAATGCTCAAAAGGACATCCTTAATTTTAGATATGCTATATATTGTTACAAAGTTGTTAACAAGCATTATGATTGCCTGTTGGGACACTTTTGTGGCCTCGTATGTCCAGAGTCTGACCCATCAGGTCTGTGACCTACAAGTCATTCCAATCAGAAATACACAAGGCCTGAGGTTTACCATGCATAAGAGAAAGGAGAGTTATTGAGAGTCACACAACTTTATCTGTACACTGGTGGGCCTCTATGTTCCATGTTGTGTCTCAATATGATTCAAAGAAGAGATTTTGCAATCTGTGATCTGTAAAGCAAACCAGTAGCAACACCATGTGAAGGCACTTGAACTACACCTGAACATTGCCCCACATACAACACACCCATTAACAAATGTCTCTTGACCACTCAATCCTCATGATTGATTGATTCTCTATATAAACACACACACCCATATTGTGATTTCATTCAGAATTCATCTCCTGCCTCTTAAAGACAGCCTTCCTATCAAAAGCTTAGAAATCCATTTGTTCACATTCAGCAAAGAGTAGTTACTGCTATCATGGGTATCCAGTTTGCCTGGTATGAATCAAGCAAAGGAGATTCTACGCCGATCTCGAGCTAGAAGTTCATTTATTCCAGCTCCAGATGTTCCAAAAGGCCACTTAGCAATTTATGTTGGGGAAAACCAAATGCGGTTTGTGATTCCAATATCCTACTTGAAACATCCATCCTTCCAAGAGATACTTAGCACGGCTGAAGAAGAGTTTGGCTTTCATCATCAAATGGGTGGACTTACAATCCCATGTCATGAAGACACCTTCATGACTCTCACTTCTCAACTGAATTGCTTGTGAGAGTCATCATCATCATCATGGAGGGCCTAACACTTTGTTCTCATCCTCATGGAAGAATAGGAGGATGGTTCTGAGGGACTAGTTGTGGGTCCTGGCATTCGCCAAACCCAAATGACATTTTTGTAAAGGAGAGTAAAAATCTCCCCTCACGAAGAAATATTAGTGATGGGTCAGGCCCAACCCGGATTGCGGTAAAGAGTCAGGTCCAGACAACCCGGTCCGTCCAAGGTCATGGGTCGAGCCAGTTTAGCTCAGCGGATATTCGAAACTCGTTGAAGGAAGCCTCGTCACGTCAAGGCCTCCGAGTCATCACAACGAAGTCCTCCCCTCACCCGCTCTTGCCAAATCTCGCGAAGAAACTCTCACCTGCCCTCCACCTTGCTCGTTCCTCGAGGACACGTCTGAGGCTCCAAGCCCTCCGCCTTACTCGTTCCTCGGGGACACGTCTGAGGCTCCAGGCTCCAGAGAGACGTTGTTGCGCTCCAAGCCCTCCGCCTTGCTCGTTCCTCGAGGACACGTCTGAGGCTCCAGGCTCCAGAGAGACGTTACTTTATTTTTGAATCCCATCTGTTGGGGAAGGGTTATAAATTCAGGGTCCCCTCATCACTTGAGGGGCAATGATTAAAATCTTACTCACTTCTCTCTCGCCTGTAATCGACCTTATCAATCAAAGATCACCATATTCAAAGTGGACGTAGGTCATACAGACCGAACCACTATAAATTCCCTCTCTCTCTCTCATTTATTTATTACATTCTCACCTATCATTTATTACTTGACCGGTGGTGTCCGAAACCTATTTTTGGCATCATCAGTTTGGCGCCGTCTGTGGGAAACAAAAAAATTCAAACCCCTTTGTTAGAATCATGGTGATCAGCACGAGGTCTGGAAGACGAGAGGATAACCCTTGCCTAACTAAGGGTCCGGGCCCTAACTTTCAGCCTAACTCTCCCAGACAGGGAGAGAACGGTCCTCCACCGGGTAATCCTGTCCCGATTACCCCCGCTCCTACTCCCTCTCCACAGCAGATGTTGGAGACCATGCAGCAGCTGGTGACTCAAAACCAGCAAATCCTCCAGCTTATGCTCGCAGGGCAAGGAGGAGCACCATTCGGTGGGATACAGCAGCAGGAGGCGACGCGCTCGCGGGGCCCGACCGCTCCGCGAAACGGGGCGCCTCACCCGGGCGCCCATCCCCTGGGCGCCCAGGCAAGAGGTCTTCCTATGGGCGCCCAGCCAAATCTCCCTCACCCGGGCGCCCATCCCCTGGGCGCCCAGGCAAGAGGACTTCCTCTGGGCGCCCAGCCCAATCTCCATCACCTGGGCGCCCATCCCTATGGCGCCCAGGGTCGAGGAGTTCCCCTGACGACTCAGTTCCATCGCGCCCAGGATGCCACTGCCGGAGCTCCTTTGGACCCCCCACCTGGCCCGAGCCTTGCTGGTCCACAAGGTCATGCTTATTATGCGATGCCTCCACCTCCGGGTGGAACCCAGTTTGCAGAACCTCCGGCTGATGATCCCCACTTCCAAGAAGGGGAAAGTGAAAATAATACGGTGGAGGAGGAAAGCCATCTCCCTGGTCCTTCCATAGAACCCTATAATCAATGGGAGGAAAAATTCAAGGAGATGCGAATCAACTGGGCGATGTCTTCAATGCAATGAAGGCCCAGGCACCGGAGACTGTGGATTATCTTGTCGGGCGGACGGATACACACCGTTCAAACCCGATATAGTACATTACCCACTTCCAAGGAAGTTCAAAATGCCGTCCATGGAAACCTTCGATGGAAGGAAGGATCCATTAGACCATCTTGAAACTTACAAAACCAGGATGCAGCTCCACAACATCCCGGACGAGATAATGTGCAGAGCCTTTCCAACCACTTTGAAAGGTTCTGCCCGCCAGTGGTTCGCAAATCTCCCCTCAGCATCCATCGCCACCTTCGGAGAGTTGAGCAAGTCTTTCGTCTCGCACTTCATAGGTGGGCGCCGCCACCAGAAGCCCGCAACACACCTGCTTAGTATAAAGCAGGAGGAGAATGAAAGCCTAAGGAGTTACCTCACTCGTTTTAACGAAGAGGTACTCCAAATCGAGGAGCCCGACGACAAGGTCTCCATGACGGCTTTCCTTGGAGGCCTTCGTTCATCGAGTTTTCTCTTTTCTGTAATGAAGCGCCCGCCAAAGAGCTTCTCGGAACTATTGGCCAAAGCCCAAAAGTATATGAATGCGGAAGACATCACCAGGGCAAGGCGCGGAGAATCCTCCAGAGCGAGCAGTAAGGAAAGAGAGGAGCAGAGACGAGAGGAAGGAAGCTAGCAACAAGCGGAGCAAGACAGAGAGAGTACCTGTCAGAGACCGGCTTGGTCCCGCTCCGCAAAGGGACAGGCTGGCGTTCACGCCTCTCACGGCCACGGTGGAGCAGATCTTGTTCCAAATACAAGATGACCCAGCCATAAAATGGCCAGGAAAGATGAAGTCTCCTCCGAATCGGAGGAATCCGAACAAATACTGTCGCTTCCATCGCGACCATGGCCATGACACTGACGACTGCTACGAGCTCAAACGCCAGATTGAGGATCTCATCCAGCACGGCCACCTACGTCAGTATGTTGCCGGCAGGGGACAAGCACCTCCACCACCTCCACCTCACAATCAGGAAAATCAGCAACCGATCGGAGAAATCCGAACAATTTCTGGGGGGCTAACAGAGTCGTTCTCGGCCATGAAGGCCCATGCCAGAAAGGCAAGGCATCCTGAGGA